>JASFXZ010000002.1:12500-242030 GCA_032209605.1 Mactromeris polynyma | reverse complement strand
AGCCAGTGGAACATTTCACACAAAGCACGAGGAGGCATTGTAACCAATGAAACTACCTAACTTGCTGTTTCTGATTTAGCCAGTGGAACATTTCACACAAAGCACGAGGAGGCATTGTAACCAATCAAACTACCTAACTTGCTGTTTCTGATTTAGCCAGTGGAACATTTCACACAAAGCACGAGGAGGCATTGTAACCAATGAAACTACCTAACTTGCTCGTTTCTGATTTAGCCAGTGGAACATTTCACACAAAGCACGAGGAGGCATTGTAACCAATGAAACTACCTAACTTGCTGTATCTGATTTACCCAGTGGAACATTTCACACAAAGCACGAGGAGGCATTGTAACCAATGAAACTACCTAACTTGCTGTTTCTGATTTAGCCAGTGGAACATTTCACACAAAGCACGAGGAGGCATTGTAACCAATGAAACTACCTAACTTGCTGTTTCTGATTTAGCCAGTGGAACATTTCACACAAAGCACGAGGAGGCATTGTAACCAATGAAACTACCTAACTTGCTGTTTCTGATTTAGCCAGTGGAACATTTCACACAAAGCACGAGGAGGCATTGTAACCAATGAAACTACCTAACTTGCTGTTTCTGATTTAGCCAGTGGAACATTTCACACAAAGCACGAGGAGGCATTGTAACCAATGAAACTACCTACTTGCTGTTTCTGATTTAGCCAGTGGAACATTTCACACAAAGCACGAGGAGGCATTGTAACCAATGAAACTACCTAACTTGCTGTTTCTGATTTAGCCAGTGGAACATTTCACACAAAGCACGAGGAGGCATTGTACCAATGAAACTACCTAACTTGCCGTTTCTGATTTAGCCAGTGGAACATTTCACACAAAGCACGAGGAGGCATTGTAACCAATGAAACTACCTAACTTGCCGTTTCTGATTTACCCAGTGGAACATTTCACACAAAGCACGAGGAGGCATTGTAACCAATGAAACTACCTAACTTGCGTTTCTGATTTAGCCAGTGGAACATTTCACACAAAGCACGAGGAGGCATTGTAACCAATGAAACTACCTAACTTGCTGTTTCTGATTTAGCCAGTGGAACATTTCACACAAAGCACGAGGAGGCATTGTAACCAATGAAACTACCTAACTTGCTGTTTCTGATTTAGCCAGTGGAACATTTCACACAAGCACGAGGAGGCATTGTAACCAATGAAACTACCTAACTTGCTGTTTCTGATTTAGCCAGTGGAACATTTCACACAAAGCACGAGGAGGCATTGTAACCAATGAAACTACCTAACTTGCTGTTTCTGATTTAGCCAGTGGAACATTTCACACAAAGCACGAGGAGGCATTGTAACCAATCGAAACTACCTAACTTGCTGTTTCTGATTTAGCCAGTGGAACATTTCACACAAAGCACGAGGAGGCATTGTAACCAATGAAACTACCTAACTTGCTGTTTCTGATTTAGCCAGTGGAACATTTCACACAAAGCACGAGGAGGCATTGTAACCAATGAAACTACTACTTGCTGTATCTGATTTAGCCAGTGGAACATTTCACACAAAGCACGAGGAGGCATTGTAACCAATGAAACTACCTAACTTGCTGTTTCTGATTTAGCCAGTGGAACATTTCACACAAAGCACGAGGAGGCATTGTAACCAATGAAACTACCTAACTTGCTGTTTCTGATTTAGCCAGTGGAACATTTCACACAAAGCACGAGGAGGCATTGTAACCAATGAAACTACCTAACTTGCTGTTTCTGATTTAGCCAGTGGAACATTTCACACAAAGCACGAGGAGGCATTGTAACCAATGAAACTACCTAACTTGCTGTTTCTGATTTAGCCAGTGGAACATTTCACACAAAGCACGAGGAGGCATTGTAACCAATGAAACTACCTAACTTGCTGTTTCTGATTTAGCCAGTGGAACATTTCACACAAAGCACGAGGAGGCATTGTAACCAATGAAACTACCTAACTTGCTGTTTCTGATTTAGCCAGTGGAACATTTCACACAAAGCACGAGGAGGCATTGTAACCAATGAAACTACCTAACTTGCTGTTTCTGATTTAGCCAGTGGAACATTTCACACAAAGCACGAGGAGGCATTGTAACCAATGAAACTACCTAACTTGCTGTTTCTGATTTAGCCAGTGGAACATTTCACACAAAGCACGAGGAGGCATTGTAACCAATGAAACTACCTAACTTGCTGTTTCTGATTTAGCCAGTGGAACATTTCACACAAAGCACGAGGAGGCATTGTAACCAATGAAACTACCTAACTTGCTGTTTCTGATTTAGCCAGTGGAACATTTCACACAAAGCACGAGGAGGCATTGTAACCAATGAAACTACCTAACTTGCTGTTTCTGATTTAGCCAGTGGAACATTTCACACAAAGCACGAGGAGGCATTGTAACCAATGAAACTACCTAACTTGCTGTTTCTGATTTAGCCAGTGGAACATTTCACACAAAGCACGAGGAGGCATTGTAACCAATGAAACTACCTAACTTGCTGTTTCTGATTTAGCCAGTGGAACATTTCACACAAAGCACGAGGAGGCATTGTAACCAATGAAACTACCTAACTTGCTGTTTCTGATTTAGCCAGTGGAACATTTCACACAAAGCACGAGGAGGCATTGTAACCAATGAAACTACCTAACTTGCTGTTTCTGATTTAGCCAGTGGAACATTTCACACAAGCACGAGGAGGCATTGTAACCAATGAAACTACCTAACTTGCTGTTTCTGATTTAGCCAGTGGAACATTTCACACAAAGCACGAGGAGGCATTGTAACCAATGAAACTACCTAACTTGCTGTTTCTGATTTAGCCAGTGGAACATTTCACACAAAGCACGAGGAGGCATTGTAACCAATGAAACTACCTAACTTGCTGTTTCTGATTTAGCCAGTGGAACATTTCACACAAAGCACGAGGAGGCATTGTAACCAATGAAACTACCTAACTTGCTGTTTCTGATTTACCCAGTGGAACATTTCACACAAAGCACGAGGAGGCATTGTAACCAATGAAACTACCTAACTTGCTGTTTCTGATTTACCCAGTGGAACATTTCACACAAAGCACGAGGAGGCATTGTAACCAATGAAACTACCTAACTTGCTGTTTCTGATTTAGCCAGTGGAACATTTCACACAAAGCACGAGGAGGCATTGTAACCAATGAAACTACCTAACTTGCTGTTTCTGATTTAGCCAGTGGAACATTTCACACAAAGCACGAGGAGGCATTGTAACCAATGAAACTACCTAACTTGCTGTTTCTGATTTACCCAGTGGAACATTTCACACAAAGCACGAGGAGGCATTGTAACCAATGAAACTACCTAACTTGCTGTTTCTGATTTAGCCAGTGGAACATTTCACACAAAGCACGAGGAGGCATTGTAACCAATGAAACTACCTAACTTGCTGTTTCTGATTTAGCCAGTGGAACATTTCACACAAAGCACGAGGAGGCATTGTAACCAATGAAACTACCTAACTTGCTGTTTCTGATTTACCCAGTGGAACATTTCACACAAAGCACGAGGAGGCATTGTAACCAATGAAACTACCTAACTTGCTGTTTCTGATTTAGCCAGTGGAACATTTCACACAAAGCACGAGGAGGCATTGTAACCAATGAAACTACCTAACTTGCTGTTTCTGATTTAGCCAGTGGAACATTTCACACAAAGCACGAGGAGGCATTGTAACCAATGAAACTACCTAACTTGCTGTTTCTGATTTAGCCAGTGGAACATTTCACACAAAGCACGAGGAGGCATTGTAACCAATGAAACTACCTAACTTGCTGTTTCTGATTTACCCAGTGGAACATTTCACACAAAGCACGAGGAGGCATTGTAACCAATGAAACTACCTAACTTGCTGTTTCTGATTTACCCAGTGGAACATTTCACACAAAGCACGAGGAGGCATTGTAACCAATGAAACTACCTAACTTGCTGTTTCTGATTTACCCAGTGGAACATTTCACACAAAGCACGAGGAGGCATTGTAACCAATGAAACTACCTAACTTGCTGTTTCTGATTTAGCCCAGTGGAACATTTCACACAAAGCACGAGGAGGCATTGTAACCAATGAAACTACCTAACTTGCTGTTTCTGATTTAGCCAGTGGAACATTTCACACAAAGCACGAGGAGGCATTGTAACCAATGAAACTACCTAACTTGCTGTTTCTGATTTAGCCAGTGGAACATTTCACACAAAGCACGAGGAGGCATTGTAACCAATGAAACTACCTAACTTGCTGTTTCTGATTTACCCAGTGGAACATTTCACACAAAGCACGAGGAGGCATTGTAACCAATGAAACTACCTAACTTGCTGTTTCTGATTTAGCCAGTGGAACATTTCACACAAAGCACGAGGAGGCATTGTAACCAATGAAACTACCTAACTTGCTGTTTCTGATTTAGCCAGTGGAACATTTCACACAAAGCACGAGGAGGCATTGTAACCAATGAAACTACCTAACTTGCTGTTTCTGATTTACCCAGTGGAACATTTCACACAAAGCACGAGGAGGCATTGTAACAATGAAACTACCTAACTTGCTGTTTCTGATTTAGCCAGTGGAACATTTCACACAAAGCACGAGGAGGCATTGTAACCAATGAAACTACCTAACTTGCTGTTTCTGATTTAGCCAGTGGAACATTTCACACAAAGCACGAGGAGGCATTGTAACCAATGAAACTACCTAACTTGCTGTTTCTGATTTAGCCAGTGGAACATTTCACACAAAGCACGAGGAGGCATTGTAACCAATGAAACTACCTAACTTGCTGTTTCTGATTTAGCCAGTGGAACATTTCACACAAAGCACGAGGAGGCATTGTAACCAATGAAACTACCTAACTTGCTGTTTCTGATTTAGCCAGTGGAACATTTCACACAAAGCACGAGGAGGCATTGTAACCAATGAAACTACCTAACTTGCTGTTTCTGATTTAGCCAGTGGAACATTTCACACAAAGCACGAGGAGGCATTGTAACCAATGAAACTACCTAACTTGCTGTTTCTGATTTACCAGTGGAACATTTCACACAAAGCACGAGGAGGCATTGTAACCAATGAAACTACCTAACTTGCTGTTTCTGATTTAGCCAGTGGAACATTTCACACAAAGCACGAGGAGGCATTGTAACCAATGAAACTACCTAACTTGCTGTTTCTGATTTAGCCAGTGGAACATTTCACACAAAGCACGAGGAGGCATTGTAACCAATGAAACTACCTAACTTGCTGTTTCTGATTTAGCCAGTGGAACATTTCACACAAAGCACGAGGAGGCATTGTAACCAATGAAACTACCTAACTTGCTGTTTCTGATTTAGCCAGTGGAACATTTCACACAAAGCACGAGGAGGCATTGTAACCAATGAAACTACCTAACTTGCTGTTTCTGATTTACCCAGTGGAACATTTCACACAAAGCACGAGGAGGCATTGTAACCAATGAAACTACCTAACTTGCTGTTTCTGATTTACCCAGTGGAACATTTCACACAAAGCACGAGGAGGCATTGTAACCATGAAACTACCTAACTTGCTGTTTCTGATTTAGCCAGTGGAACATTTCACACAAAGCACGAGGAGGCATTGTAACCAATGAAACTACCTAACTTGCTGTTTCTGATTTAGCCAGTGGAACATTTCACACAAAGCACGAGGAGGCATTGTAACCAATGAAACTACCTAACTTGCTGTTTCTGATTTAGCCAGTGGAACATTTCACACAAAGCACGAGGAGGCATTGTAACCAATGAAACTACCTAACTTGCTGTTTCTGATTTAGCCAGTGGAACATTTCACACAAAGCACGAGGAGGCATTGTAACCAATGAAACTACCTAACTTGCTGTTTCTGATTTAGCCAGTGGAACATTTCACACAAAGCACGAGGAGGCATTGTAACCGAGCATGACAAACTACCTAACTTGCTGTTTCTGATTTAGCCAGTGAACATTTCACACAAAGCACGAGGAGGCATTGTACCAATGAAACTACCTAACTTGCTGTTTCTGATTTACCCAGTGGAACATTTCACACAAAGCACGAGGAGGCATTGTAACCAATGAAACTACCTAACTTGCTGTTTCTGATTTAGCCAGTGGAACATTTCACACAAAGCACGAGGAGGCATTGTAACCAATGAAACTACCTAACTTGCTGTTTCTGATTAGCCCAGTGGAACATTTCACACAAAGCACGAGGAGGCATTGTAACCAATGAAACTACCTAACTTGCTGTTTCTGATTAGCCAGTGGAACATTTCACACAAAGCACGAGGAGGCATTGTAACCAATGAAAACTACCTAACTTGCTGTTTCTGATTTAGCCAGTGGAACATTTCACACCAAGCACGAGGAGGCATTGTAACCAATGAACTACCTAACTTGCTGTTTCTGATTTAGCCAGTGGAACATTTCACACAAGAGCACGAGGAGGCATTGTAACCAATGAAACTACCTAACTTGCTGTTTCTGATTTACCCAGTGGAACATTTCACACAAAGCACGAGGAGGCATTGTAACCAATGAAACTACCTAACTTGCTGTTTCTGATTTAGCCAGTGGAACATTTCACACAAAGCACGAGGAGGCATTGTAACCAATGAAACTACCTAACTTGCTGTTTCTGATTTAGCCAGTGGAACATTTCACACAAAGCACGAGGAGGCATTGTAACCAATGAAACTACCTAACTTGCTGTTTCTGATTTAGCCAGTGGAACATTTCACACAAAGCACGAGGAGGCATTGTAACCAATGAAACTACCTAACTTGCTGTTTCTGATTTACCCAGTGGAACATTTCACACAAAGCACGAGGAGGCATTGTAACCAATGAAACTACCTAACTTGCTGTTTCTGATTTAGCCAGTGGAACATTTCACACAAAGCACGAGGAGGCATTGTAACCAATGAAACTACCTAACTTGCTGTTTCTGATTTAGCCAGTGGAACATTTCACACAAAGCACGAGGAGGCATTGTAACCAATGAAACTACCTAACTTGCTGTTTCTGATTTAGCCAGTGGAACATTTCACACAAAGCACGAGGAGGCATTGTAACCAATGAAACTACCTAACTTGCTGTTTCTGATTTACCCAGTGGAACATTTCACACAAAGCACGAGGAGGCATTGTAACCAATGAAACTACCTAACTTGCTGTTTCTGATTTAGCCAGTGGAACATTTCACACAAAGCACGAGGAGGCATTGTAACCAATGAAACTACCTAACTTGCTGTTTCTGATTTAGCCAGTGGAACATTTCACACAAAGCACGAGGAGGCATTGTAACCAATGCAAACTACCTAACTTGCTGTTTCTGATTTAGCCAGTGGAACATTTCACACAAAGCACGAGGAGGCATTGTAACCAATGAAACTACCTAACTTGCTGTTTCTGATTTAGCCAGTGGAACATTTCACACAAAGCACGAGGAGGCATTGTAACCAATGAAACTACCTAACTTGCTGTTTCTGATTTAGCCAGTGGAACATTTCACACAAAGCACGAGGAGGCATTGTAACCAATGAAACTACCTAACTTGCTGTTTCTGATTTAGCCAGTGGAACATTTCACACAAAGCACGAGGAGGCATTGTAACCAATGAAACTACCTAACTTGCTGTTTCTGATTTAGCCAGTGGAACATTTCACACAAAGCACGAGGAGGCATTGTAACCAATGAAACTACCTAACTTGCTGTTTCTGATTTAGCCAGTGGAACATTTCACACAAAGCACGAGGAGGCATTGTTACCAATGAAACTACCTAACTTGCTGTTTCTGATTTAGCCAGTTGAACATTTCACACAAAGCACGAGGAGGCAGTGTAACCAATGAAACTACCGAACTTGCTGTTTCTGATTTAGCCAGTGGAACATTTCACACAAAGCACGAGGAGGCATTGTAACCAATGAAACTACCTAACTTGCTGTTTCTGATTTAGCCAGTGGAACATTTCACACAAAGCACGAGGAGGCATTGTTACCAATGAAACTACCTAACTTGCTGTTTCTGATTTAGCCAGTGGAACATTTCACACAAAGCACGAGGAGGCAGTGTAACCAATGAAACTACCTAACTTGCTGTTTCTGATTTACCCAGTGGAACATTTCACACGAAGCACGAGGAGGCATTGTAACCAATGAAACTACCTAACTTGCCGTTTCTGATTTACCCAGTGGAACATTTCACACAAAGCACGAGGAGGCATTGTAACCAATGAAACTACCTAACTTGCTGTTTCTGATTTAGCCAGTGGAACATTTCACACAAAGCACGAGGAGGCATTGTAACCAATGAAACTACCTAACTTGCTGTTTCTGATTTAGCCAGTGGAACATTTCACACAAAGCACGAGGAGGCATTGTAACCAATGAAACTACCTAACTTGCTGTTTCTGATTTAGCCAGTGGAACATTTCACACAAAGCACGAGGAGGCATTGTAACCAATGAAACTACTAATGTACTAAATATGAATTTACTGGTCATCGAACTAATGTCCTTGTAGATTTACCGTGGCACGCGATAGTCTTTTTGTGACGTCTTACGCACTGGGAATACCGCGAAAAATTAAAACATGTATCTTCAAATGTAAGTTTTTTATTCTCATTTTTGTAATTTTACACTATTTTGTGTCAACGCTGATTATTTAATATTTTAGTATTGTCTCGTACACCTTATATTCTCGATTGTTGCCTTTCGTGCGTTTGTTTGACGGTATTTATGCAGTGCTTACATGATCGCGAAATTGTACTACATATTACCAGAAGTTATTTATAAATATATAATGTTTAGAGGTCATTGGCCCCTTATCAAAATGCGTGTTGCCCCATACATGGGACAAAAAGGCAAAACTGAATAAAGGTACATGTATGTTCAATTTATTGAGCTTTATCTCGTTTTGAATCTCGCGTTAAATATGTTATAAATGTATAGGTCTCGTGCAAACTTGCACGCATAGCCAGTTATGCACTAATCGAACTGATGGTTATTATTGTATCGTAAAATATTGCTTAATATGGGCGCTTTGCACCACCTTACACTACCCGGATTACAGTATACAGATTGGACGATATCTACCCTTCATGGCTCAATGCACGTTTTCGTAATGCGCAATTTAAAGTAACACTATGACCATTTTTGTTCATTCATTTACCTAAACAAACATGAAAAGTATATTTCCTATCGTTAAAACATCAATAAACACGCATTAACAAACATTGAACTCATAGTGTATTGATCTATATTTGTTGAAGAAAGATGTTAGTACATCATAAAATTTAAAAAAATCTTCCAGTTTGTTTTAACAATCAAGCTATTTGTAAGTTTTGTCTGTAAGTAATATGGTAATTTTTTTTATTTTTAATCGGTTATACATTGCAGTGGTTCTTATTAGAGATGTTAGCCAATGTAACAACACTACTGGATAAAGCCAATTCAAACATTTTATTTTCAGATGAGCCAGATATATCTTTAAGTCATTTGACATTACAAAAACATAAATTCAAAATTACTTACTCGATGTATATAGCTGGATGGAGAGTAAAGGTGAGGTCATAATCCGTAGCTGCGTTTAATTTAACAGTGTGACATTGGTCGAACCTCAGACCATCCTGCTTATAACACACACTGTCGCCACTTTCTCGCGCCTTCATACTAAACGTCAATTTGAATTCAGTCGCCATGTCGTCTGTCTGTGAAAATTATCCAAAGTAAAATTAGTAAGGATCAATCAGTTTCCTTGTTTGTAAGCACAAACGAACAAATTCATGAATTTAAGACGCATTTCAATCAGTAAACTGTTTTATTTAATCCGATGCTCATAGCCTCGTCTAATATCTTCCCGGTCCCAGAAATTCGAATTTGCACATACGCTGTGATTTTCTCCTGTATGTAAATCTCACGACACCTCAGCCTTGTAAATTCCCATAAACACGAGTTTGTTCGTCTGCTGCAATTTACATCATACGTTTAGTAATGTATTCATTGCACGCGCCTTTTCTATTGATCAGACAATTTTCTTGTCAGAGTGAGTCCGACAGAAAAGTCGGTGATACGAGACGGTTACTTTGACGAACGCCTGTTTTTGTCTTAGCTAGTTAAGTTTATCTGATGCACGGAAACGTAAAACTGCTGGTTCACAGTCATCCAGGGCATATCGAACAACACCAATATAGTACAGTGTACGGGAATATACTTGGTCGTGAATGGGTCGGAAATTCTAGTTCCATCGAACGCAGCCTGCAAGCGTTTCTTAAAATTCCGATATATGATCAATAGAACGACCCAAGCGTCTGCATGATGTGAATGTATTACCGAGTTCTATTCTTGTACCAGACAGAATCTGTTCGCGTTATTGATGAAATAAAGCCAATTAAATCAAGCTTTTTACTGATACTGATCATGGATAATAAGGTTAAAGACGCATGTTTATGAAAACAAATTGACATTAATGATTCGATTTGGTGTTGTAATTTTTATTGTTGTTACCACCGAATCAAGAACTTCCAGAAAATGGACCCTATTTACAGAAAGAGAACATATTTACAGATATGGAACCTATTTACAGAAAGAGAACATATTTTCAGATATGGAACCTATTTACAGAAAGAGAACATATTTTCAGATATGGAACCTATTTACAGAAAGAGAACATATTTTCAGATATGGAACCTATTTACAGAATGAGACCCTATTTAGAGATATGGACCCTATTTCCAGGAAGGACCCTATTTACAGGAAAGAACCATATTTACAGAAATGGTAATTTTTTACTGAAAGGGATCCTATTTACAGAAATAGACCCTATTTACAGAATGGATCCCTAAATACAGAATGGATCTCTATTTACAGAAAGTGTCGATGAAACCAATGCGTTCAAGTTTTACACAATATGACAAAAATTGGAACTGTCTGCTAATGCGTGTTGCGGAGGTGTATGTAAAAGTATAATCATATGTCAGAGAATGAATATAGACTTGCCAGAGAATGAATATAGACCGGTCAGACAAGGAATATAGACTTGTCAGAGAATGGATATAGAATTGTCTGAGAATAAATATAGACTTGTCAGACAATGAATATAGACCGGTCAGACAATGAATATAGACCGGTCAGACAATGAATATAGACCGGTCAGACAATGAATATAGACCGGTCAGACAATGAATATAGACCGGTCAGACAATGGATATAGACTTGTCAGAGAATGAATATAGACCGGCCAGACAATGAATATAGACTTGTCAGAGAATGAATATAGACCGGTCAGACAATGAATATAGACTTGTCAGAGAATGAATATAGACCGGTCAGACAATGAATATAGACTTGTCAGAGAATGAATATAGACTTGTCAGAGAATGAATATAGACTTGTCAGAGAATGAATATAGACTTGTCAGAGAATGAATATAGACCGGTCAGAGAATGAATATAGACTTGTCAGAGAATGAATATAGACTACCAAATGACGAATACTTATCTATTCTCGTAATTCCGCTTACATGAAAATCAGCGCTAGTGTATCCTGAATAAGAATGATAGCTGTCGGTCCTGATGCGTTTCGAACCAGAAACTTCCTGAACTAGCAACTTATCACTTTATCCATAATGCTATTACTTTTTTTATTATTTATTCTTTATATTTATTTCCTTTCTATACATTAAAAAGCTAAAACAAGTTTTTATAGTGTTGCATATATACCCAGTGCTGTATAAATCCAGTATGACACACCAGTAATTGGTTGTACTTCCTACTTAAAGGTCCTTTATACACACTTAACCTTGATCCTTTTGATAACAAGGATGTTATTAAGTGTCTAACTAAGAATGTTTGATAAGTTATCATGCAGGATATATACCCATAATATTAACCGAATAATAAGCAAAGTTCATGAACATGCATTAATTTTCTACCATAGACATAAACAATGTGTTGGCTACGTTATTCTTATTTGTTTAGGGGCTGGGGCTACCTCAAGATAATGAATGAAAGTTACGGCTTTTGTCACTTGGTAACACTGAGTTGATTTAACTGATTTATTCATCTACGACCTGATTCCAATCATTGATGACTCTATTCAGTGTACCCTCTGTAACACGACCATCCTTATACAGTGTCCCCTCCGTAACACGACCATCCTTATACAGTGTCCCCTCCGTAACACGACCATCCTTGTACATTGTCCCCTCCGTAACACGACCATCCTTGTACAGTGTCGTGTCCCCTCCGTAACATGACCATCCTTGTACAGTGTCCCCTCCGTAACACTACCATCATTGTACATTGTACCCTCCGTAACACGACCATCATTGTACATTGTACCCTCCGTAACACGACCATCCTTGTACATTGTACCCTCCGTAACACGACCATCCTTGTACATTGTACCCTCCGTAACACGACCATCCTTGTACATTGTACCCTCCGTAACACGACCATCCTTGTACATTGTACCCTCCGTAACACGACCATCCTTGTACATTGTACCCTCCGTAACACGACCATCATTGTACAGTGTACCCTCCGTAACACGACCATCCTTGTACATTGTACCCTCCGTAACACGACCATCATTGTACAGTGTACCCTCCGTAAGACGACCATCATTGACATTGTACCCTCCGTAACACGACCATCATTGTACAGTGTACCCTCCGTAACACGACCATCATTGTACAGTGTACCCTCCGTAACACGACCATCCTTGGTTCTGTAGATATAATCGGTCTTAGTTTTGAGGTGGTCTGATAATCGAGTTTAAGTGTGGAACAATCTATGAAAATATAGTCGTATTAATGAGGTGGTCTTAAATTCGGGTGGTCTTGAAGTGAGATTTTTTGAATGGTTAATATTTTGAAAACAGAATCCACACTGTATAACATAGTCATCTTATCTCTACAACGCCACAACTGTCATTTTGCTATATAGGAAAATAAATTACAACTTTGAATAACACAAAGATTTGGGATTCGTGGAGATACGAGTTACACAGTTATACACGCAACAAGGAAAGGACATTGTGAGAGAGAAATACACAAACCTCAACATTGACAACGAGGTAGGTAAGTACGTGTGTGTAAGAATATATGCCATAGTTTAATCAAACAAGATACTGAATGATTATCACGTTACTCATAATGCCATAATGGTTCAAATGTTTCGTCAATGAACGTTACGAACAGCATGACGAATTAGACAATTTCAAATTGTAAATCAACATTTTAGCATTGGATTTGTCACGCAGAAAGTATCGTTTATCTGTTGATGATTCTAGAGTTTTCGTTCTTTCTAGTTTTTGTTTGAATTCTGTCATAAATGTTGCAATGCAAGATCATAATTAATATTGATATATTAATATAAAACGGTTCGTTATTTGCAAATGATAATCTGTTTTCCTACACAATAAAATTAATGTACAATTTCTACTTTTCAAGATTTTAATTACAGGCTCCAAGCACTAACTTGATTAATTACCAGTATCTGCACTACGAGTTTAATACACTAGCAGACTACATATATGGGTAAGTATATGGGTGGAGTAACGTTGTCCTCTTAGCAGAAGCACAATCCAATTTTAGAAGTTTATAAAAAAATAGATTCAGTTATAAATAGATGCTCCTACCATAGTCTCAAACATTTCGTGATTCCATTAAAGGCCCCGCCCTCATGGGCGGCGCCAATAAATGAATTGTACCTGAGCTAATGAGTTATTTTTGTTCACCAGACAAAATGTCATACTCGAAGTAAATTACCATGTATGTATATATAACTGTCCACACGTCAATTAGTAAATAAAGTCATACTGACAGTAATAATTGTCATACCTACATCCTATGATTGATGACGTAAGTAGCCATTAAACTGTAATGTGTGTATGTTGACATAAAAAGAAGTACATTGTATTTGCATCTAAAGAAAAATTATACATTACCTGAGCTATCGTAGTTACTATAGTGTAATATTATCTGGTGACCAGCAATCGTAACATCTCTACAATTGTTTATGTTGCACAACAAATCTTAACATTCAGATTGCAACTAATTTGCTTGCTTCAGATTGCGCCATCCACCTTTTCAAGATATTTATTGTTTCCTTTTGTTTCGTTGATTAAAAGCTGCATCGGGTATATGTACACGCGGATGTTGATACACAGCTGTATCTGGTATATGTACACGCGGATGTTGATACACAGCTGTATCGGGTATATGTACACGCGGATGTTGATACACAGCTGTATCTGGTATATGTACAATGGATGTTGATACACAGCTGTATCTGGTATATGTACACGCGGATGTTGATACACAGCTGTATCGGGTATATGTACACGTGGATGTTGATACACAGCTGTATCTGGTATATGTACACGCGGATGTTCATACACAGCTGTATCGGGTATATGTACATGCGGATGTTGCTATACAACTGTATCTGGTATATGTACACGCGGATGTTCATACACAGCTGTATCTGGTATATGTACACGCGGATGTTGATACACAGCTGTATCGGGTATATGTACACGCGGATGTTGATACACAGCTGTATCTGGTATATGTACACGCGGATGTTGATACACAGCTGTATCGGGTATATGTACACGCGGATGTTGATACACAGCTGTATCTGGTATATGTACACGCGGATGTTGATACACAGCTGTATCTGGTATATGTACAATGGATGTTGATACACAGCTGTATCGGGTATATGTACACGCGGATGTTGATACACAGCTGTATCTGGTATATGTACACACGGATGTTGATACACAGCTGTTTCTGGTATATGTACACGCGGATGTTGATACACAGCTGTATCTGGTATATGAACATGCGGATGTTGCTATACAACTGCATCTGGTATATGTACACGCGGATGTTCATACACAGCTGTATCTGGTATATGTACACACGGATGTTGATTCAGAGCTGTATCTGGTATATGTACACGCGGATGTTCATACACAGCTGTATCGGGTATATGTACACGCGGATGTTGATACACAGCTGTATCTGGTATATGTACACGCGGATGTTGATACACAGCTGTATCGGGTATATGTATACGCGGATGTTCATACACAGCTGTATCGGGTATATGTACACGCGGATGTTGATACACAACTGTATCGGGTATATGTACACGCGGATGTTGATACACAGCTGTATCGGGTATATGTACACGCGGATGTTCATACACAGCTGTATCGGGTATATGTTCACGCAGATGTTGATACACAGCTGTATCGGGTATATGTACACGCGGATGTTCATACACAGCTGTATCGGGTATATGTACACGCGGATGTTGATACACAGCTGTATCGGGTATATGTACACGCGGATGTTGATACACAGCTGTATCTGGTATATGTACACGCGGATGTTCATACACAGCTGTATCTGGTATATGTACACGCGGATGTTGATACAAAGCTGTATCGGGTATATGTACACGCGGATGTTGATACACAGCTGTATCTGGTATATGTACACGCGGATGTTGATACACAGCTGTATCGGGTATAAGTACACGCGGATGTTGATACAAAGCTGTATCGGGTATATGTACGCGCGGATGTTGATACACAGCTGTATCGGGTATATGTACACGCGGATGTTGATACACAGCTGTATCGGGTATATGTACGCGCGGATGTTGATACACAGCTGTATCGGGTATATGTACACGCGGATGTTCATACACAGCTGTATCTGGTATATGTACACGCGGATGTTCATACACAGCTGTATCGGGTATATGTACACGCGGATGTTGATACACCGCTGTATCGGGTATATGTACACGCGGATGTTGATACACAGCTGTATCTGGTATATGTACACGCGGATGTTCATACACAGCTGTATCGGGTATATGTACACGCGGATGTTGATACACAGCTGTATCTGGTATATGTACACGCGGATGTTGATACACAGCTGTATCGGGTATATGTATACGCGGATGTTCATACACAGCTGTATCGGGTATATGTACACGCGGATGTTGATACACAGCTGTATCGGGTATATGTACACGCGGATGTTGATACACAGCTGTATCGGGTATATGTACACGCGGATGTTCATACACAGCTGTATCGGGTATATGTACACGCAGATGTTGATGCTGTAGCTGGTATATGTACACGCGGATGTTCATACACAGCTGTATCGGGTATATGTACACGCGGATGTTGATACACAGCTGTATCGGGTATATGTACACGCGGATGTTGATACACAGCTGTATCTGGTATATGTACACGCGGATGTTGATACACAGCTGTATCTGATATATGTACACGCGGATGTTCATACACAGCTGTATCGGGTATATGTACACGCGGATGTTGATACACAGCTGTATCGGGTATATGTACGCGCGGATGTTGATACACAGCTGTATCGGGTATATGTACACGCGGATGTTGATACACAGCTGTATCGGGTATATGTACACGCGGATGTTCATTATCAAGAAATACTCATGTTTCCAATTTAGTGAAATTAAATCTTATATTTTTCTTAATATTTAAACCGACACTAATACTTGACAATTTGAAGCTTATTTTTATACAACTTAAGATAAATAAATTAGATGTACAAAATATAATATGTGTCCTCTCGGTGTTCATTTCAAAATGTAATTATCTAGATATCTGTGTTTTTACTCCTATCAGAATATGTATTTCCGTATAATGATACTTAAACCTTCAAATCAAATTTATCACAATTAGCTTTTTTGTACACAAAAACAATCATAACTCACTCAAGGATTAATTTTAAGTAAATGCCTTTCATTGCTAATGACATATTACATAATTATATGTTAGCGAGTATTTTAAAACCACGAAAGGAAATAAAGGCAGGCAGAAAGTTGGCGAATAGTTATACAATGTAAATGAAAGTCAATCTGTTGTTTTTCTATCATACGTCTGATTGTCTGACTGGCTTACTGACATTCTATCATACGTCTGATTGTCTGACTGGCTTACTGACATTCTATCATACGTCTGATTGTCTGACTGGCTTACTGACATTCTATCATACGTCTGATTGTCTGACTGGCTTACTGACATTCTATCATACGTCTGATTGTCTGACTGGCTTACTGACATTCTATCATACGTCTGATTGTCTGACTGGCTTACTGACATTCTATCATACGTCTGATTGTCTGACTGGCTTACTGACATTCTATCATACGTCTGATTGTCTGACTGGCTTACTGACATTCTATCATACGTCTGATTGTCTGACTGGCTTACTGACATTCTATCATACGTCTGATTGTCTGACTGGCTTACTGACATTCTATCATACGTCTGATTGTCTGACTGGCTTACTGACATTCTATCATACGTCTGATTGTCTGACTGGCTTACTGACAAGCACCAATGTACTTTGACACATGGCATCGTCCGTGATTTATGCTTCGTAACGCACCAAAACATATCAGCCATGCCACGACAAAACCTGTACAAGTGACCAAAAATACCGACATTTTCAGGTTTTGTTACATTTTTAACTGATACATGTTTCAGCTTCCAACGTATCAATATTTGACGTCTTTTTATCTTTTTATAGCAATTCCAATATTAAGAACTAGGCGCAAAAGTAAGCTACAAAATGAAGACGTCACGTCAGAATGTACCTAACTCTTTAAAACTCGTCTGCTCTTCAAATGGAAAGAACACATTTTGCAATACTTATACATGTAGATATATTATCGTGTGTTTAATTCTATACATCATAATTAAGCTTCCAAAACATCTCCGGACAAAACATCAATTTTTTTTTATTGTTCACCAACGTCGGTAATACAGGTTGTGTTAAGGCAGCGCTCAAGTATAGATATGATGTATATCATTATATTAATACAGGTTGTGTTAAGGCAGCGCTCAAGTATAGATATGATGTATATCATTATATTAATACAGGTTGTGTTAAGGCAGCGCTCAAGTATAGATATGATGTATATCATTATATTAATACAGGTTGTGTTAAGGCAGCGCTCAAGTATAGATATGATGTATATCATTATATAAATACAGGTTGTGTTAAGGCAGCGCTCAAGTATAGATATGATGTATATCATTATATTAATACAGGTTGTGTTAAGGCAGCGCTCAAGTATAGATATGATGTATATCATTATATTAATACAGGTTGTGTTAAGGCAGCGCTCAAGTATAGATATGATGTATATCATTATATTAATACAGGTTGTGTTAAGGCAGCGCTCAAGTATAGATATGATGTATATCATTATATTAATACAGGTTGTGTTAAGGCAGCGCTCAAGTATAGATATGATGTATATCATTATATAAATACAGGTTGTGTTAAGGCAGCGCTCAAGTATAGATATGATGTATATCATTATATTAATACAGGTTGTGTTAAGGCAGCGCTCAGGAATAGATATAATGTATATCATTATATTAATACAGTTTTAATGAAACATATAACTGGAAGATCAAAAACGAAAGACTGGAACAAAAACAACCCATGTCTCTCCTGCATGGCGTACGACGCTTCAAAATATACATTACGTACATTATGTTGACGTAAAATGACGTCATTTTATTACAGTCAATGCCCATTTTTGACGTAACATCAATCGAATGTGGGAATAAGCCGAATTTCCATATTTGTATACAAGGAAATTTTATTGAACTTATTCAATAGACCACGCTTATCCGCAGTTAGCCAATCAGCGCTTCGTATTCGGAGCCTCTATATCGTATAGACGTAACCTACTTACTGTCTACGAAATCATCTATGGGGTAATACTATATATGGTATTTTAGTGGGCGAATTGCACGGGAAGTTCGTGTGTAGCTAGTCACGTGGTCTAAGTCAGATATATATCGCGTTGAGTTGTCTATATAAAATAGATACCCGCTACGCTCGGTTCTTTCTTATATAGACAATTCCAGACGTTATCTATCCTATACAAAGAGGTCACTTCAACAAGCATGCTTAATTTTCACAATTACACAAGATCACGTGCATTGAACACGTGTCAGTTATACATATTTCTCCGACAGTACCACAACATTGGCATTGCCTTTCTCCACTTTACATCGCATATCTAAATATGTCAGTTTCTGTCCCCACAGGGAATGGTGTGTCTCGCCAGATTTGTAGATTTTACACTGTAGGCTAAAATTTAAGTTCAGTTCGTTTTCCAGCTGAAAAACAATAAATACACAGTTTTAGTAGATCTAGGCGCCGAATGTTTCTGCTCAGTGTTGTAAAATTGTAGGCTGCGCCGTTGTCTCTGTTGCAAGATGAGGATACGTTCGTTTGTTTGTCAACCATGATTTTGTATCGATCAGCCCACATCGAAGACTTAAATCCAAGTTTAGTAGATTCTAAATAATGTTTTATTGCGTATATACGCACAAAGCATATTGACACAGCATACAAATGATAAATACAAAATGTACATACAAAGGATTGGACCAACACTTCTCACAACGTTATCTAATGACTTCCGAATATTCCGAAGAACCCGAGCAAATACCAATGTAATTACATACACTTGACACTGACCTTAAACCAGAACTAAGTTATGATAGTCGGATCATGTTCTGGAGTCAAACCCTGATTTAAGTGACACGAATGCAAAAACTACTATTTTCAAAATTCTAAGTGTTGTGCTGTCAAAATAATGGCAAGCATGAACAATCTGACATAAATGCTTGACTTTCGGATTTTAATTGTGAATCGGGAATTACTAAACAGGAATGCAACACTCATTACCGCCACACGGACGAGGAAACGTTTACTTCTTAAACAAATGTTGACAAACGAATCCAAATTTCACAAGATATAATCAAATCCAATTAAGCTTAAACAATGTGCATGTTTTAAAATTACACAAATTTTGGGTTGAAATATATTTGTATAAGAAAGTGCTATCACTTTACACTGATGTTGTAACAATAAGAAAACCGATAGACGGTAAAAAAGTGGAAAGCCGGTATTTCTGAAATAACCCAAATTACCCGTTTTTACAGTATTTACCTCTAGAGATAATAAGATCCATTTGCGTTGACCATTCTTGTTTCCGCTGGAATCCGTAGTTGAATAACTGACCTTGTATGTCACAATCTCATCTTCACCTATTTCTTTGTTTGAGACAAGTTCAGCGTTGCTGGTTTCACCATCTATCACCAACTTTCTAGAATAAAAACGTGACTGTAACACCAAGTATGTTTTATTGGGCAATAACTTACAGCCGATAAGACGGACAGAACAGGTGTGTAGCAATAGCTGCTCTTGGTGTGTACAAGGACGGACAGAACAGGTGTGTAGCAATAGCTGCTCTTGGTGTGTACAAGGACGGACAGAACAGGTGTGTAGCAATAGCTGCTCTTGGTGTGTACAAGGACGGACAGAACAGGTGTGTAGCAATAGCTGCTCTTGGTGTGTACAAGGACGGACAGAACAGGTGAGTAGCAATAGCGGCTCTTGGTGTGTACAAGGACGGACAGAACAGGTGTGTAGCAATAGCTGCTCTTGGTGTGTACAAGGACGGACAGAACAGGTGAGTAGCAATAGCGGCTCTTGGTGTGTACAAGGACGGACAGAACAGGTGTGTAGCAATAGCTGCTCTTGGTGTGTACAAGGACGGACAGAACAGGTGTGTAGCAATAGCTGCTCTCGGTGTGTACAAGGACGGACAGAACAGGTGTGTAGCAATAGCTGCTCTTGGTGTGTACAAGGACGGACAGAACAGGTGTGTAGCAATAGCTGCTCTTGGTGTGTACAAGGACGGACAGAACAGGTGAGTAGCAATAGCTGCTCTTGGTGTGTACAAGGACGGACAGAACAGGTGTGTAGCAATAGCTGCTCTTGGTGTGTACAAGGACGGACAGAACAGGTGTGTAGCAATAGCTGCTCTCGGTGTGTACAAGGACGGACAGAACAGGTGTGTAGCAATAGCTGCTCTTGGTGTGTACAAGGACGGACAGAACAGGTGTGTAGCAATAGCTGCTCTTGGTGTGTACAAGGACGGACAGAACAGGTGTGTAGCAATAGCTGCTCTTGGTGTGTACAAGGACGGACAGAACATGTGTGTAGCAATAGCTGCTCTTGGTGTGTACAAGGAAAGTCACATATATTTAATTATTTAAATATTTAATTAACTGTTTACTATGTTTTTTTCGGCGCAGCCATACTAACATGGTTTTGCTATTTGCATATCAGTGTTGTGTAAACCAATCTTAACGAACAACGTTGTAACCTTGACGCGGATTGGTTAACCTTTCGATAAAGCGTACATGTGTTTACCGAAATCCAATGAATTTCGGTGAATTTACCGAAATCCATTTTGGATCTGGAGTGAACAGCAATCGTAACATCTCGGCATTTTTTATGTTGCACAACAAATATTAACTATCAAATCGCGCCGACCATCTTTTCTAAAGAAAGTTCTTGTTTACTACAGTTGATACGTTTTGTTCATTGTAGCATTGAATTTCAATGGTGTTTTAAATATGTATGCAAAATGGAAAGTAAGCCAAATTATGTTTGCTCAGGGTATTCAATCGCTAACTGAACCTCCGAGTTCCCAACACCAACTCCTGTATAGGCCGCACGAGGGACCTCCGAGTACGAGTGGTTGTATCCGTCGACTGCAAACCATTTGTACCTCACGACTGTCGGTTCGAATCCCACCCGGGATGTAGAATTTGTACGCAAGGAAGCTCTCCATCTGGCTTACGGAAGGTTGGTGCTTCAACCCAGATTCCCGCCTATGCCAAACAAGATGCTAAAAGATAACATGTGGTCTCTCATTCCATCCTAATATCCGGTAAATCATTACGCAAACCAGACGGTGTATGTCACATAAAGCTCCATTACAGGAAAGAGACGACATGAAGACACGAGGTAAGCATCCACTGATCACAGAGGCTACACACAATAAAGATACAGACGACATGAAGACACGAGGTAAGCATCCACTGATCACAGAGGTTATAGACAATAAAGATACAGACGACATGAAGACACGAGCTCAGCATCCACTGATCACAGAGGTTATAGACAATAAAGAAAGAGACGACATGAAGACACGAGCTAAGCATCCACTGATCACAGAGGCTACACACAATAAAGAAAGAGACGACATGAAGACACGAGGTAAGCATCCACTGATCACTGAGGTTATAGACAATAAAGATAGAGACGACATGAAGACACGAGCTAAGCATCCACTGATCACAGAGGTTATATACAATAAAGAAAGAGACGACATGAAGACACGAGCTAAGCATCCACTGATCACAGAGGTTATAGACAATAAAGAAAGAGACGACATGAAGACACGAGCTAAGCATCCACTGATCACAGAGGTTATAGACAATAAAGATAGAGACGACATGAAGACACGAGCTAAGCATCCACTGATCACAGAGGCTACACACAATAAAGGTAGAGACGACATGAAGACACGAGGTAAGCATCCACTGATCACAGAGGCTATAGACAATAAAGATACAGACGACATGAAGACACGAGCTAAGCATCCACTGATCACAGAGGTTATAGACAATAAAGATAGAGACGACATGAAGACACGAGCTAAGCATCCACTGATCACAGAGGCTACACACAATAAAGGTAGAGACGACATGAAGACACGAGGTAAGCATCCACTGATCACAGAGGCTACACACAATAAAGATAGAGACGACATGAAGACACGAGCTAAGCATCCACTGATCACAGAGGCTATAGACAATAAAGATACAGACGACATGAAGACACGAGCTAAGCATCCACTGATCACAGAGGCTACACACAATAAAGGTAGAGACGACATGAAGACACGAGGTAAGCATCCACTGATCACAGAGGCTATAGACAATAAAGATACAGACGACATGAAGACACGAGCTAAGCATCCACTGAACACAGAGGTTATAGACAATAAAGAAAGAGACGACAAGAAGACACGAGATAAGCATCCACTGATCACAGAGGTTATAGACAATAAAGATAGAGACGACATGAAGACACGAGCTAAGCATCCACTGATCACAGAGGTTATATACAATAAAGATACAGACGACATGAAGACACGAGCTAAGCATCCACTGATCACAGAGGTTATAGACAATAAAGAAAGAGACGACAAGAAGACACGAGATAAGCATCCACTGATCACAGAGGCTACATACAATAAAGAAAGAGACGACATGAAGACACGAGCTAAGCATCCACTGATCACAGAGGTTATAGACAATAAAGAAAGAGACGACATGAAGACACGAGCTAAGCATCCACTGATCACAGAGGTTATAGACAATAAAGAAAGAGACGACATGAAGACACGAGCTCAGCATCCACTGATCACAGAGGTTATAGACAATAAAGGTAGAGACGACATGAAGACACGGGCTAAGCATCCACTGATCACAGAGGTTATATACAATAAAGAAAGAGACGACATGAAGACACGAGCTAAGCATCCACTGATCACAGAGGTTATAGACAATAAAGGTAGAGACGACATGAAGACACGAGGTAAGCATCCACTGATCACAGAGGTTATAGACAATAAAGATAGAGACGACATGAAGACACGAGCTAAGCATCCACTGATCACAGAGGCTACACACAATAAAGATACAGACGACATGAAGACACGAGGTAAGCATCCACTGATCACAGAGGTTATAGACAATAAAGAAAGAGACGACATGAAGACACGAGCTAAGCATCCACTGATCACAGAGGTTATAGACAATAAAGATACAGACGACATGAAGACACGAGATAAGCATCCACTGATCACAGAGGTTATAGACAATAAAGAAAGAGACGACATGAAGACACGAGCTAAGCATCTACTGATCACAGAGGCTATAGACAATAAAGAAAGAGACGACATGAAGACACGAGCTAAGCATCCACTGATCACAGAGGTTATAGACAATAAAGAAAGAGACGACATGAAGACACGAGCTAAGCATCCACTGATCACAGAGGCTACACACAATAAAGATACAGACGACATGAAGACACGAGGTAAGCATCCACTGATCACAGAGGTTATAGACAATTAAGAAAGAGACGACATGAAGACACGAGCTAAGCATCCACTGATCACAGAGGTTATAGACAATAAAGATATAGACGACATGAAGACACGAGCTAAGCATCCACTGATCACAGAGGTTATAGACAATAAAGAAAGAGACGACATGAAGACACGAGCTAAGCATCCACTGATCACAGAGGTTATAGACAATAAAGAAAGAGACGACATGAAGACACGAGCTAAGCATCCACTGATCACAGAGGTTATAGACAATAAAGAAAGAGACGACATGAAGACACGAGATAAGCATCCACTGATCACAGAGGTTATAGACAATAAAGATAGAGACGACATGAAGACACGAGATAAGCATCCACTGATCACAGAGGTTATAGACAATAAAGATAGAGACGACATGAAGACACGAGGTAAGCATCCACTGATCACAGAGGTTATAGACAATAAAGAAAGAGACGGCATGAAGACACGAGCTAAGCATCCACTGATCACAGAGGCTACATACAATAAAGAAAGAGACGACATGAAGACACGAGGTAAGCATCCACTGATCACAGAGGCTTCACACAATAAAGATACAGACGACATGAAGACACGAGATACGCATCCACTGATCACAGAGGTTATAGACAATAAAGAAAGAGACGGCATGAAGACACGGGCTAAGCATCCACTGATCACAGAGGCTACACACAATAAAGATACAGACGACATGAAGACACTATATAACCATCCACTGATCACAGAGGTTATAGACAATAAAGAAAGAGAGGGCATGAAGACACGAGCTCAGCATCCACTGATCACAGAGGCTACAGACAATAAAGAAAGAGACGACATGAAGACACGAGGTAAGCATCCACTGATCACAGAGGCTACAGACAATAAAGAAAGAGACGACATGAAGACACGAGGTAAGCATCCACTGATCACAGAGGCTACACACAATAAAGAAAGAGACGACATGAAGACACGAGGTAAGCATCAACTGATCACAGAGGCTACAGACAATAAAGAAAGAGACGACATGAAGACACGAGGTAAGCATCAACTGATCACAGAGGCTACAGACAATAAAGATAGAGACGACATGAAGACACGAGGTAAGCATCCACTGATCACAGAGGCTACAGACAATAAAGAAAGAGACGACATGAAGACACGAGGTAAGCATCCACTGATCACAGAGGCTACAGACAATACAGAAAGAGACGACATGGAGACACGAGGTAAGCATCAACTGATCACAGAGGCTACAGACAATAATGAAAGAGACGACATGAAGACACGAGGTAATCATCTACTGATCACAGAGGCTACATACAATAAAGATAGAGACGGCATGAAGACACGAGGTAAGCATCCACTGATCACAGAGGCTACATACAATAAAGATAGAGACGGCATGAAGACACGAGGTAAGCATCCACTGATCACAGAGGATACATACAATAAAGAAAGAGACGACATGAAGACACGAGATACGCACCAACTGATCACAGAGGCTACAGACAATAAAGATAGAGACGACATGAAGACACGAGCTAAGCATCCACTGATCACAGCACAGAGGCTACATACAATAAAGAAAGAGACAACATGAAGACACGAGGTAAGCATCCACTGACCACAGAGGCTACAGACAATAAAGAAAGAGACGGCATGAAGACACGAGCTAAGCATCAACTGATCACAGAGGCTACACACAATAAAGATACAGACGACATGAAGACACGAGGTAAGCATCAACTGATCACAGACGCTACACACAATAAAGAAAGAGACGACATGAAGACACGAGGTAAGCATCAACTGTTCACAGGCGCTACACACAATAAAGAAAGAGACGACATGAAGACACGAGCTAAGCATCAACTGATCACAGAGGCTACACACAATAAAGATACAGACGACATGAAGACACGAGGTAAGCATCCACTGATCACAGAGGCTACACACAATAAAGAAAGAGACGACATGAAGACACGAGGTAAGCATCCACTGATCACAGACGCTACACACAATAAAGAAAGAGACGACATGAAGACACGAGGTAAGCATCCACTGATCACAGAGGCTACATACAATAAAGATACAAACGACATGAAGACACGAGGTAAGCATCCACTGATCACAGATGCTACACACAATAAAGAAAGAGACGACATGAAGACACGAGGTAAGCATCCACTGATCACAGAGGCTACACACAATAAAGATACAGACGACATGAAGACACGAGGTAAGCATCCACTAATCACAGAGGCTACACACAATAAAGAAAGAGACGACATGAAGACACGAGGTAAGCATCCACTGATCACAGACGCTACACACAATAAAGAAAGAGACGACATGAAGACACGAGGTAAGCATCCACTGATCACAGACGCTACACACAATAAAGAAAGAGACGACATGAAGACACGAGATACGCAACAACTGATCACAGAGGCTACACACAATAAAGAAAGCGACGACATGAAGACACGAGATACGCAACAACTGATCACAGAGGCTACACACAATAAAGAAAGCGACGACATGAAGACACGAGATACGCAACAACTGATCACAGAGGCTACACACAATAAAGAAAGAGACGACATGAAGACACGAGATACGCAACAACTGATCACAGAGGCTACACACAGAAAATTGAAACTTCGTTCTATCTTTCTGTCTATCTTAAAGGCTTGAAAGGAACATTCACATACGGCAGTGATACCACAGACTGGTTTAATCTACTTCGATTGTGACACAAGTCAGTACAGTGTATATATCCATCACACTTGATTACCATTACCTTAGGTTCTCTCAGTACTCGTGTTTAGTCCATATTCTCATTCGATATTTTTGATGATTCGGACCACAACGGAACTTGAATTGTTATGTTTTAACACATACTATCAACGTTGTTGTTGCGCAGAATACCGGACGTGGTCATGAAGCGGACTTCCATCATCCTGTATCGTTCACTAACATATCGTACGTTTATATTCGCTGCTAGATACATCGGATAATGCGTATTTGATAACAACGCATTTATCTGTTGAAACAGTATTCACTTATAGAAATGTACTTGTACAATTATTTATTTAATATATACTAGTACGGCCGGCACAATAATGATTTAAGATTAACGTTTAACTTTGTGGAACCTTCAAATTACAAATAAAACTGATGTGTTCATGTACAACACTTGAAGATCGTCACCAGGACAAAACTCTAGCCTAAAGTATAATACGAACGTAACTACTAACACTTCTTTATGTGGAGCATGCAACAATGGAAACACCCAAAGGGTAAACAGAATTACATACTTGATATGCCGTCCTGGTCTCGTTGTAAATCTAAGGTCATAGTCAGTACCGGCGTTCAGTTTCAAAGTTTGAGCTTGTCCGAAGCGTTGACCATCTTGTTTGAAACAAACTGGCTCGCCTGATGCCTTACACAGCATTATGAACTTCATAGTAAATTCGGTCGCCATGTTAATTTTGATTTTTACAATTTCAATATGGGTTATAATTCAAAGTGCACGATTGTGCGTTTGTAACAGTTTCAAAAACACTGTTTCCGGTACTCTTCGTTATTTTCCGTAGATATCCGTGATTTTGTACGAGGGTTTATGGCCACAACAGCTCCATTCAAGTTGGTGTGGATACACATACAGAATAATATTTATATTAACGATTTGAAGTGCGAAATTTCAACACAGAGTAATGTTTGTGAAATATCGAAAACTAATCCATTCACTTCGTTTACAAAAAATCCATGATTCGCGACACACTAAACATTCAGTGGACAACAATATTCGCGACACACTAAACATTCAGTGGACAACAATGTGAGTTGATCATATTCAGAACCATATCATACAGCGTGAGGTTACATAGATCGCACATGACAGAGCACAAACACGTCTTTCTACATCACATTGTCAAAATCTCCGACACGTAATGCATGTATAAACACAACTACGCTTATGTAGACATTGCGTATAATTAATTAGCCAGAAACGTTCCAGAGACAATTATCTACAGTGACAATTGTGAACAATTATTTTTTACGCAAAAACGTAAGTGACAATTAACGGAAGTCACCTGAATTCAATTTCATTAACATTTAAATTATGCACATACATGTCTCAATTGTACTATTAAACAACGACGTTACACAATGTAATGAGATGCATACAACGATACATAGTATTAATATGAATCAAATCAAGTCAGCACAGTAAAGTATTACAATTTACATAACTGTATATTTTAGGTTAAACATCCAGTTTAGTCGTGTATATAAATATACTAGTGTAAAGCTTTACTTGTCATAGAACAAAATTTACGGATCAAATCATACCCCACGTTATGTACATAAACACTTTATCCACAATATTTATGATCGCATGAATTACAATGTTGTAAATTATCCACCATAAAAGTGCGTATAGTCCACTGTTGTTTATCATACACTGTGTTAAACGATTATGTTGGCATACTCGTACATAAAACATTAATACGTCTGTACAAGCGAGTATCGAATGTAATTGTTCATTAAACTATCGCAGCATCAGTTGATAAGCGAATACCTATGCGCGTTTTATCTGGTTACACGAAATATACTGCCAAGAGAGATAACTCTAAATATGTGTGACTATATTTCGAAAGTATTCGCTAACCCTGCCAGAGTTATCTATCAAAGTGAAATGATATGAAGACAGTTGAAGTCATTTTACACCCAGAACATCGTTTCATTTATGAGATTAGTTTTGCTAGATCGATGGTTGACAAATTCGGTCCATACAAAGTTCAGCTAAAACCTCGCAGCAAGTGAGAGAAGAGGGTTGGAATCAAGAGCTTGAATTACACTGTGGGTTTTAGTTTCTTAGTTTTTAGTGTCCTCCATGTCTCGAATTCCCGGTGTTACCCAGTGTCGACAGTTCGGAACCAAACTAAGCAACATATGAATGCACCAAGTAAGTGGCATTGAAACGTGTTGTCACGTGCGGAACTTCCATTAAATTAAATAATAACTCGATATAGCGTGTCTCTCCCGTCATGATAGAGGCAAATAGTGCCCAATTCTGACTGCTATTCTCGTTCATGAAGCCGTTTTAGTAATATAGTTGTTAAAACCCATCAGGTTAGCTCAGTTGGAAGAGCGCTGGGTTATAACCCGGGTTGTCTGAGCTCTATTCCCTGGCAAGACAGATCTTGTCCTTCCCTGACCTATTGCTGAGGTCATTTGTCATCCACGCCTGATTCATGTGGTGGTAGGTGTCAGCTAGACTTGCAGAAAAACAAGTTAGTACTATTGATAATTGATTCCAGGAAAACTGATTATGTCAACTTACCGCCATGTATAAACAGCTCCATATCTCAATGTTTAAATGTCAAACTTACCACTGCATAAACGGCTAGTAATAATTAACTGGTAATGGGTTTGAAGAAAAACAGGTTTTCGTACATGAGTGTGCATGAGTTATCCATCTGTTAATACTCAGTATCCGAGGTTACAAGTATAGGTAAGTATCCTTTCTAAATTATTACATGACAAGTGATATATTAAAATGGTAACACAAATTTGTTTACATTAAATTCAAACTAAATATAGGAAGTTGATATGCTCATAGATTTGTTTTTTTGTATAAACAAGCTATGAATCATCGTAAACTTGTATAGAAAACGGATCACTAACAAGTGCGTTGGAGCGACATTTATCAATAAACGCAATAAAACACTATACACTCGTTAGATACAAAATCAACCCAAGATATATCTCGTACTTTTACGGAGCCCCTAAAGTGACATTCCTTTCGAGCGAAAACGTAATATTATTTCGCAATAACGTAATGTTATTTCGTAAATACGAAATAATATTTCGTATTTATGAATTAGTTTGTCTTCTATACTAACCGACTGGCTTTGCCATGAGAGTTTTGGTCCAAATGTGGTATCATGGCGAAAATGAGTATTTGCAGTTTCTTGAACTACGACTTCTGTAGAATTACCAGAAACGGTCAATTTTCGGAAAATACCATTTATTAAGGAAAATTTATGGATCTTAGTAACATCACCATAACAACAAAATGCAGACTATTTCAGCCTTTATTGTCATTTAGTGATAGAGAATTTAGTAACATCACCATAACAACAAAATGCAGACTATTTCAGCCTTTATTGTCATTTAGTGATAGAGAATTTAGTAACATCACCATAACAACAAAATGCAGACTATTTCAGTCTTTATTGTCATTTAGTGATAGAGAATTTAGTAACATCACCATAACAACAAAATGCAGACTATTTCAGTCTTTATTGTCATTTAGTGATAGAGAATTTAGTAACATCACCATAACAACAAAATGCAGACTATTTCAGCCTTTATTGTCATTTAGTGATAGAGAATTTAGTAACATCACCATAACAACAAAATGCAGACTATTTCAGTCTTTATTGTCATTTAGTGATAGAGAATTTAGTAACATCACCATAACAACAAAATGCAGACTATTTCAGCCTTTATTGTCATTTAGTGATAGAGAATTTAGTAACATCACCATAACAACAAAATGCAGACTATTTCAGCCTTTATTGTCATTTAGTGATAGAGAATTTAGTAACATCACCATAACAACAAAATGCAGACTATTTCAGCCTTTATTGTCATTTAGTGATAGAGAATTTAGTAACATCACCATAACAACAAAATGCAGACTATTTCAGCCTTTATTGTCATTTAGTGATAGAGAATTTAGTAACATCACCATAACAACAAAATGCAGACTATTTCAGCCTTTATTGTCATTTAGTGATAGAGAATTTAGTAACATCACCATAACAACAAAATGCAGACTATTTCAGCCTTTATTGTCATTTAGTGATAGAGAATTTAGTAACATCACCATAACAACAAAATGCAGACTATTTCAGTCTTTATTGTCATTTAGTGATAGAGAATTTAGTAACATCACCATAACAACAAAATGCAGACTATTTCAGTCTTTATTGTCATTTAGTGATAGAGAATTTAGTAACATCACAATAACAACAAAATGCAGACTATTTCAGCCTTTATTGTCATTTAGTGATAGAGAATTTAGTAACATCACCATAACAACAAAATGCAGACTATTTCAGTCTTTATTGTCATTTAGTGATAGAGAATTTAGTAACATCACCATAACAACAAAATGCAGACTATTTCAGCCTTTATTGTCATTTAGTGATAGAGAATTTAGTAACATCACCATAACAACAAAATGCAGACTATTTCAGCCTTTATTGTCATTTAGTGATAGAGAATTTAGTAACATCACCATAACAACAAAATGCAGACTATTTCAGCCTTTATTGTCATTTAGTGATAGAGAATTTAGTAACATCACCATAACAACAAAATGCAGACTATTTCAGCCTTTATTGTCATTTAGTGATAGAGAATTTAGTAACATCACCATAACAACAAAATGCAGACTATTTCAGTCTTTATTGTCATTTAGTGATAGAGAATTTAGTAACATCACCATAACAACAAAATGCAGACTATTTCAGTCTTTATTGTCATTTAGTGATAGAGAATTTAGTAACATCACAATAACAACAAAATGCAGACTATTTCAGCCTTTATTGTCATTTAGTGATAGAGAATTTAGTAACATCACCATAACAACAAAATGCAGACTATTTCAGTCTTTATTGTCATTTAGTGATAGAGAATTTAGTAACATCACCATAACAACAAAATGCAGACTATTTCAGTCTTTATTGTCATTTAGTGATAGAGAATTTAGTAACATCACCATAACAACAAAATGCAGACTATTTCAGTCTTTATTGTCATTTAGTGATAGAGAATTTAGTAACATCACCATAACAACAAAATGCAGACTATTTCAGTCTTTATTGTCATTTAGTGATAGAGAATTTAGTAACATTTATCCATACCACAACAGTTTTTACTACATAATTTGCTGTAAATCTGCAATACGGTAAATGTTTATGAGACCTTAATACAAAAAATGTTACCATGGCAACCGACAATTTAACAGTTTCATAATTATGCCCGCAATATCATTCTGACACTGATTTCAAAAATATTTCTGTCAAGATACTAATAAGAAACAATATTTTAACGGTTTAAATGAAAAGGAATGTATTAATGTCAGGTGTCATGTGTTACATCTCATTCACTTGATATTATTTCGTATTAACGAAAGAATTATGTTTTTACGAAATAATAAATAATTTTCACGAACTAATATTTCGTATTTACAAAATAAAAGTGTCGCTTGAAAAAAAAGAATATGGAATGTCACTTTTGGGGCTCCGTATACTTTCGTTTCGTATGAAACACTTATTCAAGCATTGACAATAACAAAGGCTGTTTTTAAAACTTCCTTTAGATTTGGCAGTAAACAAATCAAATACTGAATTAAGACATGGACCGTGCTTTATCTATCAGGTAAATGGCGTCTCTAATTAGTGTGACCAATTTTGCTAGTTTTAGACAATGTAAATCTTCTATCTTTACGCAATGGAAAGCCGACCTTGAACGGTGTTTTGATCATCCTAGCGAAACCAACAAAAGAATAATTTATGCCTCAATTTTGAATTCAATAGCTTGTCACGTGTAAAATGTCGCTTATATCTATGACTAAGAAATGAAACTATTCATAAACAAGAGCTAGACGAGACGTAATCATTATTCTTTCAGCCTTGGAGGTTAGACTGAAATCCGACTGGTTGGTTCTCGTCTGTACCCATCTGATAACATAAACAGATAAACGTAACGTTAGCTAAGAGGTCAAACGATTGCAGGTATATTGCGTAAATACGAACTCAGTTTGTGTTTTACTTGATACCTGATTGAACTTAAACCGATCGTTTAAAGTTTGTATGTGCTTAAAATGGCGAACAAGAAAGGAGGAAAGCGACCATTGTGTCTGTTACTTTGTGTATTGGTGTTGATCATAATTGCGTTACTCGTCATTACGATATACTTTGCAGTAAAACAAAATGATTGCGATGGTAAGTACATTTACATTTTTATTGTTTGTGTCTTAACATTTTTGTCTTGTTTAGTACTCATGAAGTCTCGCCGAAATATTTTACTGTACACTGTATTGCCTCATTTACCTGCATCCTATGTGCTAACTATCTCGCATATCACACATAAATATAGTGTATCAATATAAAAGTGTACATATCACTCTTACGGTAATATATTACATCAATATAATAACGTACCCTTACAGTAATATATCACATCAATATAATAACGTACCCTTACAGTAATATATCACATCAATATAATAACGTACCCTTACAGTAATATATCACATCAATATAATAACGTACCCTTACAGTAATATATCACATCAATATAATAACGTACCCTTACAGTAATATATCACATCAATATGTACCCTTACAGTAAAATATTACATCAATATAATAACGTACCCTTACAGTAATATATCACATCAATATGTACCCTTACAGTAAAATATTACATCAATATAATAACGTACCCTTACAGTAATATATCACATCGACACAATAATGTACATATCACCCTTACAGTAATATATCACATCAATATAATAATGTACATATCACCCTTACAGTAATATATTACATCAATATAATAATGTACCCTTACAGTAATATATCACATCAATATAATAATGTACCCTTACAGTAATATATCACGTCGACACAATAATGTACATATCACCCTTACAGTAATATATCACATCAATATAATAATGTACATATCACCCTTACAGTAATATATCACATCAATATAATAATGTACATATCACTCTTACAGTAATATATCACATCAATATAATAATGTACATATCACTCTTACGGTAATATATCACATCAATATAATAATGTACATATCACCCTTACAGTAATATATTACACCAATATAATAATGTACATATCACCCTTACAGTAATATATCACATCAATATAATAATGTACCCTTACAGTAATATATCACATCAATATAATAATGTACCCTTACAGTAATATATCACATCAATATAATAATGTACCCTTACAGTAATATATCACATCGACACAATAATGTACATATCACCCTTACAGTAATATATCACATCAATATAATAATGTACATATCACCCTTACAGTAATATATTACACCAATATAATAATATAATGTACATATCACCCTTACGGTAATATATCACATCAATATAATAATGTACATATCACCCTTACAGTAATATATCACATCAATATAATAATGTACATATCACCCTTACAGTAATATATCACATCAATATAATAATATAATGTACATATCACTCTTACAGTAATATATCACATCAATATAATAATGTACATATCACCCTTACAGTAATATATCACATCAATATAATAATGTACATATCACCCTTACAGTAATATATCACATCAATATAATAATGTACATATCACTCTTACAGTAATATATCACATCAATATAATAATGTACATATCACCCTTACAGTAATATATCACATCAATATAATAATGTACATATCACTCTTACAGTAATATATCACATCAATATAATAATGTACATATCACCCTTACAGTAATATATCACATCAATATAATAATATAATGTACGTATCACCCTAACAGTAATATATCACATCAATATAATAATGTACATATCACCCTTACAGTAATATATCACATCAATATAATAATGTACATATCACCCTTACAGTAATATATCACATCAATATAATAATGTACATATCACCCTAACAGTAATATATCACATCAATATAATAATGTACATATCACCCTTACAGTAATATATCACATCAATATAATAATATAATGTACGTATCACCCTAACAGTAATATATCACATCAATATAATAATGTAGTTATCACCCTAACAGTAATATATACTGAACCAAAATAGAAACTTTCGCTAAACTTGAATGGGAATATTTCGTTACGTTTTGTAGTGATCGTTTTGAAATATGTCAGTGCATTGCTGACGCCTTTGCAGCGACGTCGCATTGAGCTTGTTAATATCGGATTGAGGAATATTATTACACTCTTTAAGTAATGCATCTCGGAGCTCATTGACGTTACCATGTGGATTTGGGGGTCGCCGTAAACGTCTATCAAGATTATCCCAAAGATGTTCTATCGGATTTAAATCTGGGCTTTTTGAGGGCCAGTTGCCTATGAAATCGATGTTGTTATTTTATAAAAACGAATGTTATTACGAGCGACGTGGGCTTTAGAGTTGTCTTGCTGAAATGTTAAAAATACACCATGAGTTTGTAGGAGACGGACAACGTGAGGATAATCTCCCTGTAGAGACGAGCATTTAAATTACCCTCAAGTGTGATCCGATACATAACCAATTCCGGTCAAGACCATAACTGACCCTCCGTCCCCGAAATGATCCCTCTGCATTATGCATCAGTCAGCATAAAAATCGTTCCTGCGTGGGTAGACTCTCATTCGGCCATCACCCGGTACAATGCAAACCTTGATTCGTAGGAGAAAAGAACCGTTCGCCTCGTCCAATGTGTCTCTCGGCCCATTGAAGTCTGTCACGGCGATGATGGTCTGTCAGGGGTGACGGAGCTATAGACGTTGCAGTGAGAAAGCGATGTCGTAGATACTGGTTCAAGATATAACGGTCTTGATCTGGCGTAGTTACACGTGGTCTACCGCTCCGTGGTAAATCGTCGGTTCTTCCGGTCTGCGTTAATCGCCGTCTGAGACTCCTACCTGCATGTACAGATGACCCAACTTGTGCTGCCACCATTTCACTAGGAATTCCTACCTCCCGGCATTGAAATTCAGTAGTCAAACCTTTTATTTTCTGACTGAAGTCGTCTTATGCAATATATTAAAGTGCAAATCTTTTCTACATGTGGACCGGATATGCCTCTTTCTTGTTGGCTCATCTAATTTGTTCCTTTTGTTATCAATGGTGACGTCTCTAAACACCATTTCATAACATAAAACGTGTTTGTATGAACTGTGAAATAATGAACTGTAAACTGAAGTTTGTCATTATTTATTATCATTATTTTACATTTAGTGTTGGGTGGATATCACCATCTGTCGTCTGTAATACCATGAAGTATGGAAACACCTACGAATTATGTATACCAACATTTATCCATGTATACCTTACCTATGAATTTATTAATAAAAGATCACACACATTTACCTTTGTCAGAAATGTTGACCAAACAAGATGTAACCAAAGCAGATTTTATTCTCAAAGCTCCAAATATTTAATACATTTCCGCTCTGCTTATTGTTGTCGTGTTATCATATTTCTAATTAGATGAACAACAGGTTTAGACTAAGTGCTAGAATGTTCGTTAAAATTCTTTAAAAAAACTTTCAAATTGACATCATATCTTGCAAATGTGAGTTCTAACGAGAAAACAGCGAGATTATCTTAATTATTCAGATTATGAGTACATTGTATTTATATTATGGCGGTTTGATGCCTTATTTTACTGGAGGAAGGAGAACAATTGTCAACTAACTTATGGGTGGTTGGTTTCACAGTATCTAAGTCAAACAAACCCTGCTTGAATGCCAACACGTTCGCAATGGCTCATTATTTATCATCAAATTTGCTTAGATATAGTTTGCATCAGATATATAGTTTGCATCAGATATATAGTTTGCATCAGATATATAGTTTGCATCAGATATATAGTTTGCATCAGATATATAGTTTGCATCAGATATATAGTTTGCATCAGATATATAGTTTGCATCAGATATATAGTTTGCATCAGATATATAGTTTGCATCAGATATATAGTTTGCATCAGATATATAGTTTGCATCAGATATATAGTTTGCATCAGATATATAGTTTGCATCAGATATATAGTTTGCATCAGATATATAGTTTGCATCAGATATATAGTTTGCATCAGATATATAGTTTGCATCAGATATATAGTTTGCATCAGATATATAGTTTGCATCAGATATATAGTTTGCATCAGATATATAGTTTGCATCAGATATATAGTTTGCATCAGATATATAGTTTGCATCAGATATATAGTTTGCATCAGATATATAGTTTGCATCAGATATCAGATAAGCAATGTCATTGACAGAAACCTTGAAACTTTGATATGAATTAATGACACTTCATTGAGATGAAGTAGTATTTCAAGGAAATAAGAGATATGTGTCCAGATTACTAGATTAGAACATGCGTAGGTCAGTCCAGAAACTCGTGTCCTTGTATACTGGCAATTTACATATGTTAATGAAAATAAAAACTCATCGACAGCGGTTTAATTATTTTGTGTTTAAAATCTAGACTTATCAAGTTAGGTTCAGTAAGGCACAAACGGTTTGAAATGTTGAGCCCAAGTTTAAATGAAATACATCAGCAGAGTTTTTATTGTCAGAATAAAATGATGTCGTTTAAAAACCATCAAACTAAAAGAAATATTCAGTATTACCAAAGGTATATATTCACTTTTTGACATAGTATTCATTTTTGAAAAGGTTGAGTAACTTTGTGTATAAATAATTATCCGGCCTGGCAATTACTCAGTTATAATGTACGGTGATAAACACGACATACAGATGTTGCAAAATGTGTGCAGTATGACTAGGTATGTAAATTGTGATAGATATGTTTGCTGAGTATACTCATGCGTGTATCTGGCGCCGAGCGTGCACACTAATGATCTGAAGTATTAATACGTGTTGCAATATGTGTGCAGTATGACTAGATATGTAAATTGTGATAGATATGTTTGCTGAGTATACTCATGCGTGTATCTGGCGCCGAGCGTGCACACTAATGATCTGAAGTATTTATACGTGTTGCAATATGTGTGCAGTATGACTAGATATGTAAATTGTGACAGATATGTTTGCTGAGTATACTCATGCGTGTATCTGGCGTCGAGCGTGCACACTAATGATCTGAAGTATTTATACGTGTTGCAATATGTGTGCAGTATGACTAGATATGTAAATTGTGACAGATATGTTTGCTGAGTATACTCATGCGTGTATCTGGCGTCGAGCGTGCACACTGATGATCTGAAGTATTTATACGTGTTGCAATATGTGTGCAGTATGACTAGATATGTAAATTGTGACAGATATGTTTGCTGAGTATACTCATGCGTGTATCTGGCGCCGAGCGTGCACACTGATGATCTGAAGTATATATACGTGTTGCAATATGTGTGCAGTATGACTAGATATGTAAATTGTGACAGATATGTTTGCTGAGTATACTCATGCGTGTATCTGGCGCCGAGCGTGCACACTAATGATCTGAAGTATGTATACGTGTTGCAATATGTGTGCAGTATGACTAGATATGTAAATTGTGACAGATATGTTTGCTGAGTATACTCATGCGTGTATCTGGCGTCGAGCGTGCACACTAATGATCTGAAGTATGTATACGTGTTGCAATATGTGTGCAGTATGACTAGATATGTAAATTGTGACAGATATGTTTGCTGAGTATACTCATGCGTGTATCTGGCGTCGAGCGTGCACACTAATGATCTGAAGTATTTATACGTGTTGCAATATGTGTGCAGTATGACTAGATATGTAAATTGTGACAGATATGTTTGCTGAGTATACTCATGCGTGTATCTGGCGTCGAGCGTGCACACTGATGATCTGAAGTATTTATACGTGTTGCAATATGTGTGCAGTATGACTAGATATGTAAATTGTGACAGATATGTTTGCTGAGTATACTCATGCGTGTATCTGGCGCCGAGCGTGCACACTGATGATCTGAAGTATATATACGTGTTGCAATATGTGTGCAGTATGACTAGATATGTAAATTGTGACAGATATGTTTGCTGAGTATACTCATGCGTGTATCTGGCGCCGAGCGTGCACACTAATGATCTGAAGTATGTATACGTGTTGCAATATGTGTGCAGTATGACTAGATATGTAAATTGTGACAGATATGTTTGCTGAGTATACTCATGCGTGTATCTGGCGTCGAGCGTGCACACTAATGATCTGAAGTATGTATACGTGTTGCAATATGTGTGCAGTATGACTAGATATGTAAATTGTGACAGATATGTTTGCTGAGTATACTCATGCGTGTATCTGGCGTCGAGCGTGCACACTAATGCTCTGAAGTATTTATCCGTGTTGCAATATGTGTGCAGTATGACTAGATATGTAAATTGTGACAGATATGTTTGCTGAGTATACTCATGCGTGTATCTGGCGTCGAGCGTGCACACTAATGCTCTGAAGTATTTATCCGTGTTGCAATATGTGTGCAGTATGACTAGATATGTAAATTGTGACAGATATGTTTGCTGAGTATACTCATGCGTGTATCTGGCGTCGAGCGTGCACACTAATGCTCTGAAGTATTTATACGTGTTCAATTTCAAAGTCAGAGAAAAGTAGGCTTTTGTCGTTCGTAAAATGAACGTATTAATTTTGTGAAAAGAAAATTAATGATTGACTCTGTATGTATGTACAAAAGACAGGATTAAGTGAATAACGTTTCCTCTGGTTTAACCACGTGACCTAGTCTTGAAATGGTCGAGAACGACATTGGCCAAAAGTTACATTCGAAATGTTGTCATGGCGACCATGGTCAAGTGAAAAGTATTTGATTGGAAACAGAAAAACGCAAATCGGACAAAATAAATGTTTCTTTCGCAGAGTTAACCGGCGATATATAAAACTGAGAGGAACTCCAGAAATCATAATTGGAGAATCATAATGGGAGAATGAATTATTTAATCGACAACCTGATTGTTGTCGCTCTTTTGAAATGCATTCATGTCAATATTTAACACATATTTCTGATCATAAGCATAATGTAGAAAATAAATATTTTCACAGAGATTCATGAACTGTTCAATATTATCTTGGTAAAATATCATATCCCTGGTAGATCTACGATGGTAAAATAGCATATCCCCTGGTAGATCTACGATGGTAAAATATCATATCCCTGGTAGATCTACGATGATAAAATATCATATCCCAGGTAGATCTGCGATGGTAAAATATCATATCCCTGGTAGATCTACGATGATAAAATATCATATCCCTGGTAGATCTACGATGGTAAAATATCATATCCCTGGTAGATCTACGATGATAAAATATCATATCCCTGGTAGATCTACGATGATAAAATATCATATCCCAGGTAGATCTACGATGGTAAAATATCATATCCCAGGTAGATCAACGATGGTTAAATATCATATCCCTGGTAGATCTACGATGGTAAAATATCATATCCCTGGTAGATCTACGATGGTAAAATATCATATCCGCCTGGTAGATCTACGATGGTAAAATATCATATCCCTGGTAGATCTACGATGGTAAAATATCATATCCCTGGTAGATCTACGATGGTAAAATATCATATCCCTGGTAGATCTACGATGGTAAAATATCATATCCCAGGTAGATCTACGATGGTAAAATATCATATCCCTGGTAGATCTACGATGGTAAAATATCATATCCCTGGTAGATCTACGATGGTAAAATATCATATCCCAGGTAGATCTACGATGGTAAAATATCATATCCCTGGTAGATCTACGATGGTAAAATATCATATCCCTGGTAGATCTACGATGGTTAAATATCATATCCCTGGTAGATCTACGATGGTAAAATATCATATCCCTGGTAGATCTACGATGGTTAAATATCATATCCCTGGTAGATCTACGATGGTAAAATATCATATCCGGCTGGTAGATCTACGATGGTTAAATATCATATCCCTGGTAGATCTACGATGGTTAAATATCATATCCCTGGTAGATCTACGATGGTAAAATATCATATCCCTGGTAGATCTACGATGGTAAAATATCATATCCGGCTGGTAGATCTACGATGGTAAAATATCATATCCCTGGTAGATCTACGATGGTTAAATATCATATCCCTGGTAGATCTACGATGGTTAAATATCATATCCCTGGTAGATCTACGATGGTAAAATATCATATCCCTGGTAGATCTACGATGGTTAAATATCATATCCCTGGTAGATCTACGATGGTAAAATATCATATCCCTGGTAGATCTACGATGGTTAAATATCATATCCGCCTGGTAGATCTACGATGGTTAAATATCATATCCCTGGTAGATCTACGATGGTAAAATAGCATATCCCTGGTAGATCTACGATGATAAAATATCATATCCCTGGTAGATCTACGATGGTAAAATATCATATCCCTGGTAGATCTACGATGGTAAAATATCATATCCCTGGTAGATCTACGATGGTAAAATATCATATCCGCCTGGTAGATCTACGATGATAAAATATCATATCCCAGGTAGATCTACCATGGTAGATATCATATCCGCCTGATAGATCTACGACTGTTTGCATGTTTTGGTAACAAAGGTTAATCATTTTTTAAATAATAAATATGGATTATTAAAATGACAAAGGAAAAGTAAACTAAAATTTATAAATTAAAATTCGACTACGTGATTCGGCTTTACTTTGCTTTCACCAGGTAAACTTATTCAAGTATAATTAATAAATAAATAAAATGAATGAATATCATCAAGCAGTCATTTCGGGTCAGTTAAAACGTTATCTATGGTTTCACATCCAGCGGTCATCTATCCTAATATAGTTATACTTTATTCACATCCAGCGGTCATCTATCCTAATAGGGTCATACTTTATTCACATCCAGCGGTCATCTATCCGAATAGGGTCATACTTAATTCACATCCAGCGGTCATCTATCCTAATAGGGTCATACTTTATTCACATCCAGCGGTCATCTATCCGAATAGAGTCATACTTTAGTCACATCCAGCGGTCATCTATCCTAATAAGGTCATACTTAATTCACATCCAGCGGTCATCTATCCTAATAGGGTCATACTTAATTCGTATCCAGCGGTCATCTATCCTAATAGAGTTATACTTTATTCACACCCAGCGGTCATCTATCCTAATAGAGTTATACTTTATTCACATCCAGCGGTCATCTATCCTAATAGAGTTATACTTTATTCACATCCAGCGGTCATCTATCCTAATAGAGTTATACTTTATTCACATCCAGCGGTCATCTATCCTAATAGAGTTATACTTTATTCACATCCAGCGGTCATCTTTCCTAATAGAGTTATACTTTAGTCACATACAGCGGTCATCTATCCTAATAGAGTCATACTTTAGTCACATCCAGCGGTCATCTATCCTAATAGGGTCATACTTTATTCACATCCAGCGGTCATCTATCCTAATAGAGTCATACTTTAGTCACATCCAGCGGTCATCTATCCTAATAGAGTTATACTTTATTCACATCCAGCGGTCATCTATCCTAATAGGGTCATACTTTATTCACATCCAGCGGTCATCTATCCTAATAGAGTCATACTTTATTCACATCCAGCGGTCATCTATCCTAATAGAGTTATACTTTATTCACATCCAGCGGTCATCTATCCTAATAGAGTCATACTTTATTCACATCCAGCGGTCATCTATCCGAATAGGGTCATACTTTATTCACATCCAGCGGTCATCTATCCTAATAGAGTCATACTTTAGTCACATCCAGCGGTCATCTATCCTAATAGAGTTATACTTTATTCACATCCAGCGGTCATCTATCCTAATAGGGTCATACTTTAGTCACATCCAGCGGTCATCTATCCTAATAGAGTCATACTCTATTCACATCCAGCGGTCATCTATCCTAATAGAGTTATACTTTAGTCACATCCAGCGGTCATCTATCCTAATAGAGTCATACTTTAGTCACATCCAGCGGTCATCTATCCTAATAGGGTCATACTTTATTCACATCCAGCGGTCATCTATCCTAATAGAGTCATACTTTAGTCACATCCAGCGGTCATCTATCCTAATAGAGTTATACTTTAGTCACATCCAGCGGTCATCTATCCTAATAGGGTCATACTTTATTCACATCCAGCGGTCATCTATCCTAATAGAGTCATACTTTAGTCACATCCAGCGGTCATCTATCCTAAAAGAGTTATACTTTAGTCACATCCAGCGGTCATCTATCCGAATAGAGTCATACTTTATTCACATCCAGCGGTCATCTATCCGAATAGAGTCATACTTTATTCACATCCAGCGGTCATCTATCCTAATAGAGTCGTACTTTATTCACATCCAGCGGTCATCTATCCTAATAGAGTCATACTTTATTCACATCCAGCGGTCATCTATCCTAATAGAGTTATACTTTATTCACATCCAGCGGTCATCTATCCTAATAGAGTCATACTTTAGTCACATCCAGCGGTCATCTATCCTAATAGGGTCATACTTTATTCACATCCAGCGGTCATCTATCCTAATAGAGTCATACTTTAGTCACATCCAGCGGTCATCTATCCTAATAGAGTTATACTTTATTCACATCCAGCGGTCATCTATCCTAATAGGGTCATACTTTATTCACATCCAGCGGTCATCTATCCTAATAGAGTCATACTTTATTCACATCCAGCGGTCATCTATCCTAATAGAGTTATACTTTATTCACATCCAGCGGTCATCTATCCTAATAGAGTCATACTTTAGTCACATCCAGCGGTCATCTATCCTAATAGAGTTATACTTTATTCACATCCAGCGGTCATCTATCCTAATAGAGTCATACTTTAGTCACATCCAGCGGTCATCTATCCTAATAGAGTCATACTTTATTCACATCCAGCGGTCATCTATCCTAATAGAGTCATACTTTAGTCACATCCAGCGGTCATCTATCCTAATAGAGTCATACTTTAGTCACATCCAGCGGTCATCTATCCTAATAGAGTCATACTTTAGTCACATCCAGCGGTCATCTATCCTAATAGAGTCATACTTTAGTCACATCCAGCGGTCATCTATCCTAATAGAGTCATACTTTAGTCACATCCAGCGGTCATCTATCCTAATAGGGTCATACTTTAGTCACATCCAGCGGTCATCTATCCGAATAGGGTCATACTTAATTCACATCCAGCGGTCATCTATCCTAATAGAGTTATACTTTAGTCACATCCAGCGGTCATCTATCCTAATAGGGTCATACTTTAGTCACATCCAGCGGTCATCTATCCTAATAGAGTCATACTTTAGTCACATCCAGCGGTCATCTATCCGAATAGGGTCATACTTTAGTCACATCCAGCGGTCATCTATCCTAATAGAGTCATACTTTAGTCACATCCAGCGGTCATCTATCCGAATAGGGTCATACTTAATTCACATCCAGCGGTCATCTATCCTAATAGAGTCATACTTTAGTCACATCCAGCGGTCATCTATCCGAATAGGGTCATACTTTATTCACATCCAGCGGTCATCTATCCTAATAGAGTCATACTTTATTCACATCCAGCGGTCATCTATCCTAATAGAGTCATACTTTATTCACATCCAGCGGTCATCTATCCTAATAGAGTCATACTTTAGTCACATCCAGCGGTCATCTATCCTAATAGAGTCATACTTTATTCACATCCAGCGGTCATCTATCCGAATAGGGTCATACTTTATTCACATCCAGCGGTCATCTATCCTAATAGAGTCATACTTTAGTCACATTCAGCGGTCATCTATCCTAATAGAGTCATACTTTATTCACATCCAGCGGTCATCTATCCTAATAGAGTCATACTTTAGTCACATCCAGCGGTCATCTATCCGAATAGGGTCATACTTTATTCACATCCAGCGGTCATCTATCCTAATAGAGTCATACTTTATTCACATCCAGCGGTCATCTATCCTAATAGAGTCATACTTTATTCACATCCAGCGGTCATCTATCCTAATAGAGTCATACTTTAGTCACATCCAGCGGTCATCTATCCTAATAGAGTCATACTTTAGTCACATCCAGCGGTCATCTATCCTAATAGAGTCATACTTTAGTCACATCCAGCGGTCATCTATCCTAATAGAGTCATACTTTAGTCACATACAGCGGTCATCTATCCTAATAGGGTCATACTTTATTCACATCCAGCGGTCATCTATCCTAATAGAGTCATACTTTATTCACATCCAGCGGTCATCTATCCTAATAGAGTCATACTTTAGTCACATACAGCGGTCATCTATCCTAATAGGGTCATACTTTAGTCACATACAGCGGTCATCTACCTAATAGGGTCATACTTTATTCACATCCAGCGGTCATCTATCCTAATAGAGTCATACTTTAGTCACATACAGCGGTCATCTATCCTAATAGAGTCATACTTTAGTCACATACAGCGGTCATCTACCTAATAGGGTCATACTTTAGTCACATACAGCGGTCATCTACCTAATAGAGTCATACTTTAGTCACATACAGCGGTCATCTACCTAATAGAGTTATACTTTATTCACATCCAGCGGTCATCTATCCTAATAGAGTCATACTTTATTCACATCCAGCGGTCATCTATCCTAATAGAGTTATACTTTATTCACATCCAGCGGTCATCTACCTAATAGAGTTATACTTTATTCACATCCAGCGGTCATCTATCCTAATAGAGTCATACTTTATTCACATCCAGCGGTCATCTACCTAATAGAGTTATACTTTATTCACATCCAGCGGTCATCTACCTAATAGAGTTATACTTTATTCACATCCAGCGGTCATCTATCCTAATAGAGTCATACTTTATTCACATCCAGCGGTCATCTACCTAATAGAGTTATACTTTATTCACATCCAGCGGTCATCTACCTAATAGAGTTATACTTTATTCACATCCAGCGGTCATCTACCTAATAGAGTTATACTTTATTCACATCCAGCGGTCATCTATCCTAATAGAGTCATACTTTAGTCACATCCAGCGGTCATCTATCCTAATAGAGTCATACTTTAGTCACATACAGCGGTCATCTATCCTAATAGAGTTATACTTTAGTCACATCCAGCGGTCATCTATCCTAATAGAGTTATACTTTAGTCACATCCAGCGGTCATCTATCCTAATAGAGTCATACTTTAGTCACATCCAGCGGTCATCTATCCTAATAGGGTCATACTTTAGTCACATCCAGCGGTCATCTATCCTAATAGGGTCATACTTTAGTCACATCCAGCGGTCATCTATCCTAATAGAGTTATACTTTAGTGGAGGTTCAATGCCCTGTGTAGTAATAACATTTCAACATTTACAGCGGACAGTTGACCGTGTTTTTGATTTCCTGCAAATATTACTTATTTTCCAGCCGCTATTCTGTTCACACGAATCAAGTATTCACCAATGATTGAACAGACACTCATTTGTAACGAAAAGCTGACTGTTACTGAATAAACGTTTTGAAACTTTTAATAATATTGAAACGCAGCAATTTCATAAAGTTCACCGGGCTTTCGTTTTTGCAATGACATCGAGTTACCTACAGGCTACTTGACAGTTCAATCACAGGTGTTATAATGGCTGAGTTCGTGTGAATTATTTTTAAAACCAAACGTTTCTTACATAGCATAGCGTTAGATTTGTGTGTCGTAAGTATATTTATCAATAAATATTATTATGATAAATGAGTCAACATTTTCATGAGAAAATTATGAACATTATTTCTATGACTTCACTAGATAGTAATACTCTGTGTCCAACATTCTGCCTTTTCTTAGCCACTTAGATAATGCATGCAGTGGAATAAAACAATTTATACTATTATTATCGTATGGAAAAGAAAGATGTTTTTTTTTAATTATGAGAACACATTATTACTCAAAAAATATTTGTGGCTAATTAGGGACATACTACAGCAGGCTATAACTTTGAAATAAATCAACTCTTACAATAAACAAACCTACGTGCATTGCATGGTCAATAATATCTGTTTAAAATGTAGTCTTAAAGTTTTGGCGTCGGATGTCGCACAAGGTTTACAATGTAATGTATATGGAAATTGAAAGTTGAAAAATTTACCCATAATACACTTCGTCGCCTTAGTATTAGGTTGATCTATGTCCATTTTTACATTTTTTGAGATAATTATATCACTGGATTTGTCTCACAGTGCTCTATCTCCCAGTATAAATTACCATATGTAATGAGGTCACTAACAGTGACTTCGCGGGTCACACATTGAGGTATATCCACGGAATGAAACAAACGCTGCTGTCATAGTGAGACATGTCCAGGAGATAGCTTACACTAATAGTTAATATTGGAACATCCAATTAAAATGTAATATAAGTCACGTGATCTACGCGGAACTGGCTATTGTAGTAAGGTAACTCATTCCAGTTTAACATTAGAGAGCGTTATGTCCAGGTAGCTACGCGCAAGAAAAACTTTCTGATTTAATACTACATGTATTAACTAAGTTGAAATTGCTTAGACAGTGTTCTATAAATAATTATAAGCCTAATAATAACGCAATCATTCAAATTGTATGTGTAGTATGCATAAACAGTATTGGTAACATGTACCTTGTTGTTGTTAAGGAAATGTTTTCCTTGTATTAACTCGTTAAAAGTTGCTTAGACAGTGTTGTATATAAGCCTGATAATAACGCAATCAATCATTAATAAATGGTTTTCCTTTTTAATACATGTTCAAAAGGTTACAGTTCAATTTATTATAATTATACACTTGCTGTTCTTCAATGATTCAGTATTACAGCTAGGAGCAGAACAGCTGATATTAGTGCTAATTTGATTTATTTTACTGTTTATTATAAAAGGTTTCAAGTTAAAGAAAACTGTTTGCTGTTTTTTTCATCTTCAATTAAATATGAGCTCTCAAAATAAATATATTTGTTTTCAAATACCTCGGTCAGAAGGTCGTGGGTTAGTCTATACTATTTTATTTTAGCTCGATTGCGACGAAAGCTCATAGCTTATTACATTCACCCTCGAGTCTGCTTCCTAGCACCAACCAGTACTAGTCTAGTATATGCCAATTTATTTAAGCTCGATTGTGAAACAAGTTCATCACTCTCGAGTACTAAGCATGCAATGTGGATTTAAGTTTCTTGCTCAAGGAAATAATGGCAGGTCCTGTCAGTGCTCTATTTCCCTCACCTCATCGGCCTGGTCACAGTATCTGTAATGATTGAACTTCTCATTTTTCCTACTGATCCAACTTGTCCGACGAGTACAGGGTGTCGTGATTATACTGACTGGTTTAATATGACGTAAACATCAAAACCCTAACAATAGGCATATTCTTTCCATGCATAATGCAGTATTGTCCTTTGACGTCATTGTTGAGCATTTGAGTTTGATGGCTAATGAGAATAAAGTAGACAACACAGTCATGTCGAGTTCGATCTTCACCGCAGTCACAGCATTGCTTATCCCTGGGATTATACTGTCATTCATTCGTCATTTACTTCTGTTTTATTTGAAAACATGCTCAGTTTTGGTGGCAGAATGTGGCATGCAATCGAAAGGAACCCATGTAGTTTCAAAAACAACGAAATACAATTGATCCTCGTAGTTTCATACTCATCTGTTCGACATAGCAGATTTTCGACATAATAGACACAAACAAACTCAAATACAACAGTTACTCTATGATAAAGTGAGACTCATTATGACCGAAATTCAACATATTCGAGTTCGAGACAACGAAGTTCAACTGTTGGATGAAAATAATGAAACAACGTTAAGTTATAAATATAATTGAAACTGAATTAGAAACCACATGAGAATATTAAAACATTGTTTCTATACCAGTGCCTCATTTAATTCCAACGTGGTAATAGCTCATTTATTGAAACAATGAAGCACAGCATATATCTCAATATGAGCTAAATCCCACATCTCAACCTAATAATGAAAAAAATTAATATTGATTTTATTTCTTTGATGTATCTCCAATTAACAGTTCATAATTTTGGTGCAATGAACAGGAATGTACAACATGTAGTTCCACATCCTAAATATAGTACACGTAACATAACACTTCGTCTTTAAATGGGCCAAATTGGTCAAATAAGAGCGAAATGACAGCACTCTGAACTTTGAAGACGATTTTCTCAAAATAGTTGTTTTGGCATTTAGCTCAACCTAATATTAAGGCGACGACTTGGTAACCCAATATCGTTTTTTACATTTTCATAAAATGTGTTAGTTTTAAATATTGATTGAAGATCATTTCTTTAAATTCAAATATAGAATTTTAAATGACTTTTCTTTTTTTAATAATTAAGTATATGGAAAAAGAAAGAAGAAGGAAAACAGCAAAAATATAATGAAATCCTTAAATCTAATAATGTCATTGGTCTTAGTGACTCTATAAAGTTCAGTAAAAATTCTATGCATCGTAAAGAAAATAGCAAAATACTCCAGGATATGTCTTTAAATAATTATGTATTATATGGCTTTTACTCATCTTTATTTTTATTTTTTGTAAAAAGGTGCAATTGCACAAGAAACATGAAGCCAGTCTATAGCTATGCGTATAAGTTTGATTGTCGTTTTTATGCGAGTTAGCTCATAATTCAAGTACAATCTTACATAAATAATATATACCATGGCTGGCTCTACGACTTTCGTTATGGAAGGGGAGAACTCACCGAGTATATTGTTTATACTTATAGCTTTCAGTGTCATTGGCACACTTGTATACCGGAGGGGGCGTGGCCCGCGCACTGAAACCTCCTCTGAGTCATGATCATGTCATATAATACACACAGACTAGACAAACTGAATGTTCTTTGGATTCATCCAATTGATGGACATGTTTTCATCTCAAGATAGAATTGAACACGTGAGCTGTAGATAAATTCAGTTAAGTTGATGCAATTTTGTTACAATCAGAGATGAAGAGAAGCCACCATTAGAGACCCTAAATTAATGAATTTGCGTCAAGGTTACAAACATTTTTCGGATGAAGAGAAATTGCCTTGGTGGTTAACGCAAGATTTGATTGGTTTGCAAAACACTGATATGCAAATAGCAAAACCGTGTTAGTACGGCTGCGCCGAAAAATATCACGTGTGATAATGGAAAACGGCTACATTAATGTAGTTAATTTTCAAGCAAAGTGTGTAGCCTTTACTAACAATACATTTACAATATACGAAACATACAGAAATGTGATCATACAAGTCTTAAATGCACATAATGTACATTGTTTGATTGCTTAAAAGTTTGTATAATTGTTCACTATATTTATGTTGCTGTATCACGCGAAGGAAGTATGGAACGACCTTAATGTCGCCAAGCCGTCTCATGAACTGTTATAATGAAGTATTATTCCGTAAATATGAAATCAAGATTTAGTACGTCTAGTAAATGACTCTATAGACTTAACGATACTATGCTGGTGCATTGTACTACAAATATCAAGGACTTAGGTAGCGTGTATTGTCATTACTGAACAAAAATAAGCTTGTTGTGAATGAAATGTTTATATATATACTTATCAGACATTGTATGCAATGTTAAACCAAACAAATACACAGATTGTAATAATTATAACATTTTACTATTTTATTTCAAACCGTACTGTAGCATAGCTTTTAGATGTTTATAGTAGAACCGTTTTGTCCCTGTCCAGCTACGTCCCAGAACAAAGTATTCACCGTACAATACTGTTGGTTTACACCAAGTACAGATGTGTGTAGTCTATTGGTTTTCGATACGACTTTTGCACATGTATATAACCTTTATCAAACAGAATACACAAGGCTTGAAGCATAGACTATGTGGTTATCGTGAACATACTCTTGTATTATACATACGCAACCTAGCACATCTGGACAAAGTTAATACTTTAAATGTAAGTTTGTGTTTTAAATATTGATTGATATTACATTTGACGTACGGTGTGTCTGTCGTGTATAAAGCGGACGTTTATCTGTGCAGGTCGGAGATTACAGCGTGTTACCACTGCTTCAAGCTAGACAACTTACCCTACATATAACTGACTTTACACCAAGTGTGTATGAGCATACACTTGTCATTTGTGAACAGTAAAGGTTATTTTCTGTTAGATTTTGGATTATATTTTTTACAGACAAGCCGACTAAGATGCCTGTAAGGAAGGAGGGGTATGCGAAGACTGATTCCGGAGAGGAGATCAGCATGTAAGTATAAGCTTGAGGAGATCAGCATGTAAGTATAAGCTTGAGGAGATCAGCATGTAAGTATAAGCTTGAGGAGATCAGCATGTAAGTATAAGCTTGAGGAGATCAGCATGTAAGTATAAGCTTGAGGAGATCAGCATGTAAGTATAAGCTTGAGGAGATCAGCATGTAAGTATAAGCTTGAGGAGATCGGCATGTAAGTATAAGCTTGAGGAGATCAGCATGTAAGTATAAGCTTGAGGAGATCGGCATGTAAGTATAAGCTTGAGGAGATCAGCATGTAAGTATAAGATTGAGGAGATCAGCATGTAAGTATAAGCTTGAGGAGATCAGCATGTAAGTATGAGCTTGAGGAGATCAGCATGTAAGTATAAGCTTGAGGAGATCAGCATGTAAGTATAAGCTTGAGGAGATCAGCATGTAAGTATAAGCTTGAGGAGATCAGCATGTAAGTATAAGCTTGAGGAGATCAGCATGTAAGTATAAGCTTGAGGAGATCAGCATGTAAGTATAAGCTTGAGGAGATCAGCATGTAAGTATAAGCTTGAGGAGATCAGCATGTAAGTATAAGCTTGAGGAGATCAGCATGTAAGTATAAGCTTGAGGAGATCAGCATGTAAGTATAAGCTTGAGGAGATCAGCATGTAAGTATGAGCTTGAGGAGATCAGCATGTAAGTATGAGCTTGAGGAGATCAGCATGTAAGTATAAGCTTGAGGAGATCAGCATGTAAGTATAAGCTTGAGGAGATCAGCATGTAAGTATAAGCTTGAGGAGATCAGCATGTAAGTATAAGCTTGAGGAGATCAGCATGTAAGTATAAGCTTGAGGAGATCAGCATGTAAGTATATGCTTGAGGAGATCAGCATGTAAGTATAAGCTTGAGGAGATCAGCATGTAAGTATAAGCTTGAGGAGATCAGCATGTAAGTATAAGCTTGAGGAGATCAGCATGTAAGTATAAGCTTGAGGAGATCAGCATGTAAGTATAAGCTTGAGGAGATCAGCATGTAAGTATAAGCTTGAGGAGATCAGCATGTAAGTATAAGCTTGAGGAGATCAGCATGTAAGTATAAGCTTGAGGAGATCAGCATGTAAGTATAAGCTTGAGGAGATCAGCATGTAAGTATAAGCTTGAGGAGATCAGCATGTAAGTATAAGCTTGAGGAGATCAGCATGTAAGTATAAGCTTGAGGAGATCAGCATGTAAGTATATGCTTGAGGAGATCAGCATGTAAGTATAAGCTTGAGGAGATCAGCATGTAAGTATAAGCTTAATGAGATCAGCATGTAAGTATAAGCTTGAGGAGATCAGCATGTAAGTATAAGCTTGAGGAGATCAGCATGTAAGTATAAGCTTGAGGAGATCAGCATGTAAGTATAAGCTTGAGGAGATCAGCATGTAAGTATAAGCTTGAGGAGATCAGCATGTAAGTATAAGCTTGAGGAGATCAGCATGTAAGTATAAGCTTGAGGAGATCAGCATGTAAGTATAAGCTTGAGGAGATCAGCATGTAAGTATAAGCTTGAGGAGATCAGCATGTAAGTATAAGCTTGAGGAGATCAGCATGTAAGTATAAGCTTGAGGAGATCAGCATGTAAGTATAAGCTTGAGGAGATCAGCATGTAAGTATAAGCTTGAGGAGATCAGCATGTAAGTATAAGCTGCTTTACTCCTTGTGCTCATTATTGCCGCGTTTTGCTTTTATTATAATCAAACTTTTCTACCTGGATATTGCATTTAAACCAGCTGAGATAACATTTTAATACATGTTTTTTGTAGAATACCCCTAGTTAGATAAGCCTCTGGCTTTTTGGGTGTTCTCATCTTTAAATAACGATTTATGATATTATTATTATTTTATTATTACATTTAGAAATGCATCATTTCAGTTCTGTGTATATATGTAAATTTTATGTTTCTGTTAAATTATGAAAAAAAAAATTCTTATAAGTTATTCAAAATAAATGTTTAGACTCAGTTTACATAAGTGAGTTATCATTTTCTCTAGATTTACGTTGGAAAATGGTCAAACTGAAGTGAAGATACTTGACTACGGTGGAATTATAACCAGTATACGTGTACCTGACAAGGACGGAAATATTGACGATGTCAACCTGGGATTTGATGCATTTAAAGGTGATTATCTCCCTATAGTCGATGCTGAACATTCTTAATTAAGCAAGGGGTTTTATCATGACTCATCTTCTATAACCATGCATAAATTTGGTTGAAACTTTATTTACTGTTCAAATATACAACACATGTAAATTTACAGTACAATTCTATGATAATATGGATAGGAAAACAAGACAATATTATAGCGCTAAATTGCTTAAAACTAATTAAAAAATGAATAAAGTAAAATGTTGGAGTTTTATTTCATGACGCTATGGGCTTCCTTAAGCTCGACCAAAATGCATTGTGTTTTACTCAGTCAGTCCAACCTCTGGTGAGGCGTATGTTAGTCATTTGTCGCCAATTGTCATTTTTGGTAGAAGAATAGGTAAGTACTGGATGGCAACCCAGGAAAACAGGTTTGTACCCAGGAACACAGGTTTGTACTGGATGGTAACCCAGGAACACAGGTTTGTACTGGATGGTAACCCAGGAAAACAGGTTTGTACTAGATGGTAACCCAGGAACACAGGTTTGTACTAGATGGTAACCCAGGAACACAGGTTTGTACTGGATGGTAACCCAGGAACACAGGTTTGTACTGGATGGTAACCCAGGAACACAGGTTTGTACTGGATGGTAACCCAGGAACACAGGTTTGTACTGGATGGTAACCCAGGAACACAGGTTTGTACTAGATGGTAACCCAGGAACACAGGTTTGTACTGGATGGTAACCCAGGAACACAGGTTTGTACTAGATGGTAACCCAGGAACACAGGTTTGTACTGGATGGTAACCCATGGACTCAGGTTTGTACTAGATGGTAACCCAGGAACACAGGTTTGTACTGGATGGTAACCCAGGAACACAGGTGTGTACTAGATGGTAACCCAGGAACACAGGTTTGTACCCAGGAACACAGGTTTGTACTGGATGGTAACCCAGGAACACAGGTTTGTACTGGATGGTAACCCATGGACTCAGGTTTGTACTAGATGGTAACCCAGGAACACAGGTGTGTACTAGATGGTAACCCAGGAACACAGGTTTGTACTGGATGGTAACCCAGGAACACAGGTTTGTACTAGATGGTAACCCAGGAACACAGGTGTGTACTGGATGGTAACCCAGGAACACAGGTTTGTACTGGATGGTAACCCATGGACTCAGGTTTGTACTGGATGGTAACCCAGGAACACAGGTTTGTACTGGATGATAACCCAGGAACACAGGTTTGTACTAGATGGTAACCCAGGAACACAGGTTTGTACTAGATGGTAACCCAGGAACACAGGTTTGTACTGGATGATAACCCAGGAACACAGGTTTGTACTAGATGTTAACCCAGGAACACAGGTTTGTACTAGATGGTAACCCAGGAACACAGGTTTGTACTAGATGGTAACCCAGGAACACAGGTTTGTACTAGATGGTAACCCAGGAACACAGGTTTGTACTAGATGGTAACCCAGGAACACAGGTTGTACTAGATGGTAACCCAGGAACACAGGTTTGTACTAGATGGTAACCCAGGAACACAGGTTTGTACTAGATGGTAACCCAGGAACACAGGTTTGTACTAGATGGTAACCCAGGAACACAGGTTTGTACTGGATGGTAACCCAGGAACATAGGTTTGTACTAGATGGTAACCCAGGAACACAGGTTTGTACTGGATGGTAACCCATGGACTCAGGTTTGTACTAGATGGTAACCCAGGAACACAGGTTTGTACTGGATGGTAACCCAGGAACACAGGTGTGTACTAGATGGTAACCCAGGAACACAGGTTTGTACCCAGGAACACAGGTTTGTACTGGATGGTAACCCAGGAACACAGGTTTGTACTGGATGGTAACCCATGGACTCAGGTTTGTACTAGATGGTAACCCAGGAACACAGGTGTGTACTAGATGGTAACCCAGGAACACAGGTTTGTACTGGATGGTAACCCATGGACTCAGGTTTGTACTGGATGGTAACCCAGGAACACAGGTTTGTACTGGATGATAACCCAGGAACACAGGTTTGTACTAGATGGTAACCCAGGAACACAGGTTTGTACTAGATGGTAACCCAGGAACACAGGTTTGTACTGGATGATAACCCAGGAACACAGGTTTGTACTAGATGTTAACCCAGGAACACAGGTTTGTACTAGATGGTAACCCAGGAACACAGGTTTGTACTAGATGGTAACCCAGGAACACAGGTTTGTACTAGATGGTAACCCAGGAACACAGGTTTGTACTAGATGGTAACCCAGGAACACAGGTTGTACTAGATGGTAACCCAGGAACACAGGTTTGTACTAGATGGTAACCCAGGAACACAGGTTTGTACTAGATGGTAACCCAGGAACACAGGTTTGTACTAGATGGTAACCCAGGAACACAGGTTTGTACTGGATGGTAACCCAGGAACATAGGTTTGTACTAGATGGTAACCCAGGAACACAGGTTTGTACTAGATGGTAACCCAGGAACATAGGTTTGTACTAGATGGTAACCCAGGAACACAGGTTTGTACTAGATGGTAACCCAGGAACACAGGTTTGTACTAGATGGTAACCCAGGAACACAGGTTTGTACTAGATGGTAACACAGGAACACAGGTTTGTACTGGATGGTACATAGGAATAATGGTTATGTAAACAAACCACCGTACATAACTGATAGACTGGTACCCTAACCCTAAGCTCAATACAAAATCATTTCAATGATACCGGTTTAATTCATCCAATAAAGGAAGGCTAGTACCAGTTCATATTTGTACTTTAATTATCTAAGTAATTAAACACATGTGATTGCATAAATAATGTTGTCATCGGCGCTATGCTTCTAATTAAAATAGTGCTGACGTTGGCGGTTCTATGAATGTCTGTGTGATTGGTTGTTAAGATATTGGTGTGTACATGATACGGACGTCGCATATCTTTCAAAATGATTTAATAAATTAATGAACCCCTCCTTTGCTTCAGATGGCTACGACAAGAACCCACCGTATTTTGGAGCACTAATTGGTCGCTATGCCAACCGTATTGCTAAAGGTCATTTCACATTAGATGGGGTCACGTACAATTTGACAGTAAACAATGGCCCCAATGCTTTACACGGTGGAATTAAAGGGTTCGACAAGGTAGGATTTTCTTTGTGGTCGTTTTTATTTTAATAATGCTTATTGCATTATTGTCACGTGTCGCTTTCCCACACGAGGAGAGTTGCGAAGATTAATGATATAAACCTGAAATAGTCTATTTTAAACAATGAATGTATGTCGTTTGACCATAAACTCTATTCAACCTTGATACTATACATTGCAGATGAGAAGGTCAAATGATAAATGACCACCAGTGTGGTATATGAATGTATTAGTTATGTGGTATGTGTTTAATTTAGACTTGACACTGCTTTAGAAAATATAATGCATCATTCTCTGACAGCCTGTAACATTTGACCATAATGATATTGTTATATTTACTACCTTGCCTTGCAATGGTATGCATTTACCGAATTACTCAAGTGCTAAAATAGCACAACCTTTCCATACCAACACTCCTCAGGTGGTGCTTATTTCGGCTGTTGTTTACATGTTGTTGTTCTAGAGAGATTTTGCTGTGAGTTAATTTTTGCTACTGTAAATTAATATAGTTGTTGAAGATAGTTTGCTGCTCAAGTGAGGACTGCTCTGGAGATGTGCAGTGTTTGATATTATGCAAACAAACTAACATACATACCATACCTTGTCGTGGTATACTACACACCATACCTTGTCGTGGTATACTACACACCATACCTTGTCGTGGTATACTACACACCATACCTTGTCGTGGTATACTACACACCATACCTTGTCGTGGTATACTACACACCATACCTTGTCGTGGTATACTACACACCATACCTTGTCATGGTATACTACACACCATACCTTGTCGTGGTATACAACACACCATACCTTGTCGTGGTATACTACACACCATACCTTGTCGTGGTATACTACACACCATACCTTGTCGTGGTATACTACACACCATACCTTGTCGTGGTATACTACACACCATACCTTGTCGTGGTAAACTACACACCATACCTTGTTGTGGTATACTACACACCATACCTTGTCATGGTATACTACACACCATACCTTGTCGTGGTATACTACATACCATACCTTGCCGTGGTATACTACACACCATACCTTGTTGTGGTATACTACATACCATACCTTGCCGTGGTATACTACACACCATACCTTGTAGTGGTATACTACATATCATACCTTGTAGTGATATACTACGCACCATACCTTGTTGTGGTATACTACATATCATACCGTGTCGTGGTATACTACACACCATACCTTGTAGTGGTATACTACATATCATACCTTGTCGTGGTATACTACACACCATACCTTGTAGTGGTATACTACACACCATACCTTGTTGTGGTATACTACACACCATACATTGTCGTGATATACTACACACCATACCTTGTCGTGGTATACTACACACCATACCATGTCGTGGTATACTACACACCATACCTTGTCGTGGTATACTACACACCATACCTTGTCGTGGTATACTTGGGATCGGGAAGAGAAACAAAGCACTAACATCATTATAAATTACGAGTTGTTCAATGTTACTGATTAAAACTATTTCTTTACGGAACTTCCCCATTCCCATAGAATTTGCCCATACACCCTCTCAATTTATGGTGTTTCATGGGTTTATGTTTCCAGCGCATCACATGTATAAAATAGCAAACTACATACGTCTGTGAACACTTTATAATACTTGTATGGTTAATCTTACAGTGGACTTCTTCAAAGTAAAACGTGCGACCTGTGTGAATACAAACATAAACGTTTTTTAGTTATACACAGACATGTCGTTAGAAAGATAACAGTTTGGTGTATATTTGTTTAAGCGTATTGGTACTGTACATACATTTTAGCATGTGGGTTTTGAATACATTTCAGCGAGTTTGGACATCAAGCATTGAAAAAAACTCTCTTGTATTGAAGTACACAAGCGTTGATGGTGAAGAACATTATCCTGGTGAGGTCAAGGTCACGGTTACATATACCCTGACAGACAGGAATGAATTGATAATAGACTTTAAAGCAACGACCAACAAGAAGACTGTAATCAATTTGACTAATCACGCATACTTCAATCTGGCTGGTCATGTAAGTTAATATCATTAATGAGTTCTTGAAACAAAGAAAAAACATGTATGATGAAAAGTGGTTTCTGCAAACACAGGAGATTGGAGTTCTTTTCTTTTATCCCTTCTAGAGTTCTCTCCCTTGATCGCTTCTATAGCATTTTTCCATAAACTATATCCAGGGTTCAGCGCAAGACTGTCATAAACTCCTATGTATTTATATAGGTATATTATATACTATACTTTTGAATTGATAAAGGGATATAACTCGTGACACACTCATCTGGTTTGTAAGGGCAATTGCAACCTTGACATCAAACATACACGTTTTATTTCCTGTTTGATACGGTGCAGAATTATGTCTTATGTTGAACAGAACATCACTGTTTTTGACAGTTATACCTTGTAAAGCCATTTCCTGTTTGAAACAACACATGACTGTGTTCTAGAATGATACGATGTAACTAGCAAAGCGTTCTCATCTGATACGTTGATGACTCATTGTTTTCATGTGACATACTGTACAGCACAGTTTATTGTGTATACATAACATATTCAAATGTATAACAGGCAGCTGGAAATCTGAACGGACATGTGGTGAAGTTGGCAGCAGATATGTACACACCTGTAGATAGCACGTCAATACCTACAGGTCAGTTAGATGTGAATCTTCCCTTCAAGTTTGTTGAAGAGTTTAGTGATTGTCAATGTTATATATTGTTAAAGGGAGAACACCGTTTGTTTGATAAAACAGTTATAAAGTACTTTCATATGTCAACGATAAGTGAAGGCTGGCTTAGACAATTTTGAACATCTATGCATTGTTTGTTGTATAGGTTGAGCAGTTATTATATTCCTGTAGTTGTTTTGATACCATTTCATTTGCTAAGAGTCTGTAGTTATTCAATTTATTTAAATGAATTATATTTTTGAGATTAGTATATCTTTAACATTTAGTCAATTCTTCAAAATGCCATTTGATACACACTGATCAAATTCTATATAACGACATAATATATATTCAATACAACGACATGTTGCAAAAATGTTCGTTATACTGAGAGTTGGTTAAATTTACGTTAACTGTAATTTGCTGAAACTCCATTCAATTATTGTAGGTGCTATTGATACGGTCAAGGGTACCAAATTTGATCTCACATCGACCACAGACATTGTTGGAAGGCTACCGGAAGTTCCGGGTGGGATTGGTTTTGACCATAACTTTGTTTTAGGTGACGCTGGCTGGGATAAACATGCAGCCAGGTAATTTAAGATGATATATTTGATAGATTGCGTTGACAATAAAAGTATAATTCATCCAACCATTTAAATACAGTGCAACCTCTCCAGAGCGGCGCTCTCTGGAACAACTTCCTTAATTCAACGACATTATCAAGTTTCTTGTGGTCAAATATAGTTAAATTAACCTCTCTAGATCAACATCCCCAACAGCTGCCGACATGTACATCTCCCATAGTGGCTGACGAGATTACACTGTATAACATTGAAAATGCCATTTCAAGACACGAAATATCTAATTCATCAGTCTCCTTTCCATTCTAGAGGCAATTATAACTAAATCATGTAGTTCATTCTTGTGCAAGTGTCTGTGTCGAAATGTTATTATTCAAGTTGTCTGTGCAGTAAAACATCACTTGAAGACCACCTACACATTATGACCACCTTATCAATAAGAAACATTGTCATGTACCAGGTTTTATTTTACTTCTATATTTTAACTCGGTAATCAGACGATTTCACAACGGAGACTGATCTCACAACTAAGACTGATCTCACAACGGAGACTGATCTCACAACTGAGACTGATCTCACAACGGAGACTGATCTCACAACTGAGACTGATCTCACAACGGAGACTGATCTCACAACTGAGACTGATCTCACAACGGAGACTGATCTCACAACGGAGACTGATCTCACAACGGAGACTGATCTCACAACGGAGACTGATCTCACAACGGAGACTGATCTCACAACGGAGACTGATCTCACAACGGAGACTGACTTACTTCAGAACCAGTGGTGGTCGTGTTATTGTTGTTTCACTGGATGTTTAACATCAGTCCTCACATCCTTTCAATTTCAGTAACATCTCAATAATAAGACCACCTTTGCTACCCTTGAAAACTGGTCTTCTTATTGAGGTGGTCTTAGTATTGAGGTTGAATAAAGAGCAAAACCGTGACAATGGACTTGAAAAGTATGGTCTTAAGTTTGAGGTGGTCTGATTATTGAGGTGGTCTTAGTATTGAGGTTGAATAAAGAGCAAAACCGTGACAATGGACTTGAAAAGAATGGTCTTAAGTTTGAGGTGGTCTGATTATTGAGGTGGTCTTTAAGTGAGGTTTTACTGTTGTTACATCAACGTAACAAAAATAAGCTTCAATGATGCAGTATTTTCCACATTTCACAGAGTGACACATAATCCGAGTGGGAGACAACTCGATATGTTCACAACAGAGCCGGCAGTTCAATTCTACACTGCCTTCTATCTCAACGAAACCCAAGCCAAGGGTGGAGCTACGTATGGGAAATGGGGAGCTTTCTGTCTAGAAGCCCAACATTATCCTGACAGCCCTAATGAGGTACAGTTAAACTTGTGTATATGTTTGGTTGTGTTTTGTAACGTGAATGAAAATGTTTCTAGCACTTTTGATGATGATAATACACGAAATCCAGTATAAATTATTTTGACAGATACAAGATATGTCTGGAATTGTTTTGTGTACAATATGTTTGTTTTGCTAAAATGGAATTAGGAATATCATTTGGATTTCAATGGAGATGCGTTTAGCCTATTCCCGACTCCATCTGGTCCATGTCTCTCCATCTGGTCCATGTCTCTGCATCTGGTCCATGTCTCTCCATCTGGTCCATGTCTCTCCATGTTGTACCTTGTCTAGACATGAACTCAAAATCTCTCGTAATACAGTATTTCTTACACTCACTCTTAGGTACTGAGTTAAGAAGTATTGCTTAATATTATGTTTAAAGTTATCCTCTTGCAATTATATCTGTAGTTTGTGTGTTTATGATAAATGTAGGGCTAGACGAGCTGTAGTCTCTACAATGCGACTCTCTCTTGAGCAACAACCTACCATATGTTTTCCTCTTGTAAGAATTAACTCTCAATTTCATTGCTGGTGAACATCAACCTTTCAACAACAAGTTGTAAATCTCTCACAGATTGTTCTTGTGGAGGGGGTGCACAGTATAAGAATACCATGTCCATATACTGTGACATGTACGGTATATTAACTTATAATATCTTGTCAGAAAAATAATAGTTTACTTATAATATTTCAGCCATCATTCCCGACAACAGTGCTGAACCCTGGACAGACGTACAAACAAACAACGAAGTATGTGTTCAGTGTTGTGGACAGTTAACATTCGCACTCCAATACATTGCCCCATTATCACAAACTATCAAAACATTGCTCAAGACGGAACAAATATACAATACCCAACATCAAGTTAAAGATTAAGATAAAACTACTCTGTCTTACCCTAAGAAATAAGTTGTATTACTAATAAATTCTCCTCACTATCCAATTATTCTTCACATTGTTTCAAGGAAAATGTAATGAGTACTATATTACGTTCATCAACCATACTATTGTGCATGTCAAATGATATTAGTGTCATTGACCAGTGTGTAATATTTTGTTATTATTGTATATATATTTGCATTGTTTGTTTATATGAAATCATGGACAGTATGCCTAATATTTCGGAATAAACTGTCTATGTTGTTTTATCCTGGAATGCTTTACTCAAACAGACACTGATATAAAAGGGAGCTACATTTGTGATGTGATTGTTTGGGTGCTGAGAAGACAAAGTATGAGTTATTGAAATGTGCACCGTTGTTTGAGATATTATCTATGAGAACTTTAAAGTGTTTATTTGCTATTTCCCTACATATTCGCCTGAATCACTGGCTACAAACTATTATATTGGTCCACGTCAGAAAAATGTTGATCATCAGGAATATAGTTAATCAATTACTTGTAAGAAGTGTTGTTTTAACAAATTGCCTTCCTACCTTACCAACTTCAGAAAACAGCCCTGCGTTCAGTTACGGCTATCAGTGGCGAACGTTTTGTATTTTATCCCTTGCCCACCATAGCACATTGGCTGCACACAGGAACCAAGTTGCAAAACGTTACGAAACGATAGAGCTGATAGCCCTAACTGAACGCAGGGCAGCCTGGATCGCGGGACAGCAAGCAAAGGTTTTTCTCAATTTGGTCTCGAATATCTTTACTTGTATCTGTAACAGTTCTGCCTGTTGGAACTGTAACGTTCACTTAACTACCAGGATTGTAACAGTGATGCCCATACACGTTATTTATCCCAGAAACAAAAACATTGTCACTTTCAAACATTGTCACTTTCAAACATTGTCACTTTCAAACATTGTCACTTTCAATAATTGTCACTTTCAAACATTCCTCAAAACTTGTCAATTTCATACAACCTTAATACCCTTCTATTCATTAAATGTTTTGATGGTTTTCTTCAAATTTGATTTAAATTCATTTCATACTCAGTCAAAGAAAGTGTGCATTCTTTATTAGCTATTGAATTATATTGGTCATATATCTTTCATATTGTACAAACATTCTGCATTGTGATAATGTTAAATATGTCAAAACTGTCTATAAAATGATGTCGTCTGATTGAGAAATGCTCCCAGAGTGCAATAGTTGGCCGAATTTGGCGAAATCTGTTTTAGAAATATTAGTTCTTCCTGATGATGGTTGTTTCAAGGTTTTGGAATAATAAATATGTTTATATTTGTGTTGAGAGTTTTGTTTCTGATCTTCAACATTCAAACAGAGCAAAGAGTTATGTGTTATTCGCTGATCCCAAAACCGTATCTTAGTGTAATAAATGTTCCCAAATTTAGAAAAATCACTTAAACGTTTTTAAAGTATCGTCACATAGATTAGAAAGCGAAGCTGGTCGATGCCACAAACAGCAAAAATATACCACTCCAAGATAGAAATGGCCAGTTATGCAATGTTATGTGCATATTGTTGCCGAAAGCATTTCCTTATCACAGTACCTTGCCTTAGGATGAGGACACAATATGATTTAAACATTTCAATTATAGCTGATTAGTTTATTTTAGTTAGACTATGATTGTTATCATGTCAATTAGTTATACTGTGATTTCTTCTTGTGTGCATTATTGAGCAAGTCGTATTTATAAATGTTTGACACGCGAATATGTCGTGTTTGTCATTCCAATGGCGTAGTTTCCGATAGACACGCTTTGTATGTATAAAGTACTATGCATATATTTACACTTGTTGTGTATTTTGGACGAACTGTGTAATTGAAAATACAGCCGTATACATGTATGAGCTAGTTCATTTCACATAAATACACTGGTACTGTAGTAATATAAGATGATATAGCAAAGAGTGCACGTACTATATATATGATGATGTAGCAAAGAGTGCACGTGCTATATATATGATGATGTAGCAATGAGTGCACGTGCTATATATATGATGATGTAGCAATGAGTGCACGTGCTATATATATGATGATATAGCAATGAGTGCATGTACTATACATAAGATGATATAGCAATGAGTGCATGTACTATATATAAGATGATATAGCAATGAGTGCATGTACTATATATAAGATGATATAGCAATGAGTGCATGTACTATATATAAGATGATATAGCAATGAGTGCATGTACTATACATAAGATGATATAGCAATGAGTGCATGTACTATACATAAGATGATATAGCAATGAGTGCATGTACTATACATAAGATGATATAGCAATGAGTGCATGTACTATACATAAGATGATATAGCAATGAGTGCATGTACTATACATAAGATGATATAGCAATGAGTGCATGTACTATACATAAGATGATATAGCAATGAGTGCATGTACTATATATAAGATGATATAGCAATGAGTGCATGCACTATATATAAGATGATATAGCAATGAGTGCATGCACTATAGATAAGATGATATAGCAATGAGTGCATGTACTATACATAAGATGATATAGCAATGAGTGCATGTACTATATATAAGATGATATAGCAATGAGTGCATGTACTATATATAAGATGATATAGCAATGAGTGCATGCACTATATATAAGATGATATAGCAATGAGTGCATGCACTATATATAAGATGATATAGCAATGAGTACATGTACTATATATAAGATGATATAGCAATGAGTGCATGTATTATATATAAGATGATATAGCAATGAGTACATGCACTATATATAAGATGATATAGCAATGAGTGCATGCACTATATATAAGATGATATAGCAATGAGTGCATGCACTATATATAAGATGATATAGCAATGAGTGCATGCACTATATATAAGATGATATAGCAATGAGTGCATGCACTATATATAAGATGATGTAGCAATGAGTGCATGTACTATACATAAGATGATGTAGCAATGAGTGCATGTACTATATATAAGATGATATAGCAATGAGTGCATGTACTATATATAAGATGATATAGCAATGAGTGCATGTACTATATATAAGATGATATAGCAATGAGTTATAAGATGATATAGCAATGAGTGCATGTACTATATATAAGATGATATAGCAATGAGTGCATGTACTATACATAAGATGATATAGCAATGAGTGCATGCACTATATATAAGATGATATAGCAATGAGTGCATGTACTATACATAAGATGATGAAGAAAAACAAGATGAATAATGCTACTTTGTTTAAATGTTTTACCGTCACATTGGAACACGAATAAAAATATGACACAAATGAAATTGTTCGATTTATCTCCCATTTTTTCAACGTCCGTCCTTGTGTACGTCCGTGCTTGTGAACGTCCGTGCTTTTGTACGCCCATCTTTGAGTACTCCCTTCTTTGAGTACGCTCGTCTTTGTTTACGCCCTTCTTTGTGTACGCCTGTCTTTGTGTACGCCCGTCTTTGTGTACGCCCGTTTTTGTGTACGCCAGTCTTTGTTTACGCCCGTGCTTGTGTACGCCCGTCTTTGTGTACGCCCGTCTTTGTGTACGCCCGTCTTTGTTTATGCCCTTCTTTGTGTACGCCCGTCTTTGTGTACGCCCGTCTTTGTGTACGTCTATCTTTGTGTACGCCCGTCTTTGTTTACGCTCTTCTTTGTGTACGCCCGTCTTTGTGGCTTTGTGTACGCCCGTCTTTGTGTACGCCCGTCTTTGTGTACATCCGTCCTTGTGTACGCCCGTCTTTGTGTACACACGTCCTTGTGTACACCCGTCTTTGTGTACGCCCGTCCTTGTTTACATCCGTCTTTCTGTACGCCCGTCCTTGTGTACACCCGTCTTTGTGTACGCCCGTCCTTGTGTACACCCGTCTTTGTGTACACCCGGCCTTGTGTACGCCCGTCTTTGTGTACGTCTGTCTTTGTGTACGTCCGTCCTTGTGTACGTCCGTGCTTGTGAATGCCCGTCTTTGTGTACACCCGTCCTTGTGTACACCCGTCTTTGTGTACGCCCGTCTTTGTTTACACCCTTCTTTGTGTACGCCCGTCTTTGTGTCTTTGTCAATTAACACTCTTCCAAAAACGCAAATGAATGAATGAATGAATGAATGGAAAGTTATCGTTGTGTTTTATTTCTTCAGGTTTTTATAACAGAAAACCATCTTTGACATTGGTTACATGGTTTTGTAGCAATCATCAATCGTTCAGCCAATGCAATGTTATAACAAAACAAATTTACGACTACATTTGTATACCAAATGAGGATTAAGTTTTATTATAAAACAGCATGGTAGAGAGAAAAGTTTCCTTGTTTCAGATTTCCATGTATGCATCAGAGAGCACTAAAAATATGTCTTGATATTTGAAAACACAAAGGTAAACACAAGTGACACCTATCCTTCGTATGATATCATTTGAAAACTATCGTTGTCACCCATGTGACGAACGTTTTCAGTTAAAGCTTAGTCCACATGTTGTCTGTATAGTTTTTGTCATAATAATATTTTACCGATTTAATGTATTTTTCGAAACAGTCTCACTTCCCTACGTATACTGAAATGTGTTATACATATCTTAACACTTATTCATTCGTTTGTTCTGTTACAATAATAGTACAGTGTACTTACCATTTTCAGACCGTCTATTATTCTTACTACACACAGAGACATCTCTGCTATAGTTTATAAAGTGCATGCTTGACAGCATTGCTTGACAGCATTGATTGAACTTACTCCAGCTTGCTCTTTGGATTTACTAGGTTGATTTTGTGCGTCAATTCTATTTCAATTCACATTGCCTCATCTGGAGATCTGTGCCACTCCTACAAACAATCAGTTGTGCATGATGGAAGTGTTCTTTTAATACATTGTGAAAGATGCTTGGAAACCTTTGATTACTTTTACAACTTGCTTAATTATTGTTTCATTTTGTAGTTCTAGAAGTTTTGATTTATTGACTCTTATGGTATTGATTTGACCAAATTAATTGTTTTCTTCATAATCCTGGTTCAATTATCAGACACGTCGGTCATGATTTTGAATATAAAGTCATTCACTGAACATACATATTGTGCCAATAACCCTAGTACCTTTCAGTGCTTTGATTTCATTATCGATATGTATTGATGTATTTGAGGCTAATAGCCGCATATATAGTCGGAGATATAGTTTGTACAGTGACGATACTTAAACCGACAAAGTGTCATGACAGTCTATACGTTGTCCTCATTCAATCTAAATGCAATTTGAAAACTGAATCGCCATTTAAACCGAGACGTTTTTGAAAACACTATTTCTAAGCCACGTATTAACGAATTCGCACGAATGCTCAAAACAAATGCTCGGAAGTGAACGGACGAATATACAAATATATACAAAATTACAAGAGCGCCGTTAACTAGCCATGTTTGAAATACCCAAAACGCCTTATGATGTGGGTGAGGTAGATATGTGCATCCCGAACTATTTTTATTTTTAAGTTCTATTTAATTCTTTTAAACTAATAATGGTAATCACAGGTCGTGTTTTCTGGGTTTCGGCAATGATATGACACGTGTAATCATACGTGCAACTCGAGCTGCCTTTAATAGTCAAGGAGTCTAAGATCAGAAAGGAACCTTTGCGAATGCGATGTGACAAGAAACTTCACAGCCTAAGAGGCGAGATGTAAACGACTGAATTAAGTACAGCGAAATCTCACTTGAGGCTACCAAAAAAATAAGACCGCCTCAAAATTAAGAACACAATTTTCCAAGTACATTTTCAACGCTACGCTCGTTGCCTTTCAACCTCCACATTTAGACCACCTCAATAATAAGACAAATTTTAAAGGGTCCCAATGGTGGACTTATTAATGAGGTTTCACTGTACAGCATTCTTTTGATCCGTTTATATCTGATCATATAATCCAATGTTTCTCGAGAGCTCGGTTAGTTAGTGACAGTAACTGTTAGCATGACTTTCTATTTGCCTACCGCTATACTTAATGTTTTTTCTATTTTTTTAGAACATCTGCGTTTGATGAATCTGAAAATTAGCGTCAGGTAGACGAGGTTGTGTATAAATTACGTATGACACACCATCTCAGAGCATTGCTTATTTTAGCGAATTTCGAATTGACTGCCGAAAATTCATATATGATTATATAGAAGTACGTATTATTAGGTCTGCAAGCAAACGAAACAATCTAAAATTCTAAGTCGATAATACGGTCCGTGTTAGTACTCAGGCAATCTTCACTGGCTTTTGTCATTTCATTAAGAAGATAATTGGGACAGTGTGGTGAAAGGGGAGGGGGCAATTGACGGGAAAGTTTATAAACGAGCGACTGGACCAACTTTGAGACCAAGACGAGTAGGGTTTGAGTTAGCCTGATCAATATCGCACGAAGATAGTTTGGTAATTGATGAACATGACTTAAACAATCAGGCGACGATTAACTGTTACTGTCGTCTATTGTCATCATGCCTAGTATAACAATACTGAATTAATATTCGCAGTTGTGTTGAGTGATCTCAATGGGATAGTACTAAATGCTAGCCAGAACTAAGGGGGTGAGCCGGTCGCGTGCGCTGCCCCACTGAACCGCCACTGAATACACCAGGTACTACTCTTGGTTAGCTACTTACAGCGTACACAGTTCAGCACAGTGACACCATGGTTTAACAAGTTCAACAACCTTATCTGATTATGAACTTTGAAAGTTTGTAAGTTATTAACTTAAATCAGTAATCAGTTATATTCCAATAATTATATTCATTAGCAGTTTTTGCTTTGTGCAGACACTATTTTCTTGACTGCAAGCGCGGAGGAATATAGGTTATTTGCCGAGTCTAGTAGATGTTGGTGTTTCGCCAAGGAATTTCGTGCTGCAGCTCAGGGAAACCTATTATTGGAATGGTGCTCCGTAGACAAGTTTCGCAGATTCTCAGACAAGAGGTGAGGACGCTTTGGAAAGGAAATGATCGTAATTTAGCTAGATTGGGAGCTAAGGTGTTACACACGAATCCGATTGTCAATACATCGATTGTTGGAGTCTACTTTCAGTTTGAGGTAGGTCATTGATGATGATATTGGAGTGTCTTTGCTATTAACCGCTAGCCGAGTGTTTTATCTTTTAATAGTTTTTGCCGATGAATTTTGTTTGCGTCATCATTTTGACCTGGTTCGTAATTGCAGAGCGTGCAGAGCGTTTCTGTATTCTTCACGAATAGTGTATGAAACATGGAATTATGCAAGGTACATCATAGATTCTATATGTGTGGTATTTTATAGTAAATGTAACGAGTCATTATTGCAGAGTATTTCATTATTAGAACGTACTACAGAGAGATCAATTGAGGTTTTAACTAAATATGAAGTAGATGTAGAGTCGATTTTAACACTCGTGTACAAATCGTTTATCTAAATCGTGACGTGGGATAATATATTTGTGTTTTTTTTTCTTGTTTTGGCCCATTGGTTCTCATTGAAAATGTGTTCATAATTACTGGTACTGTAAGTTATTTATATATATACCCATTTGTATTATGACTTTGATATGGTAATCAGGCCCAGTTCCAGAAATTCCAGACTGGGGGGGGGGGGGCAAACTTGAGGACAAATGACCTCTCCCCTAAGGATTATGGGGATCTCCCCCCGGATCTTTTTTTGATTTATGTATAAAATGGTGGCTTCTGGTGCATTTCGGGGTCTAAATTTTGAGTACTCATTCATCAGAATTGGACTTGAATTATCTTGTTAAAAATGAAGAATGACCAATTCATACAAGTACCAACATTTTAACCAATTTTGAGGGGACACGGTCCCTCCTGTACCTACCCCCAGTCAGCCTTAACTCAAAACCCTCCGGTCACAATTGAATAACTTTATGATAAGGAAATTGAAAGCGCCTGGCTGATGCAGAGTGAAAAGCATACGATTCTTCTAGACGGTCTCAAGGCCAATGAGAACAACATTTTAATAATATCTAGTGTTATGCAGCATTTTGAAGCAAGAAACAATCACCTAGCAAGTGTTCAGTAAATCCACAGACATATAAATCATGGATTCGAAACAGGCCGGTATGTATTCAGACTTGTTTGAACTCTCGGGAGTGGTGAGATTTTCTTCCGAGATCAAATGATCGGAACACCTCGTTCAACTCTATGAAAATTATCCGCGATAATTACCGAGGCGTCCTGTTAAGCGCTAAAAAATTGGCGAAGTCCGCCATCTTGTTTCTGAATCGAGAGAAGTTGACATTTTGAACCGCTGTAATTGTCAACAGCTTTATATTTCTTGATGGTATTCATATATTTTGTGTTAAATATATTGTTGTTTTTCTTGGATGCATTTTTTTGTTCAATACTGAGTTGTAAGACTGTACGAGCATTGTTTAATCGGATGAAATTTCGATTCAAATCCAGGAAACTTACCGAGCGTGCACTAAGGATTGTGGGTAAATTGCACGCTAAGGACTGTGGGTAAATTATTTCTTTTTAATGTTTCACCGATATCAGCTTGTTTCGAATCCATGGTTTATATTGTCCGTGGTAAATCACACAGAACTTATTGATATTAGACTTGCTATAAATCAGACGTGATTTTAAGATATGTAGATAACTACAGCAGAATTTGTTAATCTATTTAAAGTACAAGAATTATGTACTGACAGTATATACACATGTAGGCAGTATGTGCCGTGTTGTACTGACAGTATATACACATGAAGGCAGTATGTGCCGTGTTGTTACTGACAGTATATACACATGTAGGCAGTATGTGCCGTGTTGTACTGACAGTATATACACATGTAGGCAGTATGTGCCGTGTTGTACTGACAGTATATACACATGTAGGCAGTATGTGCCGTGTTGTACTGACAGTATATACACATGTAGGCAGTATGTGCCGTGTTGTACTGACAGTATATACACATGTAGGCAGTATGTGCCGTGTTGTACTGACAGTATATACACATGTAGGCAGTATGTGCCGTGTTGTACTGACAGTATATACACATGTAGGCAGTATGTGCCGTGTTGTACTGACAGTATATACACATGTAGGCAGTATGTGCTGTGTTGTACTGACAGTATATACACATGTAGGCAGTATGTGCCGTGTTGTACTGACAGTATATACACATGTAGACAGTATGTGCCGTGTTGTACTGACAGTATATACACATGTAGGCAGTATGTGCCGTGACTTCATAATGATTTTTGCATTGTTTTAGGAATTAACAAAGATAACCGAGACACATAAAGTTTATACAAATATTGTGTTTGCATCTTAATAGACAGATTGTTCTGATATTTAATAATGTATCGTAAGTTTTGATAGTTTTCTCTGAAGTTTGTAGTGCTACATTGTGATAGGTGGAGCTAAATTCCATGTTAACTAAAGGGGACAGACTTAATTATTGAAGGATTGACTGCAATACTAAATATGAAGTAATTTAATTAATTTTATTAATTTCTAATTATTAGATACCCACACTGTTAAGTAACCGCACTGTTACCAGGATTGGTTTAACGTCATATTGTTCACATTGCAATATGCCAGGATTGGTTTAACGTCATATTGTTCACATTGCATGCCAGGATTTGTTTAACGTCATATTGTTCACATTGCATGCCAGGATTTGTTTAACGTCATATTGTTCACATTGCATGCCAGGATTGGTTTAACGTCATATTGTTCACATTGCATGCCAGGATTTGTTTAACGTCATATTGTTCACATTGCATGCCAGGATTGGTTTAACGTCATATTGTTCACATTGCATGCCAGGATTGGTTTAACGTCATATTGTTCACATTGCATGCCAGGATTGGTTTAACGTCATATTGTTCACATTGCATGCCAGGATTGGTTTAACGTCATATTGTTCACATTGCATGCCAGGATTTGTTTAACGTCATATTGTTCACATTGCATGCCAGGATTGGTTTAACGTCATATTGTTCACATTGCATGCCAGGATTGGTTTAACGTCATATTGTTCACATTGCATGCCAGGATTGGTTTAACGTCATATTGTTCACATTGCAATATGCCAGGATTGGTTTAACGTCATATTGTTCACATTGCATGCCAGGATTTGTTTAACGTCATATTGTTCACATTGCATGCCAGGATTGGTTTAACGTCATATTGTTCACATTGCATGCCAGGATTGGTTTAACGTCATATTGTTCACATTGCATGCTTATTTGATTGGTTAAATTTCTGGGGATTTTCAGTTTCACAATCACAAGCATGTCATGTCTGTTTTGCATACCTCAGTGACGTTATTTTGCTCTTATTTGGCCCATTTAAAGAAGAGGTGTTATGTTACGTATACTATATTTAGGATATGGAACTAGATGTTGTACATTCCAGTTCATTGCACCACAATTATGAACTGTTGTTTGGAGATACCTCAAACAATTAAAATCAATATCAATTTTTTTCATTAGGTTGAGATGTGTTCACAAGTTTATGTGGACATAAAACTCGGTAATGTTAAACTGGAAGGAATTACCTTACTACATTAGTCTGAGTCAGTTCCGCATAGATCACGTGACTATATATTACATTTTGATTGGATGTTCCAATATAAGTTGCAATATTAACTATAAGTGTATCTCCTAGACATGTCTCACTATGACAGCAGCGTTTGTTTCATTCCATGGATATACCTCAGACCTCAGTGTCACTGATAGTGACCTTATTACATATATGGATACTTTTTACTTGGAGTTAGAGCACTTTGAGACAAACCCAGTGATATAATTATCTCAAAAAATGTACAAATGGACATAGATCAACCTAATACTATGGTGACGATGTGTATAAATCAACCTAATACTAAGGTGACGATGTGTATAGATCAACCTTATACTAAGGTGACGATGTGTATAAATCAACCTAATACTGAGGTGACGATGTGTATAAATCAACCTTATACTGAGGTGACAATGTGTATAAATCAACCTTATACTGAGGTGACAATGTGTATAAATCAACCTAATACTGAGGTGACAATGTGTATAGATCAACCTAATACTGAGGTGACAATGTGTATAGATCAACCTAATACTGAGGTGACAATGTGTATAGATCAACCTAATACTAAGGTGACGATGTGTATAGATCAACCTAATACTGAGGTGACAATGTGTATAGATCAACCTAATACTGAGGTGACAATGTGTATAGATCAACCTAATACTGAGGTGACAATGTGTATAGATCAACCTTATAAATACTAAGGTGACAATGTGTATAGATCAACCTAATACTGAGGTGACGATGTGTATAGATCAACCTAATACTGAGGTGACGATGTGTATCGTATGTACAATTGGCCCTCACTTATTCAACCACCTTCTACCCAGATACTTGGTATCATCTCAAATAAGTATCATATACCAATGTATCTTCTTATACACATTGAATTGAAATGGGCTATTCAAAACCAAGTATTATTCAAAATATAATTTCAGACCCAATGAATTTGAATGAACGAGTAGCGATTGTAGATAGACAGATCTTAATTATCAACAAAATATGTATTTAATTTCAACAAGTTTGCTTACACCAGCAGGCTGGGATTATCTGACTATTGATTCTTTTGATGAATACTATCAATTAACTCCGAGACATGTTTGTCGATTAAATATCAATGTATCGTGTCACACTCTTTTCGAAAATCTATGCTGTAAATTATTGTGAACAAAGGTACAAAAATGGTTTGCTGATGCCAAAGATATTAAAACTTACCAAGTATTCCCTTATAAATGCCCCTACCCTAATTAACTCCCCCCCTATTTTGAATAAAAAAATTCTTACTTTGATCCGTCATTTATATCCATACCGTACCCTACTTGTTCTAATTAGATGCATATAAGACTTGAAAGAATGTTTTTTTATTGATTTTTTACCTATAGTAAACACCCCCTCCTCGCAAAATGTAATGCCCCAGGGGCGTTTATTAGGGAGGGGGCGTTTATTAGGGAATATTCAGTATATTTAACAAAAGATTCATTAAAGTATTTCATCAATGAAATCATTGTGAACATCAGAGTGGTAAACTACAGGTTTTGTTTGTTGCTTGGCTACATTTTCTGGTTTATACTTGGTTATAAATATTAATGCTGCTATTCATTCATTTAAGGGTTACTACTGATGTGGGATAGTTGTGAATTGTTGTCAAAGTTTTACGCTACAACTTTTGTTTCATTAACATCCTATCCTGTATTGTTAATTAACATCAACTTGGTTTAATTCAGGTGGATTAAGTGGGACCCCCCAAACAATGTGGCAAGCCATGTTTAGCATTATGAACCTGAAATAGTAAAAACATGTTCCTACACTATAATGGCATATATCTATTAAGCATAGCAATACATGGAGCAACACTTGGTAGATTTTTCTTGAGAGTCTGCTAGAAAGATCCATTGGCCCCCTGAACATGGGGCAAGAGCCCCTTTTAACCCTATAATCTATAGTTTATGCCCCCCCTAACCAAAACTCCTGTTACCACCCCTGTAAAAAGAAACCCATATCTGGCACTGATAAATCTTTCTCTTCAGACTTAATTGCCGTGTTCTCGTCGTTGAGTGGACGTGTGGTAATTATACACACAGTGACAGATGGAGGAGTTTATGTCTACATTTCACTCTAACTTACGGATACTTAAGGAGAAGACTTCTATAAGACTTGAAGTATTTCTGTCTTAACCCTTGCTGTCTATCAAGATTTATAAAGGATGAATGTAAATTTTATTTGTACTATTATGGGAAAAACTATATTTAAGCTACCTTACGGATTTGTATGAATGTTTGTGTGTGCTAGCTAAGTACTGAGTGGCTATTGACAGGGATGAATGCTTCTAGTGATTTTTTAAATAATTTTGTTGCGTAAGAATAGTGCGACATTAAGATTGTGTTCCATTTGTTTTCAGAGATATTCATCGACAATGTCAAGACAAGGGATTCCAGTTGATGAAGGCGTGCTCATGGGTATTGGGAACTCGTTGCTTGACATAACCGTTGTCACGGATCAGAAGTTTTTAGAAAGATTCGACTTGTTACCTAACAATGCTATTATAGCAAGTGATACACAGAGAGAGATTTATCATGCTATGGTAGATGAATTCAAGCCAAGTTACCTACCAGGGGGAGCTACTCAGAATAGTATCCGAGTTGCGCAATGGTTGCTAGGACGATCCAAAGCTACTACATTTTTTGGAAGTGTCGGCGCCGACAAATTTGCAGATATTTTAAGATCTACTGCTGAAAGTGTTGGTGTTAATGTACAATACCAGGTAGTGGATGGTATGAATACTGGTCGTTGTGGCGCAGTCATCACTGGTGAGGATCGTTCCTTAGTAACCGAGCTGGGAGCTGCTGAACGATTTTGTGCCAAATTTCTTGATGATCCAGATAATTGGAGTTTAGTTGAAAAAGCAAAGTTTTACTATGTTGGCGGGTTTTTCCTTCCTGTCAGTATGGACGCTGTGTTAAAGTTGTTAAAGCATGCTGTGGAAACTGACAAAACTGTGGCCATGAATCTACATGCCACATTTCTATGTAAATATTTTGCTGATCCAGAATTTAATTTAATGCAGTATGTAGATGTTCTATTTGGCAATGGAGATGAGGCGGCTGAGTTTTCCAAGCTGATGGGGTTTAACGTCTCTGATGTTAAAGGCATGGCTTTGAAAACATCTCAGCTTCCAAAACTAAATAAGTCTAGAGAAAGAATTGTAGTTTTTACTCAAGGCAGGGATCCTACTATTATTGCTCAAGGTGGTTGTGTGGATGAATACAAAATCACCCCTGTGGAACATGAACTCATCAAAGATACAAATGGATGTGGGGACGCATTTGTTGGAGGTTTTCTCTCCCAGCTAGCTCAAGGCAAGCCTGTAGCAGATTGTTTGAATTGTGGTTTTTATGCTTCTCGCGTTGTTATTCAGTATTTTGGTTGTAGTTACCCTGATCAACCAGATTTTCAGTGATTGTTTCTGCATTAGCTTTTACAAATGTATCAACTCCAATTGCTTTCAGTTGAATTATGATTGAACAGTGACGTAGTCAAATTTCTATGATAGGCAACTAATGCTAAAAGCAACTTTTATGTAATACATAATGTATGGTGGTTATTAATGTAAGTGAAAGATGTTTTCTTACTTATTTGATAAGTAATGACTTCCATGACCACAATGAGGATGTTTATTTTGCTGAATTTGACATATTTTGAAACAAAATAAGATGTTTGACTCCTACCTGTCATCAGTGACACTTTTTTGTCACCGAAGAACTATAGAACTAGAAATAGACTGTTGAATGTTAGATGGTTTATGACATAATTCGCATGAGAATAAACGTTTCTGATAAATAATATATAAAAGTAAATCCTCTCTAATTTGTCAGAATTTCTACAGTCACAGAAAATTCCTGCTGTGATTTTAATGTCTAAGATTAGTTACTTTTGGTTCAGAAAGAGTTTTTGGGGAAATGGCATGCGATGTAGGTGGTATGAAACTACAGGAGATTATCAAGAGTTCTCTCCCTTCATCCCTTCTATAGTATATATATGTATACATTTTGTAGTTCTTTATATATGTATACTATAGATGGGATAAAGGGAGAGATCTTGTGACAATCTCTTGTGTTTGAAACTATTGTACAAAGAGATTAGAAAAAGTGTTGTGCAGCTTTAATATCTTTCAGGTATATTTACATAGTTACATTACTGTCTACAATTGTCAAATACTTGTATGCTAGTCAACATAGTAATCAGGTAACTGTGGTAATGTTTTTTTTGTCAAATACTCATACAACTGCCAAGATATTCAACATATAACAGGGGTTCCATTTGACTCTGGAGTTGACCCTTTGACCCCTGAAATATTAAAAAAGTGACATTTGGACCCTAAGATATCTGTCTGAAGGGTCAGTCAGTCTCTAAATAATAAGTATTGTTGTTATAAAATGGCAAAAGCTGGTGAAATATTATCAAAATGACACTTGAGATTCAGCCCCTTGTGGAGCCCCTGATTAGAGTAAAATAATTATGCAGATCCATATTTGATTTATGATATTTTAGTTTGAAACTTGTTGTAGAAAATAAGACCACCAAAAGATGATGTCAACTCAATTTTTGTCTAGAACTAGTTGGAGAAAAGTAGATATTTAAGTAGATAAACAATATTGATAAATAATGGAATTACATGTATGGTGTTGTAATTAATGAGAATATGTTACACATATCCATGACTAGAATAGTTTGTATAAATTAGACATGTCTATAGTATATAGCAGGATATCATTGTCTGTCGTGTAAAACTCGGTGTGTGTAAATCTCTGTTGCTATACTTTGATTAATTATGTTTGACATTAAATGACATAGATTTATTATTACATGACATTTTTGTGCCGTCATTATAGAAAGACTGTAAGTTACTTATTTAATGAAATGCTTACATAAAAAAGTTCAGGTCGGTTAGTAGGGCTGCAACAGTACAGGTTGGTTAGTAGGGCTGCAACAGTACAGGTCGGTTCGTAGGGCTGCAACAGTACAGGTTGGTTAGTAGGGCTGCAACAGTACAGGTCGGTTAGTAGGGCTGCAACAGTACAGGTCGGTTAGTAGGGCTGCAACAGTACAGGTCGGTTAGTAGGGCTGCAACAGTACAGGTCAGTTAGTAAGGCTGCAACAGTACAGGTCGGTTAGTAGGGCTGCAACAGTACAGGTCGGTTAGTAGGGGTGCAACAGTACAGGTCGGTTAGTAGGGCTGCAACAGTACAGGTCGGTTAGTAGGGCATCTTTTGGTTTGGTTTCGAATACTAGCCTTTTGGTTTTTGATTATTCAGTTTAATTATATAAATATATGACATATGTAAACATTTCTCAATAACTGATAGTTGAGTGGCTAGCTAAGACTAGAAACAAACTTCTGACTAGAAGGTAAGTTGAAACAGAACATACAGTGTTGATGTGAAACAAGGTACAACAAAGACTAGAAATTATAACTTGAATTTCCCGTCATGAGAGTAAACTATTCTAATAATTTTTAAAAATTGACAAAATTTGGTTAACTGTTGCAGCCTTATCTATTGGAATAGTTCCTACCTAAGTAATTGCCATTGTAAGGTAATTTTGTTTGCTTGGGTGTGGAATTCTTATGGCCAACTATGTCTGATACGGTCTGTTCAGGTACTCTGTAATGTCTGTTGAGTAATGTGGTGATGATTTGGCGCTTGCCTTTAGACCATTCTCATAACATGACTGTTGCTGATTGTATTAGCAGAGCCTCATCACTGATTCCAAATTCATTTCAATATCTTTGCATAACATGTAATATTGTCCATCCTAATTTATTCCTTTTCTTTGTCTGCATAATGTATTAGTTACATGGACAAGTACAATCACCATCAATACCTTTGGTGCCTGTTGTTTGAAAGTACCAAACACTGTGTACATGATAGCTGTGTGTACATGATAGCTGTGTGTGCATGATAGCTGTGTGTACGTGATAGCTGTGTGTACGTGATAGCTGTGTGTACGTGATAGCTGTGTGTACGTGATAGCTGTGTGTACGTGATAGCTGTGTGTACGTGATAGCTGTGTGTACGTGATACCTGTGTGTACGTGATAGCTGTGTGTACGTGATAGCTGTGTGTACGTGATAGCTGTGTGTACGTGATAGCTGTGTGTACATGATAGCTGTGTGTACGTGATAGCTGTGTGTACATGATAGCTGTGTGTACGTGAAAGCTGTGTGTACAGAAAGCTGTGTGTACGTGATAGTTGTGAGTATGTGATAGCTGTGAGTACGTGATAGCTGTGTGTACATTATAGCTGTGTGTACATCTGTGTGTACGTGATAGCTGTGTGTACGTGATAGCTGTGTGTACATTATAGCTGTGTGTACATCTGTGTGTACATGATAGCTGTGTGTACGTGATAGCTGTGTGTACATTATAGCTGTGTGTACATCTGTGTGTACGTGATAGCTGTGTGTACATGATAGCAGTGTGTACATTATAGCTGTGTGTACATGATAGCTGTGTGTACGTGATAGCTGTGTGTACATTATAGCTGTGTGTACATTATAGCTGTGTGTACATGATAGCTGTGTGTACATTATAGCTGTGTGTATGTGATAGCTGTGTGTACATTATAGCTGTGTGTACGTGATAGCTGTGTACATTATAGCTGTGTGTATGTGTGTGTGTACGTGATAGCTGTGTGTACATGATAGCTGTGTGTACATTATAGCTGTGTGTATGTGATAGCTGTGTGTACATTATAGCTGTGTGTACGTGATAGCTGTGTGTACGTGATAGCTGTGTGTACATGTCTTATGTGTTATTTATGAATATTTACCTCATTGTTCAGGGTCTCTTAAATTGTTCATTGCCTTATTTTGATGTATTGGTACATGTACAACTGGACAATCAAGAATGAAGCTCCACTGTGCCAAATGTTAGTGATACATCGCTTGCTTGTCTAGCGTCTGTCCCTGTGTGCTAACAATTGCTTATTTTACTATTTATTCTCTGTGCCAGTCTTCCTAAAATTTTACAGGAATGTTTTTGACTTGAATTTACCTACAATACATTTCTTTATTTAAAACCCCAAAAATCCACTCAAATATGATAATGAAATCAGTTGTCAGAAAGCTGGTACTAACATTTCTCCAGTAAGCAACAGACAACTTCCCCACTTGAATCAGTAGTGGAGGACAAATGATTGACTATTCTCTTCAATAAAATGATTAGATGTTACTCCAATAGAAGAGAACTAGGGAAAATATTTTCATTTTTTAGGTTATTTCCCTGTTGGTTTTTTTTGGACATAACATTGTGTAATAATGGTTGTTTTGATGTAGTCAGGTATGTAGGAATATACTAAATTTGTTCAAAGGATGTTGGACGTATCCTCTGAACTTTTAGCGTTCTTGCCACTGAGCATTTTCACTTTATACAGAGAATGAGAAAACATTGTAAAATACATGTATTTATGTTATAAAAGACAAGATTGAATTAATAAATATTTGTTTGGGTTATGGTAATATGATATTTCTTTCTTCCTCATGAATTTTAATGCAGTATTGGTTTTCCTTTTAATTTTTGTCATTTGTATGTCCCCACTCTAAAAGGGGGGCATAAATTATAGATTTGCCCTTGTCCATCTGTCCGTCACAAAATCTTGTATTGCAGGTATCTCCAACATTATGTTAGCTAGACTCACAGAACTTTACAGGAATGTTCACCAGCATATGTTGTTGTACACCTGGGTTTTTCATGTTTGGCTCTACCCAGTAAGTGCAAAGTTATGGCCCTTGACTTATTGAAAACATAGCATATAGAACGTGCAATCATGTGTCGGCGTATTTCCAACAGTATATCAGCTGGACTCGCATAACTTTACAGGAATGTTCACCAGCATGTGTAGTTGTACACCATGTACGATTACGCCCAGTAAGTGCTAAGTTATGGCCCTTGACTTATCACCATAATCTGTAAAGTTGTTCACTAGGTAATTTTGATACACATTCACAAACTATAAGCAGAATTTGCCTTTGTGACAAAGATTGGAAGTGAGGGCATCTGTGTCCTATGTACACATTTCTAGTTAAATGTGTGTATTATGTTACTATATAACCTACATACAGACTTGCTATAAGGAGTGTGATATTATCAATCATTAAACCATGCTGATTGGTTTTGGTAATAAAGCTGTTGTTGTTGTTTTTCTCTTGTAGTACATCACATTTCTGTGAATGACGATGAGAGGTCAGATTTACTACTGTGGTCACATTTACTATGCTTCACTAATACTGTGGTCACCTTTACTGTACTCCACTAATACTGTGGTCACATTAACTATGCTCCACTAATACTGTGGTCACATTTACTATACTCCACTTATACAGATGTCACATTTACTATACTCCACTAATACTGTGGTCACGTTTACTATACTCCACTAATACTGTGGTCACATTTACTATACTCTACTAATACTGTGGTCACATTTCTATGCTCCACTTATACAGATGTCACATTTACTATGCTCCACTAATACTGTGGTCACATTTACTATTCTCCACTAATACTGTGGTCACATTTACTATTCTCCACTAATACTGTGGTCACATTTACTATGCTCCACTAATACTGTGGTCACGTTTACTATACTCTACTTATACATATGTCACATTTACTATACTCCACTAATACTGTGGTCACATTTACTATACTCCACTAATACTGTGGTCACATTTACTATTCTCCACTAATACTGTGGTCACATTTACTATTCTCCACTAATACTGTGGTCACATTTACTATTCTCCACTAATACTGTGGTCACATTTACTATGCTCCACTAATACTTTGGTCACATTAACTATAATCTACTAATACTGTGGTCACATTTACTATGCTCCACTAATACTGTGGTCACATTTACTATGCTCCACTTATACAGATGTCACATTTACTATGCTCCACTAATACTGTGGTCACATTTACTATGCTCCACTAATACTGTGGTCACATTTACTATGCTCCACTTATACTGTGGTCACATTTACTGTACTCTGCTAATACTGTGGTCACATTTACTATGCTCCACTAATACTGTGGTCACATTTACTATGCTCCACTTATACTGTGGTCACATTTACTATACTCTGCTAATACTGTGGTCACATTTACTATGCTCCACTTATACTGTGGTCACATTTACTATACTCTGCTAATACTGTGGTCACATTTACTATACTCTGCTAATACTGTGGTCACATTTACTATGCTCCACTAATACTGTGGTCACATTTACTATGCTCCACTTATACTGTGGTCACATTTACTATACTCTGCTAATACTGTGGTCACATTTACTATGCTCCACTAATACTGTGGTCACATTTACTATGCTCCACTTATACTGTGGTCACATTTACTATACTCCACTAATACTGTGGTCACATTTACTATGCTCCACTAATACTGTGGTCACATTTACTATGCTCCACTTATACAGATGACACATTTACTATACTCCACTAATACTGTGGTCACATTTACTATGCTCCACTAATACTGTGGTCACATTTACTATGCTCCACTTATACAGATGACACATTTACTATGCTCCACTAATACTGTGGTCACATTTACTATGCTCCACTTATACTGTGGTCACATTTACTATACTCCACTAATACTGTGGTCACATTTACTATGCTCCACTAATACTGTGGTCACATTTACTATGCTCCACTTATACAGATGACACATTTACTATACTCCACTAATACTGTGGTCACATTTACTATGCTCCACTAATACTGTGGTCACATTTACTATGCTCCACTTATACAGATGACACATTTACTATGCTCCACTAATACTGTGGTCACATTTACTATGCTCCACTTATACTGTGGTCACATTTACTATACTCTGCTAATACTGTGGTCACATTTACTATGCTCCACTTATACTGTGGTCACATTTACTATACTCCACTAATACTGTGGTCACATTTACTATGCTCCACTAATACTGTGGTCACATTTACTATGCTCCACTTATACAGATGTCACATTTACTATGCTCCACTAATACTGTGGTCACATTTACTATTCTCCACTAATACTGTGGTCACATTTACTATGCTCCACTTATACTGTGGTCACATTTACTATACTCCACTAATACTGTGGTCACATTTACTATGCTCCACTAATACTGTGGTCACATTTACTATGCTCCACTTATACAGATGACACATTTACTATACTCCACTAATACTGTGGTCACATTTACTATGCTCCACTAATACTGTGGTCACATTTACTATGCTCCACTTATACAGATGACACATTTATTATGCTCCACTAATACTGTGGTCACATTTACTATGCTCCACTTATACTGTGGTCACATTTACTATACTCTGCTAATACTGTGGTCACATTTACTATGCTCCACTTATACTGTGGTCACATTTACTATACTCCACTAATACTGTGGTCACATTTACTATGCTCCACTAATACTGTGGTCACATTTACTATGCTCCACTTATACAGATGTCACATTTACTATGCTCCACTAATACTGTGGTCACATTTACTATTCTCCACTAATACTGTGGTCACATTTACTATTCTCCACTAATACTGTGGTCACATTTACTATTCTCCACTAATACTGTGGTCACATTTACTATTCTCCACTAATACTGTGGTCACATTTACTATGCTCCACTAATACTTTGGTCACATTAACTATAATCTACTAATACTGTGGTCACATTTACTATGCTCCACTTATACAGATGTCACATTTACTGTGCTTCACTAATACTGTGGTCACATTTACTATACTCCACTAATACTGTGGTCACATTTACTATGCTCCACTAATACTGTGGTCACATTTACTATACTCCACTAATACTGTGGTCACATTTACTATACGACATATCAACATTTAAGTACTTTTAATCATAAATTGTAATTCATCGTATTTAAAATTGTAAAAATCATGTTTGCTTGATTAATGATCACTGTTTAACAAGTGGCCAACTACCAATCGACATTATGCAATTTGACTAATTTTTAGACTGCAGTCAGGGCCAACGTGTGAACTAAGGTTTCAGCAAGATGAAGCAATCTCACAGCTAGGGCCAATGTGTGAACATAAGGTTTCAGCAAGATGTAGCAATCTCACAGCCAGGGCCAACGTGTGAACACAAGGTTTCAGCAAGATGTAGCAATCTCACAGCCAGGGCCAACGTGTGAACACAAGGTTTCAGCAAGATGTAGCAATCTCAGAGCCAGGGCCAATGTGTGAACACAAGGTTTCAGCAAGATGTAGCAATCTAATACAAATATAGTAGCAATCTAATACAAATATACTTGAAATAAAATTCTCATCCATGGACAGATATTCTGATTTTCTATCAAAATATGATGAATTATAATTTTGAGAAATGGCATGTTAATGCTTTCACTAAGACATACTTTATAACACTGTTACTTTTCTTAAAAATGTCCAGGAACTACAAAATACAGTCCAATACAGTTTTTCTCTAGAACACTAACTCGGCATGTAGGTGAGGATATAAAATACTGGTATTGGACTGGTATTTATGGTTTCAGTAAACATGTTAGAACAATGCACTGTAGTGTTGTAGAATACATCTCACCAATTTTCTCATAACTATTCATCTCTAAAAGTTATTTTGTCAAAAGAAGTTCGACTATGTACCTTCAAGACAGAACGAGTAAACAAAAATACCTCTTAAAATATTTTAATAGTAATACATTGTACATATGTATAGCAATTTGTATAATAGTAAAGAACACCTAAACTGTAAGCAAATTTCTGAACTTATTGAGCAAATAAAACATCTGGTTATTACATCTACACAACCAATACAAATAGAATATATCCATGTGAGTATTTGGGGGTATATAATTAATACTTCAAGCACAACGTGTAACTGTAATGAGCAGTTACTTATAGATTACTAGATTTTCGGTAGAACCGATGAATGCTCCCTATAAATGTTGTAATCATTGAACCGGAACATATTGACAATTATGAAATGCCCATCTCTGTGTGAAACATGGTGTTTCATTGAATTCTGGTTGCTGAATAGCAGCTGCGCGGACGGACAGACAAAGCGACAGCTATATGCTCCCTTGGGAGCATAACAATGATATGTGATTTATTTTTTTATCTTGTTTTAAACATTGAAACAGTATGATAGATAAAGAGTGACAATTCTTAGAGTGGAGAGTAAAAGAGGTTTGGCATATGGGCAGTTTGTGAATGTAGAAGTAACAAAAATATCTACCAGCATTAATTTCTTTGTTCACAGAAGACAAGTATGTTTTACTTGACTATTCAATACAGCTATACTAGTTTGGTGATTAGCAAACATTTCCCCTTGCTAAACATCTAAAATCACTGATTCACAAACCTTTTGACTTGCAAAATATCCACTTATTAAGTAGACAACATTGAAGTAGCCATCATAAATCTACACCACATCCTTCGACAAAACCGCCTCTCTTGTTTAGAGGGCTTGTGGTAATAAAACAAATGGTAAGAATCTCTCCCACATGGCAACTTACGGACCTGTACAATACATGAACCTCCCCCCAGGTTGGTGACCAACTTAAGTGCTAACAGAAACACAAGCAATGAAATGAAATATTAATAAAATCACTAAGTAACGTAAGACAATCTACATGTAACATACAAATACATGTAACACTGAGGTAAGCAACTGATAACAAAGAAAACTCCCAGAAATTAGTAACAAAAATAACAAAACATTGTATCATCTGGTTAACAAACTCAAACAAAATAATGCAACTTCTGACTCCAACAACTTCGATAGAATCAGTAAGAATTCTATCTTTATGTACAAATACAAGACTTATTGTTAAAACAATAGATTGCCATCCATAGCATGTTTCCCTGTGTTTCATACAAAATAGTAGTTTTTTATATGAGCAGTTCTCAGGACACTTTATTTGTTTGAAATGGTTCTCTCCACCGATTGATTACGTGAATACAACACTGTCCAAAGTCAAGATCCACACTGTACCTTTTACAATATAGATTTATCAATAATTCTATTCATTAATAATGATCCTCCAATAACTGGGGATATGAAGTTCATGGAATACATAGTTCCCACATCTACAATATTTACCTCCCTTGTTCTTAACTGTCGGCCATTTTGATAGGGAAAACTGATAAGCCCTATTAGGAGTTATTTCCAAATATGTGAAAATTGAGAAAATACCAAGAGAATTTGCATGTGACAACCAACCACTGTTTCTTCAACTTACTGAGCCAAATGCCCACATGAGCATAATGAATAAGTTATTTTTTATATATCAGATTAGTTAATCATCGTTTACATTATATTCCCCATAAACTGTAAGGAAATTTGCCTATCAAAATGGCCGACGATTCAGAACAAGGGAGGTAAATATTGTAGATGTGAGAACAAGGGAGATAAACATTGTAGATGTGATAACAAGGGAGGTAAACATTGTAGATGAGAGAACAAGGGAGGTAAACATTGTATATGTGAGAACAAGGGAGGTAAACATTGTAGATGTGAGAACTATATATAAGCACAGTATAATCAAGTGTATATACCAGCATGATTATACAGAATATTTCATACCCAGTTAGTTCTTACTATTTACAAAACACAAGCAATTTAAAAATCGAAATATATGATAGTCATGTTTTCTAACTTAACAAGGTGTGCTGTAATCTAATAGGTAAAACAGGCAACTTATGTCTGTGATGCCTGGTGATTAAAGCCTTGTTCAAGGACGTATCTGTTTAAAAAATCTGATGACATTTGCTTAATAAAGAAGCATTATCATAGCTACCTACAAGAATGATAGGAATGAATATCACAGTTATTGTAATGGAAAACACCTGCTGCAACAATGTCACAGTACATTATCAAAAATATTTACAGCTTACTGTATCTTCCCAGTAAATGCACTGATCTAGTACCAAACACATATTATACACTCTATCAAAAATATAACCAAGCAGTATAAATGATTCACATGATGTTGAAATACATTATAAGCAATTCTAGAATTGCTCTCCATGTTTTGTGAATTCCAATTGTGCTCTACCATATTGGAATTCCAATAAAGTGTTATAATTGTCAGTGCGACTTTTGGAAATTATGATTTGTTGGAATGTTCCTTCATTACTCTCTTTATACACTCGCAGATTTGTAGTTCTATAATATTTATACTACCTTTTTTTTAATTTTGTTTTCCATGATAAAAAATGTTCTGACAATATAAAAAACATACAGAAGTGAAATTCCTTCTTAAGACATTCTAACAATATGTTAAGCAGTCAAAGGGATATACATGTACTAACACAGTATGTTTATACCTGGATATACATGTACTAACACAGTATGTTTATACCTGGATATACATGTACTAACACAGTATGTTTATACCTGGATATACATGTACTAACACAGTATGTTCATACCTGGATATACATGTACTAACATAGTATGTTTATACCTGGATATACATGTACTAACATAGTATGTTTATACCTGGATATACATGTACTAACACAGTATGTTTATACCTGGATATACATGTACTAACACAGTATGTTTATACCTGGATATACATGTACTAACACAGTATGTTTATACCTGGATATACATGTACTAACACAGTATGTTTATACCTGGATATACATGTACTAACATAGTATGTTTATACCTGGATATACATGTACTAACACAGTATGTTTATACCTGGATATACATGTACTAACACAGTATGTTTATACCTGGATATACATGTACTAACACAGTATGTTTATATCTGGATATACATGTACTAACACAGTATGTTTATACCTGGATATACATGTACTAACACAGTATGTTTATACCTGGATATACATGTACTAACACAGTATGTTTATACCTGGATATACATGTACTAACACAGTATGTTTATATCTGGATATACATGTACTAACACAGTATGTTTATACCTGGATATACATGTACTAACACAGTATGTTTATATCTGGATATACATGTACTAACACAGTATGTTTATATCTGGATATACATGTACTAACAAAGTATGTTTATATCTGGATATACATGTACTAACACAGTATGTTTATACCTGGATATACATGTACTAACACAGTATGTTTATATCTGGATATACATGTACTAACACAGTATGTTTATACCTGGATATACATGTACTAACACAGTATGTTTATACCTGGATATACATGTACTAACACAGTATGTTTATACCTGGATATACATGTACTAACACAGTATGTTTATACCTGGATATACATGTACTAACACAGTATGTTTATACCTGGATATACATGTACTAACACAGTATGTTTATACCTGGATATACATGTACTAACACAGTATGTTTATACCTGGATATACATGTACTAACACAGTATGTTTATACCTGGATATACATGTACTAACACAGTATGTTCATACCTGGATATACATGTACTAACATAGTATGTTTATACCTGGATATACATGTACTAACACAGTATGTTTATACCTGGATATACATGTACTAACACAGTATGTTTATACCTAATTATCAAACCAACCATGTGTATCAAAAGAATCTACATCATTTCACTTCCTGCATGATTCTAGATTTGTCTGGAATTCTTGGAATTCCAAAACTACACAAGGCAATTCTAGAATTGCTCATATTCCTGTATTGTGCAGAATATATACAGCAGAACATATACTGTTGATAGATACGGAGATCGTGGACAGACAGTCTTTGCGACCTACATGTACATGTATATGCAATAGAATTCTCTTTTTCCAACACTAAGGTATAAAAAATTACATAAATATATTGTGCTTTATAATATTATGTTACCACAAGTTGATGAAAGCATTCAACTATGCACTATTAATGTATTCTGTCAATGGGGAAAATGACCAACTAGAATATTAAAAAAACCATTTCACCAACAATACAACAAACATTGATTTTGTACCCTGATCTTTAACGTTCAGAAGTTTAGAAATGAAAAAACTTTTGTTTTCACCCCGCAACAAAATAAAAAAATTTGGGACCCCACCCCGCCCCATGAAAACTTTTGTTGTGTTGTGAGTTTAGAAATGAAAAAGTAAAAAATAAATTCAAAGCTGTTTCAATGACTAACATTCTAGTGGGATAACATGAAAGTAAGTACAGTTGCACCTCATTCATTCATCGGGTCCGAAAGTTTATTTCTTATAATACATAGTTTCTAATAGCCCATTGTAATTCGATGTGCATCAAAGATACATCGAGACCTGATATTTATTGTGGATGATACCGAGTATTCAGACAGAAGGTAGTCAAATAAACGAGGTGCAACCGTATATGAAATGTGGCAATGCCAAGACACCATGTCTTCAAAATGGCCGAAGAAGTCTTGTTTACATCTGAATATAAAATTCTTAAGCAATTATTTTGGTAGTAAGAGGTATGAAGATGATGTACTAGGTGCAGTTACATCATTTGAGTATTTACTAGTATGACACAATTTGTTCAGTATAGCGAGTGGCAATGCAACTTTCTAGAAATGGCAAAATAAAGTAAGCACAATGCCTTTCTACCAGAGATATAGACCTAATTTCCAAACTATACAAAATGTAATTCACAGAAAATATTGACGGTGTACAATATAATCCTGAGCAAGATTTCCATGTAAGCTCAATATATACCAAGTTTGGTGAAAAAATGTTGATCAGAATCCAAGTTAATGAATGGAAACCTTGTTTGACACTGCCCACCAAACCAACAACACACTTCAATCATAGAATCAGGCTTTAAACAGATCTGTAGGTAGGTATCTTCAATTTCAATGCTCTTCATTCAAACATCCCATCTCAAGAAACATTGACTGCAACTATGAATAAAATTCTTCAATCGTCTCGGCATATTTCTTCACAACAATTGGTCTTCTAAGTTTCAATGTTGGACCTGGAATGCAATTATATAATATATGTGTGTATGATTGATTAGGGTAGTCACGATACAACTGAATTGTACCATGATATACTGCAATACATTAGCAACGTATTGCAATATGTACCACAATTTAAATTGCTTCATTAAGCTTAACTATTTCTTCATTTTTTTCTGACTCTTCAACAATCGCTTTTCAAACAGTTATTGGATAAAAGGATTCATGACTTGAATGAAATAAGCTAAAACTACACAGATATCATTTCAGTTTTTTACCCATATGAGGTTTTTATGACTAGATAATATCATGTTTGCAGCCAGTAACTTTCTAGCAGAAAGCAAAAAATTGTATCTTAAGAAATTGGTATGTTCAATTCATATTGTGGTACAATACAGATAGGCTGTCTGGGATAGAGAAATCTGCTGTAAGATATACATACCTAGTTCACCACCTGGGATAGAGATATACATACCTAGTTCACCACCTGGGTGAGAGATATACATACCTAGTTCACCACCTGGGATAGAGAAATCTGCTGTAAGATATACATACCTAGTTCACCACCTGGTTGAGAGATATACATACCTAGTTCACCACCTGGGATAGAGAAATCTGCTGTAAGATATCCATACCTAGTTCACCACCTGGGTGAGAGATATACATACCTAGTTCACCACCTGGGTGAGAGATATACATACCTAGTTCACCACCTGGGAGAGAGATATACATACCTAGTTCACCACCTGGGTGAGAGATATACATACCTAGTTCAACACCTGGGAGAGAGATATACATACCTAGTTCACCACCAGGGAGAGAGATATGCATACCTAGTTCACCACCTGGGAGAGAGATATACATGCCTAGTTCACCACCTGGGAGAGAGATATGCATACCTAGTTCACCACCTGGGAGAGAGATATACATGCCTAGTTCACCACCTGGGAGAGAGATATACATACCTAGTTCACCACCTGGGAGAGAGATATACATACCTAGTTCACCACCTGGGTGAGAGATATACATACCTAGTTCACCACCTGGGAGAGAGATATACATACCTAGTTCACCACCTGGGAGAGAGATATACATATCTAGTTCACCACCTGGGAGAGAGAAATCCATACCTAGTTCACCACCTGGGAGAGAGATATACATACCTAGTTCACCACCTGGGAGAGAGAAATCTGCTGGAAGAATTGACCATTTCTGTATCTTAGCTGCTCTAGAAACTGCTTTCTCATTAGCTTTATCAATACCTTTCTGTATAACCTGTATAAAATATACAAATATTATATGCAATTAACACATGATGAATACAACAAAAGATGCTCACAGGCAACATGTCAAGCCCACTAATTGTGAAGAGAAAACAATAAAGAAGGTTGATAATGCTGAACATTTGTGCCTAGTACTTGAAATATTCCCCTGATAAATGACAGTATCATATTATGGACAAGATGTTTTAGACCCTTTTTTTACCATAACCTCTTAAAGTGACTTTGCCCTTTGAGCTTTGAACACTTGTCTTGTGCACAACACACCATCATCACAAAACATACTATAAAACATGGCATGCTAACTTTTCTGCAAAACACAAGTCTAATTCAGGCATTTCCTACGCAAGAGCTAACTCATTGCGTAGGTCAGGATAGAAAATACCTGTATCGGCCGCTAGTATTTGTTGTTTTGCGAACCTTGTAAGAAAAGGGACAATGCAGTGTTCATCTGTATGAAGGCAATTACCACCAGTTTCCTCATATATATCACTAAAAATATTATGTCAATTTGTATTTTTAACATCATTTTTCGGCACATTATTTAACAAAATATGCAGATACATGTTTTTGATCATAAGCACAAAATACCGCAGACTAGCACTAAATTGATGAGACATTATACAATATATACAAGTTTATATACACAGTAACATGCAAATCAGCTGAGTGACTTTTTTAGTCACTAATACAGGTTTCGTTGTGGCACAGCTCATTTACCTTACAGCATTACCAGATCCACCATTGTGATCTGCCAGTGAAACCCTGTCTACTACTGTCCACTTACACGCCATGTGGATATATACAGACACAGCATTACCAGATCCACCATTGTGATCTGCCAGTGAAAGCCTGTCTACTACTGTCCACTTACACGCCACGTGGATATATACAGACACAGCATTACCAGATCCACCATTGTGATCTGCCAGTGAAAGCCTGTCTACTACTGTCCACTTACACGCCACGTGGATATATACAGACACAGATAGAACTTCAGATGGTAATATCCACACTTACCACAAGAATGACTTGATCAAGAAGTATTTCCTGCACAGTGGTAGCAGAACTTTGGTTAGCTTTACACCAGTTGAGAGATTCAGGGGAGAGTGTATTCAGAGGTTCACCAGTATCTGCATTCATATCAGTCTGAAATATACACACCAGCTGTTTGACAACAAATCTCAACAATTAGAATATACACTGCCCGCCAAAAGTTTCTTCACAATTGAGCGTTTTGAATTATATTACTTTTTCTTACAAAATTTCAGATAAAACATGAAGTAAAATAATTCATTCCACTTCTGTGATGGATAGTTTAGAATTAACAATTTGCACATCTCGGCAGCAGCATCAATCGGTTTGCTTTTGAAACTGATGTATGTGTGTAACTGATGATCTGACACAGAAAATGAGATAATTTGATTCAGTACAAATTTATAAATACTTCTACAGAAAATTATTGAAAATACATTTATTGCAATGGGAAATTGTCGAAGTGTGAAGAAACTTTTGGAGGGCAGTGTATATCAAAATACTTCAACTCAATCAGGAACTAGAAATGTGTCCATTGAACAGAGGTGACCTTGGACAGAGCGGCCCATAAAACAATTCCAAGCAAGCTGTTCATATATACTTACTATACGCCATGTTTGGTGTAAAAAGATTAAACATTACTTTTGAGTTATTTGCCGGAAATCCCCTAGTTTGACGGCCCGCGTCAAATCTTGTTGCACTGACATTCATTAAAATGGAATTGTAAGATGATGTAAATAATTTATTGCAGGAATCAGCACATTGCTTCATTTACTAAATTCAATACAAGAGTATATTCAATACAACAACACAAATCCAGGGATTTACACATGTTACAATAGTAATCAACAACAACTGAATGACTGACCAGACCAACAGATGCAACCAGACCCGACCCGACCCGCTTGACTTCACTGATGCGACCTGACCTAACTGACCCGAGATGACCAACTTGATCAGACATGACCATCTGCCTCAGTGTCTGCCCACCAACTAACTCACTGTACAGATGTACCACACATAATGTACAAGAAGATGTTACCTTTAAAGTTATTAACATTGAGAGGAATTTTCTTTTGTCTCCAATGAGCATGCAGTTACTGATACAGGGTAACTGTTCCTTTACTGCATCTTCTATAGCAACAGGTGCAATATTCTCTCCACCAGCAGTAATGATCAGTTCTATAAACAACAATACATACATGATAAAGAGAGTCTATGTATTACCATCTCATATATACTGTTTACCTAGAAATATCTTACCATCTCATACACACTGTATACCTAGAAATGTCTTACCATCTCATACACACTGTTTACCTAGAAATGTCTTAACATCTCATATATACTGTTTACCTAGAAATGTCTTACCATCTCATACACACTGTATACCTAGAAATGTCTTACCATCTCATATATACTGTACACCTAGAAATGTCTTACCATCTCATATATACTGTTTACCTAGAAATGTATTACCATCTCATACACACTGTATACCTAGAAATGTATTACCATCGCATATATACTGTACACCTAGAAATGTCTTACCATCTCATATATACTGTTTACCTAGAAATATCTTACCATCTCATACACACTGTATACCTAGAAATGTCTTACCATCTCATATATACTGTACACCTAGAAATGTCTTACCATCTCATATATACTGTACACCTAGAAATGTCTTACCATCTCATACACAATGTACACCTAGAAATGTTTTACCATCTCATATATACTGTACACCTAGAAATGTCTTACCATCTCATATATACTGTATACCTAGAAATGTCTTACCATCTCATATATACTGTACACCTAGAAATGTCTTACCATCTCATATATACTGTATACCTAGAAATGTCTTACCATCTCATATATACTGTACACCTAGAAATGTCTTACCATCTCATATATACTGTACACCTAGAAATGTATTACCATCTCATATATACTGTTTACCTAGAAATATCTTACCATCTCATACACACTGTATACCTAGAAATGTCTTACCATCTCATATATACTGTACACCTAGAAATGTCTTACCATCTCATATATACTGTATACCTAGAAATGTCTTACCATCTCATACACAATGTACACCTAGAAATGTTTTACCATCTCATATATACTGTACACCTAGAAATGTCTTACCATCTCATATATACTGTATACCTAGAAATGTCTTACCATCTCATACACAATGTACACCTAGAAATGTTTTACCATCTCATATATACTGTATACCTAGAAATGTCTTACCATCTCATACACAATGTACACCTAGAAATGTCTTACCATCTCATATATACTGTACACCTAGAAATGTCTTACCATCTCATATACACTGTATACCTAGAAATGTCTTACCATCTCATACACACTGTATACCTAGAAATGTCTTACCATCTCATATATACTGTACACCTAGAAATGTCTTACCATCTCATATATACTGTATACCTAGAAATGTCTTACCATCTCATACACAATGTACACCTAGAAATGTTTTACCATCTCATATATACTGTACACCTAGAAATGTCTTACCATCTCATATACACTGTATACCTAGAAATGTCTTACCATCTCATACACACTGTATACCTAGAAATGTCTTACCATCTCATATATACTGTACACCTAGAAATGTCTTACCATCTCATATATACTGTATACCTAGAAATGTCTTACCATCTCATACACAATGTACACCTAGAAATGTTTTACCATCTCATATATACTGTACACCTAGAAATGTCTTACCATCTCATATACACTGTATACCTAGAAATGTCTTACCATCTCATATATACTGTACACCTAGAAATGTCTTACCATCTCATATATACTGTATACCTAGAAATGTCTTACCATCTCATACACAATGTACACCTAGAAATGTTTTACCATCTCATATATACTGTACACCTAGAAATGTCTTACCATCTCATATACACTGTATACCTAGAAATGTCTTACCATCTCATACACACTGTATACCTAGAAATGTCTTACCATCTCATATACACTGTATACCTAGAAATGTCTTACCATCTCATATACACTATACCTTGAAATGTCTTACCATCTCATATACACTGTATACCTAGAAATGTCTTACCATCACATATACACTATACCAGCCATGTTTATCTGACACATAGTAAGACATTTACAATATCTGTTAACAAGTACCAGCCATGTTTATCTAACCCAACATACCTTTTATTCTTCCAGTTATGTATAAGAAACCATCATCATCTTTTCTACCAATGTCACCAGAATGTAACCAACCATCAGAATCTATTGCTTCCTCTGTTTTCTCAGGTTGGTTCAAGTATCCCATAAACACATGTCTACCCCAGTAGCATATCTGTGTGTATAAAGCATTCCTTCAATGCAACCAAAAGGTATAAACTAAAGTCAAGATAAACATATGTACAGTTAAACTTCAATAATAAGACAACACCTGTGACCCTTGGATTCTGGTCTTCTTATTGAGGTAGACTTAATTTTGAGGTTGAATAAAGAGCAAAACAGTGAAAATGGAGTGGAAATTCGAGGTGGTCATATTATTGAGGTGCCCAGTGAGGTTTTACTGTAGTTTCAATGCTGAAATCTATTCATATCACCTTTTTATTGATGTCTGCCTTAGTATTGGTAACAATGTCATGGAATACTTCATAAAGCACAGTAAGTAATTTCTACAAGTACTTAATTTCCCGCTAGTGTCAAAATTGTACCACAATATGAAATTAGCGTAACAGTTTCTACATTACATCTTTCCTGCTTCCTGGTAGAAACTGGATGTCTATAAACTCTAGATATATGAAATAATTAGACTTCTCTTGCTTAATCCTTAAAGTTCTGTTTACAATAATAATCAGTATTACATGATTAACAGAAAGCTGACTTGATGACCATTTCTAGGTTCCTTATACGCAAATAATCAACAGATAGAAGGTTGTAGAATAAATGAGGTCAAACTGAACATTCAAAACACAGAAAGACAAGAGCACCCACCTCACCATTCCCGTCTGCATCAGGTTTATCTAACTTTGTATCCACACCAATCATCTCCTTACCTACACTGGTCAGTCTACAAGCTGTGTCTGTACAAAATGTGTGTGGACCTGTAACCAATACACCAAGGAATGAATTGGAGAAAAACTTTGGTGTCAAGATATACCAGTGTATTGCAATATGTAGTCAAACTTGGGGTGTCACGATATACTGGTGTATTGCAATATGTAGTCAAACTTGGGGTGTCACAATATACTGGTGTATTGCAATATGTAGTCAAACTTGGGGTGTCACGATATACCAGTGTATTGCAATATGTAGTCAAACTTGGGGTGTCACGATATACTGGTGTATTGCAATATGTAGCCAAACTTGAGGTGTCACGATATACTGGTGTATTGCAATATGTAGTCAAACTTGGGGTGTCACGATATACCAGTGTATTGCAATATGTAGCCAAACTTGGGGTGTCAAGATATACCAGTGCATTGCAATATGTAGCCAAACTTGGGGTGTCACTATATACCAGTGCATTGCAATATGTAGCCAAACTTGGGGCGTCACGATATACTGGTGTATTGCAATATGTAGTCAAACTTGGGGTGTCACGATATACCAGTGTATTGCAATATGTAGCCAAACTTGGGGCGTCACGATATACCAGTGTATTGCAATATGTAGCCAAACTTGGGGTGTCACGATATACCAGTGTATTGCAATATGTAGCCAAACTTGGGGTGTCACGATATACCAGTGTATTGCAATATGTAGTCAAACTTGGGGTGTCACGATATACCAGTGTATTGCAAAATGTAGCCAAACTTGGGGTGTCACGATATACCAGTTTATTGCAACATGTAGCCAAACTTGGGGTGTCACGATATACCAGTGTATTGCAATATGTAGCCAACTTGGGGTGTCACGATATACCAGTGTATTGCAATATGTAGCCAAACTTGGGGCGTCACGATATACTGGTGTATTGCAATATGTAGCCAAACTTGGGGTGTCACGATATACCAGTGTATTGCAATATGTAGCCAAACTTGGGGTGTCACGATATACCAGTGTATTGCAATATGTAGTCAAACTTGGGGTGTCACGATATACCAGTGTATTGCAAAATGTAGCCAAACTTGGGGTGTCACGATATACCAGTTTATTGCAACATGTAGCCAAACTTGGGGTGTCACGATATACCAGTGTATTGCAATATGTAGCCAACTTGGGGTGTCATGATATACCAGTGTATTGCAATATGTAGTCAAACTTGGGGGGTCACGATATACCAGTGTATTGCAATATGTAGTCAAACTTGGGGTGTCACAATATACCAGTGTATTGCAACATGTAGCCAAACTTGGGGTGTCACGATATACCAGTGTATTGCAATATGTAGCCAAACTTGGGGTGTCACGATATACCAGTGTATTGCAATATGTAGTCAAACTTGGGGTGTCACGATATACCAGTGTATTGCAACATGTAGCCAAACTTGGGGTGTCACGATATACCAGTGTATTGCAACATGTAGCCAAACTTGGGGCGTCACGATATAAGAGTGTATTGCAACATGTAGTCAAACTTGGGGTGTCACGATATACCAGTGTATTGCAAATGTAGCCAAACTTGGGATGTCACGATATACCAGTGTATTGCAATATGTAGTCAAACTTGGGGTGTCACGATATACCAGTGTATTGCAACATGTAGTCAAACTTGGGGTGTCACGATATACCAGTGTATTGCAACATGTAGCCAAACTTTGGGTGTCACGATATACCAGTGTATTACAATATGTAGCCAAACTTGGGGTGTCACGATATACCAGTGTATTGCAATATGTAGTCAAACTTGGGGTGTCACGATATACTGGTGTATTGCAATATGTAGCCAAACTTCATTGTACCACAATATGAAATTAGCGTAACAGTTTCTTTTCCTGCTTCCTGGTAGAAAATAGATGCCTAAAAACTCTAGAAATATGAAATAATTTAGTCATGAAAACCTTGTAGTATATATTTAACTAAAAGGAGGACAATAACTGTTTAGTTACAGCTGAATAATGCATGATTATATTTGTCAATGCCTCGAGTAGAGTACTGCAAGTAGAGTACTGCAAGTAGAGTACTGCAAGTAGAGTACTGCAAGTAGAGTACTGCAAGTAGAGTACTGCAAGTAGAGAACTGCAAGTAGAGAAATCCAAATCTCCACCACTAGTAGCATGATAATGACATAACAGCTATTAGTGTCAACTACAAACACCAACATGGATATTAAAACCTGTTTATTGTTGTGAAAATTGAATGGAATAATTCTATAAAATTGTCAGGCCTATTATACTAATCACTCTTCATGATTGCTTCCAAACTTAATAGCCAGTACTTGTACCAATTTCTGAGTTTGGGCAACAAGGGGCTTGAACTCAAATTCTTCGGATATCCTGCGACTACTATACATCCTGACTTATATAATATTTTGTGAAAGAAAATTTTCAAAACCAAAAGACATTGCGACAAATCTTACCTGTACATTCACTCATTCCATAGCACTCATCAATACGAATGTTCAATGATGCGAAGTAATCCAAAGTTTCACGCATTATCGGGGCAGCTGCAGAACCAAACAATCGACATCTGTCCAGACCTAACTGAGCTCGTACCTTCTTGAATACTAACGCGTTAGCAACACTCCATCCCCACGGCATACTTCCACTACAATGTAACATGTCAAACAATATACTTGATATTACATAGATCACTAATATCACTGGCACATTATTACAGGTAAAGTAACTTGTATATCAAGGAGTGAAAGATATCACAGGTTCATCTAGTAGAGGATCTGTGGTCCAGTGGTAACACGTTCGACTATTTATCCAGGGGTTGCAGATACAGTCCCTCGCTCCACCACTAACAGTACTGACAGTCATCCAGGGGTTGCAGATAAAGTCCCCCGCTCCACCACTAACAGTACTGACAGTCATCCAGGCGTTGCAGATACAGTCTCCCGCTCCACCACTAACAGTACTGACAGTCATCCAGGGGTTGCAGATACAGTCCCCCACTCCACCACTAACAGTACTGACAGTCATCCAGGGGTTGCAGATACAGTCCCCCGCTCCACCACTAACAGTACTGACAGTCATCCAGGGGTTGCAGATACAGTCCCCCGCTCCACCACTAACAGTACTGACAGTCATCCAGGGGTTGCAGATACAGTCCCCCGCTCCACCACTAACAGTACTGACAGTCATCCAGGGGTTGCAGATAAAGTCCCCCGCTCCACCACTAACAGTACTGACAGTCATCCAGGGGTTGCAGATACAGTCCCCCGCTCCACCACTAACAGTACTGACAGTCATCCAGGGGTTGCAGATACAGTCCCCCACTCCACCACTAACAGTACTGACAGTCATCCAGGGGTTGCAGATAAAGTCCCCCGCTCCACCACTAACAGTACTGACAGTCATCTAGGGGTTGCAGATACAGTCCCCCGCTCCACCACTAACAGTACTGACAGTCATCCAGGGGTTGCAGATACAGTCCCCCGCTCCACCACTAACAGTACTGACAGTCATCCAGGGGTTGCAGATAAAGTCCCCCGCTCCACCACTAACAGTACTGACAGTCATCCAGGGGTTGCAGATACAGTCCCCCGCTCCACCACTAACAGTACTGACAGTCATCCAGGGGTTGCAGATACAGTCCCCCGCTCCACCACTAACAGTACTGACAGTCATCCAGGGGTTGCAGATACAGTCCCCCGCTCCACCACTAACAGTACTGACAGTCATCCAGGGGTTGCAGATACAGTCCCCCGCTCCACCACTAACAGTACTGACAGTCATCCAGGGGTTGCAGATACAGTCCCCCGCTCCACCACTAACAGTACTGACAGTCATCCAGGGGTTGCAGATACAGTCCCCCGCTCCACCACTAACAGTACTGACAGTCATCCAGGGGTTGCAGATACAGTCCCCCGCTCCACCACTAACAGTACTGACAGTCATCCAGGGGTTGCAGATAAAGTCACCCGCTCCACCACTAACAGTACTGACAGTCATCCAGGGGTTGCAGATACAGTCCCCCGCTCCACCACTAACAGTACTGACAGTCATCCAGGGGTTGCAGATACAGTCCCCCGCTCCACCACTAACAGTACTGACAGTCATCCAGGGGTTGCAGATACAGTCCCCCGCTCCACCACTAACAGTACTGACAGTCATCCAGGGGTTGCAGATAAAGTCCCCCGCTCCACCACTAACAGTACTGACAGTCATCCAGGGGTTGCAGATACAGTCCCCCGCTCCACCACTAACAGTACTGACAGTCATCCAGGGGTTGCAGATACAGTCCCCCGCTCCACCACTAACAGTACTGACAGTCATCCAGGGGTTGCAGATACAGTCCCCCGCTCCACCAATAACAGTACTGACAGTCATCCAGGGGTTGCAGATACAGTCCCCCGCTCCACCACTAACAGTACTGACAAATACACACATCGGATCAACAGCTACTTTGTTTATATGCAGATAGACTCGTGTCACTTCTCAATATGAGCGCTGCTGCGGGATTTACAACCTCGAGTGACATAATTTCAGGAAAACATAACATGTGATGTTACTATTTGCAAATAGGAAATAGCATTTACTCCATATGGTCACTTCATTTACATATTGCCATATGGGGCAAATATTGCTTACTGTCAGTACATGGTGACGTCACATGTGACATTTTCTCGAAATGACGTCACTTATAGAAGAGGTTGGAAATCGTACAGCGGCGCTCATATAATCATAGAGTGTTGCAATTTATGTTCCAGGCTATATTTCATATACTGCATAATATAACAGATCAGGGGTCTTATAGGCAAACATTTTAAGACTGAAACTCAGTCCTTGACTTAAAATCTGCAAAATAAATTTTCCAGCCTTTCGTTTTCATGAAATCTAAATGAATGACATTTTGTCTGAATAATTGTTGTTACCCACTGTACACATTTGCCAATTCTTATCAAAATCTATGCTGTTATAATAACATAGAAGCAAAATGAAGATTTGATATTTTGAAGTCTAAGTCTGAGTTTCAGCCTTAATATGCTTGTGAATAAGGCCACTGAGTATAAATACAGATTGAGTCAGATTTTAATTATCCTAAACAAAATAACATCATTTTAGCTGATTTTATTTTTTATCATCTATTCCAAGGTTATCAGTCATAGTTGTACAGGCTACATTAATCTGGACAGAAATCCTCAGTCCTTGATTCTATTCACTCACCCATTCAATTGTGCATCCATGCCTTTCTTACCCTTGGCTTTGGCCCAGACTGCTATCTTTTTCTTCATAGAAGAATTCTGTGCTCCGAAAGCTACAAGTTTTTCCATTAGTTTCTCCCACAACCTTGGTACGGCCAATACACCAGTAGGCCTCACTTCCTTCCATGTGTCTGCCAAAGTTCCCTGTAAAAATGATCATGCCAGTGATTTTTCTGTTCAATTTTACTGCTGAATTTTGGCTGTTTCCCCTAGTAAAAAAGCTTCCATTTTCCTTTTTTCCCCAAAATATTATTTTTACCATCCTGAAAAGAGCCCTTCGAGATAGAGAGGGAAAAGTTATAGTACATTCAGCAAAAGCAGGAAATTAAAACATTTATAACTAAAAAATAACCATGCTCTTATTTTCCCTGTACAAAACATAGTGTTCAATGATCATACAGACAGCTGGATATAAACTTGAGTATCATGACATCTTTCAGGACTGTTCCATGTCAATTTAGGTAAGAAAATTCACCCATGTGTAAAACTATAACAGATGTTTGGTTTATTTTTCTATCAAAATACATTGTGACTTTTCTCCGTCAAGTGCACAATAAAGCATGAACAAATGTGAGCACTATACTGCGCAAGACTTAGTGGTGATTTGGAGATGTTGGTGAATTTTGCAACTTCAAGAAAATCACAAAAATATCAGCCAATACAAATTTCCCAGCTCACACAAGTCTGCTATTATGTAATTGACTTTCAAATGTAATAATACTTATATCTGTGAATTGCTTACATTTCTGCCACTGAAACATCTGTAAACGCTGTTTCACCAACATTTTTACCAATAAAAGTCACGCTGTCACAATGAAATGAAGTTTCTCAAAATACCAAATGGTAGGTAAGTTCTTTTGACCAGTATTGTTGTATTAAGTGCAGCTTGCATAGCGAAAGGGCAAGAGTCAACATTTAAGAAAATGATCAAAATCCTCGGTCCATGTTACATACCTTTAAGGCATCAGGTTGAGCAAAATAAACAGATATACCACAATGTAGCGGAATTAAAATGTCTAACATTTGCGCTGCAATATGACTCAATGGTAGAAATGTCACAATGATTTCAGTTGCCATCTTGTATCCTAAGTTTTTACCAGCTTGTTGAGATGTCCATGTGCACTGAAATACATGCAATCAAAATCTTACTGTATATCAACACACAAAGTGCAAAACTTCAAAACAGCTTAAAGTAAAATTTATCATCAGTGTATTAATTTCACTTACAGAATTAAACAACAGAAAACTGCAGATAAAATTGACTTGGCTTTTTATTGTAATTTCAAGGTTTAATTTCTATGTTTCTGTGTAAATGTATTATTCAGCAGAATTAAAGAATTTGATTGGCAAAGTGGTTTCCACAGAAACAAATAATGAACAGAGTGACCAGGAGAGCTCACCGCAAGCATTTGACTTCAGGTGAACTAAAAGCATAAGTTAACATGTATAAACAATACTTACAATATCAACATGTATAAACAATACTTACAATATAAACATGTATAAACAATATTTACAATATAAACATGTATAAACAATACTTACAATATCAACATGTATAAACAATATTTACAATATAAACATGTATAAACAATACTTACATTATAAACATGTATAAACAATAATTACAATATAAACATGTATAAACAATACTTACACTATAAACATGTATAAACAATACTTACAATATAAACATGTATAAACAATACTTACAATACCAACATGTATAAACAATACTTACATTATCAACATGTATAAACAATATTTACAATATCAACATGTATAAACAATACTTACAATATCAAAATGTATAAACAATACTTACAATATCAACATTTATAAACAATACTTACAATATAAACATGTATAAACAATACTTACAATATAAACATGTATAAACAATACTTACAATATCAACATGTATAAACAATACTTACAATATAAACATGTATAAACAATACTTACAATATCAACATGTATAAACAATACTTACAATATAAACATGTATAAACAATACTTACAATATAAACATGTATAAACAATACTTACAATATAAACATGTATAAACAATACTTACAATATAAACATGTATAAACAATATTTACAATATAAACATGTATAAACAATACTTACAATATCAACATGTATAAACAATACTTACAATATCAACATGTATAAACAATACTTACAATATCAACATGTATAAACAATACTTACAATATCAACATGTATAAACAATATTTACAATATCAACATGTATAAACAATACTTACATTATCAACATGTATAAACAATACTTACAATATCAACATGTATAAACAATACTTACAATATCAACATGTATAAACAATACTTACAATATCAAAATGTATAAACAATACTTACATTATCATGACTGATCATCACAGCTTTAGGATTGCCTGTGGTTCCAGACTGTAACAAATAGTGTAGAAAATGTGTACTAGATCCTTACACCATCAATATTACATACAGTCCTAGCAGTCATGCATTGTACGTAGAAATCTAGGGTTAAACCATTACAAGACAAATTCACAGGAACATACAGACACAATGACATAGAATGTTGTCAAAAACAAATGTTAGTTAAACCAAACATATACATAAGGGAAACAAATCTCCTATACGCTATCCTATATGTTGGACGACATATTGAAATTTTTATAACCAAACATTTCAGCTGCATCTCGCCCGCACTCTTGGACCACAGGAGAATGTCACCCTTTATCCTATCTAGAGTTCTCTCCCTTTGCCCCTTCTATAGAATACGTATATACATATGTGACATCTCCTGTGTCCGGGACTGATTTTGGTAACCATCATGAATCAAAGAATGATTGTGTTTGTAGCAGTATTTATGTGTGAATGTATTTGAGTAGGTCTGAGACAATGGTGATTGTCATGAATTATTTCCCTTTGTCCATCTAAAGTTCTTTCCCTTTGCCCCTTCCATAGAATGTGTATATACTAAGGGAGAGAACTCTAGATGGGACAAAGGAAAAGAACTCTTGACAATCTCCTATGGTTTCAGTGTAGCCACAAAGCTGCAGATGTAGACATTTCAGTAAACTGATTGGACAAACCACAAGCTGAAAGTCAATGTTCATCATTACAGCACACAATTATGAAGATGTTGTTTTAGGAGTGGTAATATATCCCCGCAATGCAACAGTAAATCGATGCGCAAGCTATAAAAAATGTTCGGAAAACGATTTTCAATATCAGATAATATCGAGTAGCTTTCTTACTTACATCAGAAATAAATAAATTGTACTGACATCGTATTTTGTTTTACTTATGCGCATTCAACATGGCCAACCTAATTTACATCCAAGGGAAGTAATCCAACCAGTTTTCGGCAACTACATTAAAATCATACTGCACTAAAATGTCTACGATGCACTACCTCGGGAATTTGCCAAATTTAACAGTAACTAAATTTGAATTGTTTTAACATAAGTAATCGTCAATAACACGTGTACCATTGCTTTTATTGATCAAATTGTTTACCTTGTTGGCTGACTACAGTTAGGGCAGACGGATGTGTCACTCCGTCTGATAACCCTAGCAGTAGTGGAATATGACAAGTGAACCCATCCATGACAAGTTTTATACTGACCCCAAATTTACTATTACAATCTTTAGGATCCCATTTCATGTATATTATGTTAAAACATTGTTGGAAACTATGTTTTGATACCATGCATTTATCAATCAATTAAAAATCAATCAGTTTACAACCTTCTAAATATTTGATAAGCTACCAGGCATATACTGTCACTTTATCTTTTATGTGAAATATACTTGAAAAACGATTAAAAGGAGGCAGGACTTAGCCATTGACCTACTCGAGCAGACGAACACATCCGGAGTAAACAATTTGTAGTTTTTACGTAAAAATGATGATCTATCAATGAGGAAAATTTGGTAATAGTAAAACCAATGCAAAATACGACAACATGCATATTTTTGCTAATATTCACCGTTCTAATCTCCAATTTGACTCGAAAAAATATTGCGTGACATTTCTATGATGCGTGTAAACAAAATACACGTACCTGACATGGATGTGACGTAACTCATATGAAAAAACTAAAACTTTCCAGGGCTGCCGAAAACAGGTTAGTGCCGAATTTAGGTTGTTGCGGGATATAAACACTTACAGTATATATTAATGAACAACAAGTATTTGGTGCCTGTAACAGGAATCTCTTCTCTAATTCTAAATCTGCAACGTCCTTAGATAATGACAAGAATTCTTCCCACTGAAAATACAAGAAGATACAATGTATATGGTATTTCACTTTAACTAGCAAATCCTTTACTTTCAAGGTCAAGCCTCACATTGGGAATCCCTGACTTGGCACATGTACTGGTTGGTAACCCAGGAAGCAGTCATTGGGGGATTAGTTTATGTTGTATGAACTTTTTCACAATTTGTTAAATAATTCAGTTTCTTCTAAATTCAGAGAAAAATGGCAAAAACTATGATAGGTTTAATAAAATCTAAACCATCTACCCAACACCCTCATTTGTTCTATATAACTTACAGAATATATTTCAGGTATGACATAAAACCCAACACCCTCATTTGTTCTTTATAACTTACAGAATATATTTCAGGTATGACATAAAACCCAACACCCTCATTTGTTCTATATAACTTACAGAATGTATTTCAGGTATGACATAAAACCCAACACCCCCATTTGTTCTATATAACTTACAGAATATATTTCAGGTATGACATAAAACCCAACACCCCCATTTGTTCTATATAACTTACAGAATATATTTCAGGTATGACATAAAACCCAACACCCCCATTTGTTCTATATAACTTACAGAATATATTCCAGGTATGACATAAAACCCAACACCCTCATTTGTTCTATATAACTTACAGAATATATTTCAGGTCTTCTTTCCGCCACTTCCCCTGTGTATTGTACGACCGCTTTCAGATGTGGAAGGTTTTCCCAGATCTCCAGTATCTTCTGTAACTGTGCATGATCTTCTACCACCGCGATATTTGCCTGACAATCACTGAGAACGTATTCACAAGCTGCAGGAGAATTTGTCGTGTAAATACCCGTAGCTTTACCACTGAAAATATATGTGAACACTTGAATATTGTGTTATATCTCACATGAAAGCTCAATGCAAAATTTCTATTGATCAAGCGTCATGTTTTTATATCAGCTGACTGGGTAATATTCTTATGAATTTCACCAAAGCAGTGGGTGTAGGGATAAGGGTTCAATATCACCCACACTGACAAGCATCCTGATGACTGGGTAAGAAGGCTGACAATACGTATAATACAATCCCAACTCTCCTGATTTGGTTGGAGTCTCCCAATTCACAGCACAAAACCCCAATTAGTGTTTAAAACCCCGATTTGAAGACATTTCCAAATTGTGGGAGTTGAAAACTGCATATAATGTTACAGTTTAACTAACAGCGCTGAGCACCGATATGAAGTCATAAAACACATTTTAACACCTCTGTATATTGTCAAACTGGCCCCAAAAAGTGAACAATGAGAAACAACAAATCTTCAGAAAAAATTGTATTTGTTTAGATTTAATGAAAGCAAAAAGCTTGTAAATTTAACTTTTGCAGACGTTTAGTCCAAGTCTGTGTTTCAGTCTTAAGCGTTTGTGAAGAAGCCCACCCCCCAGGATTCAATGTCTGCCAGATCTCCAATGGATGTGAAGAAGCCCACCCCCAGGATTCAATGTCTGCCAGATCTCCAATGGATGTGAAGAAGCCCACCCCCAGGATTCAATGTCTGCCAGATCTCCAATGGATGTGAAGAAGCCCACCCCCAGGATTCAATGTCTGCCAGATGTCCAATGGATGTGAAGAAGCCCACCCCCCAGGATTCAATGTCTGCCAGATCTCCAATGGATGTGAAGAAGCCCACCCCGGATTCAATGTCTGCCAGATCTCCAATGGATCTCAATTAAAATGTGAGCCCCTGGAAGACAGTTTTATAAAAAATTCAGATGTCGTCTCCTGATAATTTATATTTTTGTTGCTTCAACAAACTCTCTTTCATTATTTGAATCTAATGTAAAATCTAAAATTTAAAAAGTGCTGTGTCTTAATTTCTGTGGCTGATCATCATGGGTAGTGATTTTTTTTTAAATGATGCACATCGGATGTTTGTTAAATTGCGTGAAATGTTTTATGAGACGTATAAGATAAATATGATGCCGTGTGGTTGAAAAATGCTAAGCTGTCTGATGTATCACATGATAAACAGTTTTATGCGATGGTTTATTCTTTGTTCTGGTGAGTGTCAAATTAATGATGACAGCCATGATAATATGATTAAATATAATAAAGCATTGCAGAGTTGAATGCCATGGTTGTAAATCACGCAAGACAGGTAGTAGTCTAATTGAGGGGCTAAATAAGTGGATATGCATTGAGTGGAGAAATATGCAAGGAAGTCATTTAATCCAGTGAGTTGCATGGGCAGGTTACACTGTATTTCAACATCTCCGAATAGTCACCAATCACACCTATATACTCACCCAGCAAATATGGCTCCAACGTAAGAAATAAACCACTCTGGTGAATTGAATCCCAATATACCCACACCATGATAAGGTTGTAATCCAAGCTGAAATAAAATACATAGCTACATGTATACCGTACACAGAACATATACCAGTCTGCATGAAACACTAGTATATGAATATACCATTTGATAGTTTTATAAAAGTGAAACATGAAGTTGAGCAGGAAATGCAACATACAAAGTGCACAGCCATCCCAGTAGCACAATGGGACACTTACACACAGTTCCTGGGCTACCAGTACTCCCAGTACCACAATGGGACACTTACACACAGTTCCTGGGCTACCAGTACTCCCAGTAGCACAATGGGACACTTACACACAGTTCCTGGGTTACCAGTACTCCCAGTAGCACAATGGGACACTTACACACAGTTCCTGGGCTACCAGTACTCCCAGTACCACAATGGGACACTTACACACAGTTCCTGGGTTACCAGTACTCCTAGTAGCACAATGGGACACTTACACACAGTTCCTGGGCTACCAGTACTCCCAGTAGCACAATGGGACACTTACACACAGTTCCTGGGCTACCAGTACTCCCAGTACCACAATGGGACACTTACACACAGTTCCTGGGTTACCAGTACTCCCAGTACCACAATGGGACACTTACACACAGTTCCTGGGCTACCAGTACTCCCAGTACCACAATGGGACACTTACACACAGTTCCTGGGTTACCAGTACTCCCAGTAGCACAATGGGACACTTACACACAGTTCCTGGGCTACCAGTACTCCCAGTAGCACAATGGGACACTTACACACAGTTCCTGGGCTACCAGTACTCCCAGTACCACAATGGGACACTTACACACAGTTCCTGGGCTACCAGTACTCCCAGTACCACAATGGGACACTTACACACAGTTCCTGGGCTACCAGTACTCCCAGTAGCACAATGGGACACTTACACACAGTTCCTGGGCTACCAGTACTCCCAGTACCACAATGGGACACTTACACACAGTTCCTGGGCTACCAGTACTCCTAGTAGCACAATGGGACACTTACACACAGTTCCTGGGCTACCAGTACTCCCAGTAGCACAATGGGACACTTACACACAGTTCCTGGGCTACCAGTACTCCCAGTAGCACAATGGGACACTTACACACAGTTCCTGGGTTACCAGTACATACATGTTCTTCTGCAAACAACTTACAAATTGAATCACATAAATCTTCGGTCAAATGATCACAGAGAACATGAAGCTTGTCCGAGGTTTGAACACAAGACCTCTGTATGCATGATATACATGATATCAAAACTAAATTCTAGAGTAAATAACTTCTTCATTTCAATTAACACTGATAATGATTGAATGAATATCAAAATCATCCTTAATAATTGATTGATGGGGATATCTTGTGACAGTATACAAATATATGACATCCAAACCTTAACAATTGGTTGATAGGGAAATCTTGGGACAGTATACAAATATATGACATCCAAACCTTAACAATTGGTTGATAGGGAAATCATGGGACAGTATATAAATATATGACATCCAAACCTTAACAATTGGTTGATAGGGAAATCTTGGGACAGTATACAAATATATGACATCCAAACCTTAACAACTGGTTGATAGGGAAATCTTGGGACAGTATATAAATATACGACATCCAAACCTTAACAATTGGTTGATAGGGAAATCTTGGGACAGTATATAAATATATGACATCCAAACCTTAACAAATGGTTGATAGGGAAATCTTGGGACAGTATATAAATATATGACATCCAAACCTTAACAACTGGTTGATAGGGAAATCTTGGGACAGTATACAAATATATGACATCCAAACCTTAACAACTGGTTGATAGGGAAATCTTGGGACAGTATATAAATATATGACATCCAAACCTTAACAATTGGTTGATAGGGAAATCTTGGGACAGTATACAAATATATGACATCCAAACCTTAACAATTGGTTGATAGGGAAATCTTGGGGTAGTATACAAATATATGACATCCAAACCTTAACAATTGGTTGATAGGGAAATCTTGGGACAGTACACAAATATATGACATCCAAACCTTAACAATTGGTTGATAGGGAAATCTTGGGACAGTTTACAAATATATGACATCCAAACCTTAACAATTGGTTGATAGGGAAATCTTGGGACAGTATACAAATATATGACATCCAAACCTTAACAATTGGTTGATAGGGAAATCTTGGGACAGTATACAAATATATGACATCCAAACCTTAACAAATGGTTGATAGGGAAATCTTGGGACAGTATATAAATATATGACATCCAAACCTTAACAACTGGTTGATAGGGAAATCTTGGGACAGTATATAAATATATGACATCCAAACCTTAACAATTGGTTGATAGGGAAATCTTGGGACAGTAAACAAATATATGACATCCAAACCTTAACAATTGGTTGATAGGGAAATCTTGGGACAGTATACAAATATATGACATCTAAACCTTAACAATTGGTTGATAGGGAAATCTTGGGACAGTAAACAAATATATGACATCCAAACCTTAACAAATGGTTGATAGGGAAATCTTGGGACAGTATATAAATATATGACATCCAAACCTTAACAACTGGTTGATAGGGAAATCTTGGGACAGTATATAAATATATGACATCCAAACCTTAACAATTGGTTGATAGGGAAATCTTGGGACAGTAAACAAATATATGACATCCAAACCTTAACAATTGGTTGATAGGGAAATCTTGGGACAGTATACAAATATATGACATCTAAACCTTAACAATTGGTTGATAGGGAAATCTTGGGACAGTAAACAAATATATGACATCCAAACCTTAACAATTGGTTGATAGGGAAATCTTGGGACATTATATAAATATATGACATCCAAACCTTAACAATTGGTTGATAGGGAAATCTTGGGACAGTAAACAAATATATGACATCCAAACCTTAACAATTGGTTGATAGGGAAATCTTGGGACAGTAAACAAATATACGACATCCAAACCTTAACAACTGGTTGATAGGGAAATCTTGGGACAGTAAACAAATATACGACATCCAAACCTTAACAACTGGTTGATAGGGAAATCTTGGGGTAGTATACAAATATATGACATATAAACAATGTAATTGAAAACTAGAAAATTAATACATTTACCTTAATGAAACTTTTAGCAGCCATATTGGCCTCATTGTAATATTGTTGGTATGTCCATTTTGTCCACTGTCCATCTCTCTTCACAGCTACAAAATATATCAGGGGCTATTTTTAACAAATTCCTACACAAACAACAAAGAAAACTAGACTTAGTAAAATTGAATATCTAACAATATAGATTTCTGTATCACTAGCATTGTTTTGGATGTCAGTAAGCCTATTTCATCCAAGTTCTAATCAATCAGTACATTGTCATGAGAATGTGTCGAAAAATTATGACCTCTAAATTTGACCTACTAGATATAAGTAAGTTACAGTCCCTTTGAATGGTAACCGATATAATGAAACACCCTGTACATATAGGCAACAACGCCCCGACAGCCATATTTGTTTTACAGAACTTACTTATTTATACAATCTTGGAAGGGGACCACACACCAAGTATCAAAACTCTACACTTAATGGTTTCGGACAAGAAGATTTTCTAAGATTTCACTATACAAGGTCGATGCCTCCTGGCGACCATGTTTTTGATGGAACTTAATAATTTATGCAATCTTGTAAGAGGACCACTAGACAATGCTACACACCAATAAAGAAAATGTTGATAGACGACGCACGATCTCGATATGTACACATGTATCGGTATTTTGGTGGAAAATACAGGAGAATGAGTACAGTCTAACAATGTGCCAAAATAGTGTAATGTTGCTTTGTAACTTGCCACATGTTAAATAGTGGTCTTGTGGATAGTGCATTCCAATTGTTGGCAAATAATATAATACTGTGAAGTTAAAAATATGGAGTTATTACTTAAATGGCAGTTTGTTATCATACAAGTTGAACATAAATATGTATGGCATACACATATAAACATGTAGAAATATAGTCTATTAAAAGAATTTCAAAATATAATCCATTGTTTATATTTGTCTTTCAATATATCAATATTGTTGATATACAAAAATTGGAATCAGTGACAGCCCTTATAACAAGAACAAAACAGACACCAGACAAACATAAACCAAGGTTACCCAGAGCAAGATGTTTAGGTATAGCTTCCACTGTTTTCTTCATCATTGTAGGAATCGTGGTAGGAGGTAATGAACCATCTCCAGATGAACTCTCACGTAACCTCACTACTCCATCAATTGATGTAGTAGTTAGGTTTGTAGCAGGGAACAGATCCTCAATACCTATAAAACAATAACATACAAACATTCCATAAGGCCTTAAACATAATCATAGCTTTCTGTCCCACAACCTACTTATGAAAATGGCCCCTACCCAAAATACTTAAAGCAAATAATCAAGACAGGATCTTTTGTATTTACAAATTAATATTTCGTATTTATGAATTAACATTTCGTTTTTACAAATTAATATTTCTTTTAAAAAAATAATATTTTGTTTTTATGAAATGAATTTTGTTTTTATGAAATGTATTAAAAATGGTTAAAATGAAATAAAAATAAGAGTGTGCAAACTTCAGTTTTGTTTGTTTAACAGCCGTTAACTTCAACCAAGTGGTGTGAATATCATAAATATGCTGGTGGCAATAATTTTCAGACTGGTATATGGATTTTAGCACTTCCGGTTATCAGTTTGACAAGTAATTTCAGTGAACCAGTCGGGAATGAACTAAAAATACTTCATAACAAAAATTTACGATGTTTACATCGAAATTTGGGAGATCGCAGCTCCCAGCTGGGAGAGCGGGAGTGGCCTGTCAAAACCGGGAGTCTCCAGCGGAAATCGGGAGAGTTCACATGTATATGATGGCAAATATTTATTGAGTGCTAAACAACTTAAGCTGGCAAATGCATCATAACACAACTTTCATTCAACTGTTAATTCCTCAGTAAATGACCATTCAGTTTTAATTACGACCAATTTCTAAGATTGAACACTGCTATATATGCCGTTTATATCGAATTCTTTCGTTCTCGTTTATATAATTCATAACACAAGGTGTATAATACAAACAGAACATCTCAGACAAAATAATACTTTTGAAGGACACTTTAAGTAACATTTCAGGACTTTTCAAGTACTTTATCAAGTTTCAAGGACAATTTTTACTGCCAAATCATAAAAAAACCCATAAATGGCAACAAGTTGTACTTATCTTTCAAAATAAGAATAGATACAAATACACAACAAGTAGTGTCACATGATAAATTGTGTAAATCATGATAAAATGTACTACCTCAGCAGACAAGGATCTACAGTAGTGACCTTATAAGGAAGAGAATATTTACAAGGAGTTGCAGGCAAATTTCAAGCAGTTTTTTTCTCTAACAAAATCATGTACTTTTCCAACTTTTTTTATGAATTTTCAAGGATTTTTCAAAGGACAAACATCAAGGGCCCTGGATTATAATGGATACTTACAGATGGCACTCAAATCTCAGATCATGAAATTTATTCTTAGGAGTCCGAGGTGATTCATAATGAATGTGAAAAATGTATGATGACGTAAAACGAATGCTGAATATTCTTTGCCATTTTTCTAAGAGATTTGAGTGTAATATAAGAATAAGGACCAACATTTGTATTCAGCACGCATTTGACATTTTCATGCATTTCCCAAGTGCAAATTTCCACTACCAGTGTCATAAGCGTAAATTTGGTGTTTTGAGAATTGTTAGTGCTGAGTGTAAGTATTCGTTTTAATCCTGGACCCACGACTTTTAAGGCTTGTGTGAACCGTGAAACAAATATTAAAGTTATACCCACTTTTCTTTTCTCCATTCAGTTTCTGCCCTGTATCTCCGTATGATGAGGGTTTACCATTATCTACAATGGGTGTTATAGCTGTGGTAACAACAGGTACTGATGAATTACCACCCATATCTACTTGCTGGTTAGTGTTATCAATATTACTGACGATATCTCCACCAGCGCCAGCAGCAGCAGCATCAGTAGGTGTAATAACAATCTCTGCTGTATTGTCGCCAACTTGAGTATCACTCTGTAGTGTCTTGTCTCTGTAATACATAAATACAAACGTCAATTATACTGTAGTCTCTGTAATACATAAATACAAACGTCAATTATACTTTAGTCTCTGTAATACATAAATACTATAGTCAATTATACTGTAGTCTCTGTAATACATAAATACAAACATCAATTATACTTTAGTCTCTGTAATACATAAATACTATAGTCAATTATACTGTAGTCTCTGTAATACATAAATACAAACGTCAATTATACTTTAGTCTCTGTAATACATAAATACTATAGTCAATTATACTGTAGTCTCTGTAATACATAAATACAAACATCAATTATACTTTAGTCTCTGTAATACATAAATACTATAGTCAATTATACTGTAGTCTCTGTAATACATAAATACTATAGTCAATTATACTGTAGTCTCTGTAATACATAAATACTATAGTCAATTATACTGTAGTCTCTGTAATACATAAATACAAACGTCAATTATACTTTAGTCTCTGTAATACATAAATACTATAGTCAATTATACTGTAGTCTCTGTAATACATAAATACAAACATCAATTATACTTTAGTCTCTGTAATACATAAATACTATAGTCAATTATACTGTAGTCTCTGTAATACATAAATACAAACGTCAATTATACTTTAGTCTCTGTAATACATAAATACTATAGTCAATTATACTGTAGTCTCTGTAATACATAAATACAAACATCAATTATACTTTAGTCTCTGTAATACATAAATACTATAGTCAATTATACTGTAGTCTCTGTAATACATAAATACTATAGTCAATTATACTGTAGTCTCTGTAATACATAAATACTATAGTCAATTATACTTTAATCTCTGTAATACATAAATACAATAGTAAATCATACTTTAGTCTCTGTAATACATAAATACTATAGTCAATTATACTGTAGTCTCTGTAATACATAAATACTATAGTCAATTATACTGTAGTCTCTGTAATACATAAATACTATAGTCAATTATACTTTAGTCTCTGTAATACATAAATACTACAGTCAATTATACTTTAGTATCTGTAATACATAAATACTATAGTAAATCATACTTTAGTCTCTGTAATACATAAATACTATAGTCAATTATACTGTAGTCTCTGTAATACATAAATACTACAGTCAATTATACTTTAGTATCTGTAATACATAAATACAATAGTAAATCATACTTTAGTCTCTGTAATACATAAATACTATAGTCAATTATACTGTAGTCTCTGTAATACATAAATACTATAGTCAATTATACTTTAGTCTCTGTAATACATAAATACTATAGTCAATTATACTGTAGTCTCTGTAATACATAAATACTATAGTCAATTATACTGTAGTCTCTGTAATACATAAATACAATAGTCAATTATACTTTAGTCTCTGTAATACATAAATACAATAGTAAATCATACTTAAGTCTCTGTAATACATAAATACAATAGTCAATTATACTTTAGTCTCTGTAATACATAAATACAATAGTAAATCATACTTAAGTCTCTGTAATACATAAATACAATAGTAAATCATACTTTAGTCTCTGTAATACATAAATACTATAGTCAATTATACTTTAGTCTCTGTAATACATAAATACTATAGTCAATTATACTTTAGTCTCTGTAATACATAAATACTATAGTCAATTATACTGTAGTCTCTGTAATACATAAATACTATAGTAAATCATACTTAAGTCTCTGTAATACATAAATACAATAGTCAATTATACTTTAGTCTCTGTAATACATAAAAATAATAGTAAATCATACTTAAGTCTCTGTAATACATAAATACAATAGTAAATCATACTTAAGTCTCTGTAATACATAAATACAATAGTAAATCATACTTAAGTCTCTGTAATACATAAATACAATAGTAAATCATACTTAAGTCTCTGTAATACATAAATACAATAGTAAATCATACTTAAGTCTCTGTAATACATAAATACAATAGTAAATCATACTTTAGTCTCTGTCATACATACATACAATAGTAAATCATACTTAAGTCTCTGTAATACATAAATACAATAGTAAATCATACTTAAGTCTCTGTAATACATAAATACAATAGTAAATCATACTTTAGTCTCTGTCATACATACATACAATAGTAAATTCCACTACAGCAAGACATTACGGTGTCAACAGGGACACCTTTCTGACGTATCTATAAATGCCCATTATTCCCTCTGAGACATTTTCCTCAATTACTCACAATTAACTTTTATCAATTAATCTCTCTTTAAATTATTTATTTGTTTGATGTTAGTTAACAGGGGCGTAGCCAGAGCTGGTAGAATGTGTATGCAAACAATATCGGAGATCCAAGGGCATAGTACCCCGAAAGAAAACGTTTCTAGAATGTTCCTGGTGCAATCTGGGAACATTTTCACAAGCAATACAGTATATAAGCGTTGTATATTCAGATAATATGTACTTAACACCATTAAAAACGCAACTGTTTTAATTAAGCTTTATTGTGTACATGGTGTTACAAGCTACCAACTGTTACCAATGTTTAAAATATTGTTCAAATAGTATTGAAACTATGGACCAATAATTCATATTTCATGATTCAATAAGTTTAGGAAAGTATGTTAGTGAATTACTTTTGTAAAACAGAATTATTTCTTCTTTATGTCATGTTTTGAAGCAGACAATTTTCGGTTGCGTTTTTAATGACTTTAAGAATATATCCCAAACTGCATACAAAGGCTCAACTGTTGGTTATTGCACTTATTTTAATAATCCTGTGTACGCAATGGCGTATTTTGCGTACAGGTAGCTACGCGCCTGGTTAACAACAGTACTGTCAATAGTCAAATTTTGAGCACATGAATATTTAATGAAATCATTGGTGACAAAAACAACTTTCTGAAAAAAATGAATATAGGGTGTTCACAAACCTATATCCAGTAATCCATATCTCACCTAAGTGTGTGAAATTTCAATAGAAAACTCATTTCAAACTAAAGTTATTGATTGAGAGCTAGTCTTTCCTGTATTTCAAGCAACATTGACCTTGACCCAACCAGCTCTAAAAGCAATCCCAATCTTCCTCTCTACACACACTACCAAGGTATTGTAACAATTTCTCATTCCATTCTAAAATTTACCGAACCAAAACTGTTTTTCTATATTGTGAGTAACAGTGACCTTGACCCAAGAAGTCCAAAAGCAATAATTTCAGTGACCTTGACCTGAGTGGCCCCAAAGGAATCGCAACTATCATCTTCACATTAGTTACCTATGTACCAAGTTTCACTTAAATACTCGTAAACTGAAGTTAAGAAGTGGAGACCACCAGTAACAGTGAAACATTGACAGGTTTTATAAATTCCACAATCATTTTTGAAGATATTGTACTTTTACCACTTATTCATAGACACCGGTTGGTTGGTTAGGGCTTCAAATCCAAACTGTAGCACTGCAGTCAACTTTTAAGGTACTGGGGCCTTATTCATAAACATCTGAAGTCTGAAACTCAGGCTTAGACTTTAAAATGATAAATGTTCTTTTTGCTTTTACGTTGTTAAAGATTTTAATAAAATTGGCTTAAGTGTTAAGTGGGTGAATAACAATTATTCAGACAAAACTTCGTTCCTTAAGATTTAATGAAAACAAAAGGCAGGTAAATGTAATTTTATTTTGCAATTTTTAAGTCTGAGTTTCAGTCTTATGTGAATAATGCCCCTGGTTGTATACATAACTCTCATTCTATTGTTACTAATAAGAAAAAACTACCATCAATTTGTTTTGTATGTACAATTTATAACCCAAAGTAAATTTGGACTCACCAACATTACATAAACCCTTGTTAGATATCCTTCAACAACACATTCATTTCCACCTACTGTTGATTCAACATTAGTTGAGAATATCACTATTGTTTATGCTGTGTATTGGTCAATATCTTCCAAAACATTCCTTCACTAACAACCTCACAATTTGTTTATAAAGGTTCCCAGGTAAGTATAACAGTCAACTATACACTATACATCAATGAAATTAGATAAAATTACTTCAAAGGTTTACATGTTGGAAACATACAATCAACTACATGACTCATTAAAATATCATCATATTGATAAAATGATACACTCACTGATTAACAGTCACAATGTCCTATAACAGGACAAGCATTATGTACAAAACTGTCAATTATAACTCAAATTCACTACTTCTTTCATTATCGTGTTTATCTAAATATCGATAATAGGGGTGTTGTATACAACCTATTCATCCGTTCATAATTGAAAATATGAGTTAAACAACCTTCCCACCCTATACCCAATATAATGGATAATTCGGTAATGAAGGACTTATCGTATTGGGTTTATATATTCATTCAATGGTTGTGTGTTTAAAGTAGTTTTTCCACATGACTTAGGTTTAGCCTAGGGCCATAGATTTTGTAAAAGCTTTGAAGATTGATCATATTCATACACAGAGTCTCACTCCAATGAACAGTGTGTATTAACTGTATTTACAGTCATGGGAAAATATGACACTGATGACATTGGAAAACCAACTGCATTTTCTATGTTCATAATAGCTATTGACTAGCATAATGCATTGCTACTGACCTACATTATGCATAGCTACTGACCTACACTATGCATTGTATTGACCTACTTTATTTATACTTAATAACTGACGTATCACATAGCTATTGACCCACATTATGCATACCTGTTGACTCACATTATGCATTTCTACATTTGTATTGTCCTACACTATGCATTGTATTGACCTACTTTATTTATACTTAATAACTGACGTATCACATAGCTATTGACCCACATTATGCATACCTGTTGACTCACATTATGCATTTCTACATTTGTATTGTCCTACACTATGCATTGCTATTGACCTACATAATGCATAAACAGATTTCATTTGTAACTGATGACGTTGAGGTCTAACGTCTGAACAACCACCTGCAGATTAAAACTTGAAGAAAATGTTTGAGTGCAGCATGTGTTGCTTTACTGACAATCTTATCAAAGTTCAAATTAAGTTAGAAACAGTAAGTATGCACATATTATACATGTATAATGTACAAATATTCATTTATGTTTTTAGTGATTTTTATCGAAAATAATCAAAAAAAATTGTCACTAGACATCTGATGTCTGTGACAATTGATTATGAACTTCAATAATCGATTATAATCGGGAACTTTGACTGAAATGTTATTTCAATAAGATGATACTTATTATATATATTCAAATTTTAAAGTTATAGTCATAAATGGGTGCCATTTATGTTTTAATCAATTTTCATAAAGAAGTGAAACACCTTTACTAATTGTTGTAAATCGTAATGTATCCAATTATGAAAGCAACACAAGAACAATCTAGTCAATACAAAACATCTAGTCAATACAAAACATCTAGTCAATACAAAACATCTAGTCAATACAAAACATCTAGTCAATAGTAGTCAAATACTGGTCATCTTTTACTAAACTATTTACTTAGCATTTACAGTAATCATTGTCACATTAGTTAGGTGTTTTGTAACTCAGGTTTTGTTTCAAGCATTCTTACATCTTTGTATTTGGGGCGGTTTTGTAAATAGTGATCGTACAGACTATCTGAGATAAGACAGATAACGTTTTTGACATTGTAAAATTTGTCTCTATGTCTTCCAAATCTATTTTAACATCTATTCTAGTACTTATCTGTACAGAGAAATTATTCAGTCTACTGCAAATATATAAAGTAAACATACAAAAACAATATTTACTGGATGATAAAATATTTGTATATTATATTTATAGAAGTAATGTAAAACCCCAATATTTAGATCGAGGTATTTAAGTTGTATAAATGAACTTAAATGTCAGCATAGTGCTTACTGCACTAAAAAACTAAATATTTCGATTATTTCCTATTCGATTAAGAGTTTTCAAACCGATCCGATAATCGATTATGAAATTTGTCCGATTATCAATCACTCATATTTTTGTATTACAACATCTAAAATATTGATAATTTCCTCAACTGAAATGTCTTTAAACTACACTGACACTGTTAACATTAAGATTGTCAGTGCTGATAGATCATTGGCTCGCACAATGACGCAATCAACTAGTGATGTCATCGTTGGAACGTGAGACTATTGACCAATAGGGCATACACACAATGACGCAATCAACTAGTGATGTCATCGTTGGAACGTGAGACTATTGACCAATAGGGCATACACACAATGACGCAATCAACTAGTGATGTCATCGTTGGAACGTGAGACTATTGACCAATAGGGCATACACACAATGACGCAATCAACTAGTGATGTCATCGTTGGAACGTGAGACTATTGACCAATAGGGCATACACACAATGACGCAATCAACTAGTGATGTCATCGCTGCCACGTGAGACTATTGACCAATAGGGCATACACACAATGACGCAATCAACTAGTGATGTCATCGCTGCCACGTGAGACTATTGACCAATAGGGCATACAGTCAATATTACTGATTGGCCGATTTATATTTAATAGAGTCAAGAATAATAAGACCAGACAGAATAATGTGCATTTATTTTATAATATGCATGTGTGATGTTTCACTAATATTGTCAACACCGTCACCTAATGTCAATATTTATAATAATCATATCATTTATATTCTTTCTTATTATTTTCTACTGTTTCTATTTCTGTTTAAAACAAAATAACAAATTTTGTATCTGTCCTATTTTCTTACAGTTGCCATGAATGTGTAAATGTTCTGGGAGAGCTTCAATAATGTTGTGACAACTTGAGCCCAATCCCTTTGTACAAAATAATAGCAATAAAATATTACTAAAGTAATAATGCACAGAAACTGGTATAACTATCATACTGCCAAATCACAAATTTATGGCATTAACATTCAACAAAATTTAAATCTAAAAGAGAAATACATAATACTGAAATTCTTACAAATTCAATAAAATACAGGTTCTAACAAATTACTGAAATTTTTAATTACTTTCAGAAATATTGGGAGTGCAATAGTTATTTCATCCAAGTTTAATGTACAATAAACTCTTTGACGTACCATTAAATTGAAAAATTCCAAAAGAAACACAAATTTTACTAGCTACAAGACCACGGACAAGAGTAAACACAAGTCAACTGCCATTATACTATTATCCGTGAATAGAGAAAACTGCCATATATTATAATACATGTAGGTCACCAACCAATAAACTGCATTAGACATGTTTAAGTAAATATCTATCTGCTATAGTTAAAACCCTCTAGTGTTTACACTATTGTAACAAATCACATGATGGCTTAAAATCCATACAAACATACAACAAGTGAAATAAGATATGAGGACCCCATATAGAAACTGAGATATACAATGGAGCATTTCATAAATAACTTCTATCTATAATTTATTGCTAACAAGTATTTATCCAGTATATAAAGTTTAATATTCATTTTATATTCAGTTTACAAATTCAAACATAATTTTATGAACAAATAATAAGGCAGTTACAGTATCATGTCTTCTACCTGAAGTTTTAAATATTGACACTCATTCTATGATAAAATGATTGAACTAGGAGCACTTAATTTGTCAATTAATGAATAAATGAACAGTATACAATCCTACCCATAAATCTTTAGTTCTTTAGAAAAACCTGTTCAATAAAATGTACACATCATAATGTTCAATGTCACAACCTGTCAGCTTGCTTTCATTATTAAGACCAATTTGATAATATGACCACTTTATGTCAGACACAAAAGTGGTACTGTCAGATAGAGGGAATTTACTGTGCATCTGCGTTCATTTAAATCAGTACGTAATGTTTTGATAACAAGTTACCTTTGTACAAATAACCTGCCGACCCAAACTTGTATAATCACCTTGCATTGACCACATACAGGAATTTATAAGCTATAAACATTGTATTAAGACTGGTTTCCAATTTTTATGTTCAACATTATACCGTTAGTACACGTATCTTAATATAACTTCATGAAAAAGAATAAATATTGTTTAAACTAACAATATACAAAATGTGTCCAAGAGAAAAATTTGCTAGTGATCTGTGTGCAAGGTTTGATCAAGAAATATCATTTTGTGACAAAAATAATAATGATCTAGTTTAAAGTTTAAACTTATTTATTTATTTTACATTAACTGTGAAACAAGTAGTTACAACTTATACTAATCACTCTCGATGACTGCGTCCTGGGTTACAAACCAGTACTTACACCTAAATTAGTGACTATGAAGTTCCAAGTCAATCCTATTCGGCATAAACTCACGACTTTGGGACCTACCCCCCTCATCCACTATGCCCATACTGATCTACAGTTTGTTGCTGATGCACTGAATGTAAAACATCTGACAGGGCAGGGTGCTTCACACAGGGAATATATTGTTCTAATACCCAAACAATAATGTGCTTCCTGTTCATTTAATATAAACTGACCCAACAGTACTTGACACATGTTGCATTTGACCAGTAAACGTGGGAAAAACAACATTACTTATCATTTTAGCATAACATAATACATAATGCTTCTTGAGAAAGTGATGGAAATAATGGTTTATATTGATGTATATATCTAAGTTTATATGGATGTATATATCTTGGTTTCTATGGATGTATATATCTTGGTTTATATGGATGTATATATCTTGGTTTATATTGATGTATATATCTTGGTTTATATGGATGTATATATCTTGGTTTATATTGATGTATATATCTTGGTTTATATGGATGTATATATCTTGGTTTATATGGATGTATATATCTTGGTTTATTTGGATGTATATATCTTGGTTTATATGGATGTATATATCTTGGTTTATTTGATGCATATTATAATCTTGGTTTATATTGATGCATATATCTTGGTTTATATAGTTACATATATCTTGGTTTATATTGATGTATATATCGTGGTTTATATTGATGTATATATCATGGTTTATATTGATGTATATATCGTGGTTTATATTGATGTATATATCGTGGTTTATATTGATGTATATATCGTGGTTTATATTGATGTATATATCGTGGTTTATATTGATGTATATATCGTGGTTTATATTGATGTATATATCTTGGTTTATATTGATGTATATATCATGGTTTATATTGATGTATATATCATGGTTTATATTGATGTATATATCGTGGTTTATATGGATGTATATATCATGGTTTATATTGATGTATATATCGTGGTTTATATTGATGTATATATCATGGTTTATATTGATGTATATATCGTGGTTTATATTGATGTATATATCGTGGTTTATATTGATGTATATATCTTGGTTTATATGGATGTATATATCATGGTTTATATTGATGTATATATCGTGGTTTATATTGATGTATATATCGTGGTTTATATTGTTGTATATATCGTGGTTTATATTGTTGTATATATCATGGTTTATATTGATGAATATCTATTTCAAGGATGTATTGCACACCTCAGGTTTTCTATTCATTCATCCAAAATCTATTTATACTCACGTTTGTAAATAACTTGAGACCATTTAAAAAAAATTTGTAATGCATAACAGCATAATGCAACCCAGCAAAATTTATCATTGGAAGGTAGGTAATCTATTTTTATTTATAATTTTTTATGGCCGTACTGGTGTAAACTATTTATATGCTGTAAAGGATTTCCCACCTAGACCATTCAAAATTTGTTTGAGTAGGGGCCATTTTCATTGGTAGGTTGGGTTATGCCAAACAAACAGTCTTATCATTGGGAAATTAAACCTAACACACCTTAGACAGAAGACACACGGGCAAAATAGGGTCTCTCATCCATAGTATCTGTCTGACTTTGTATGTCAATGGATGACGGAAGTATAAATCAATTCTTACCCAGAATGCACCTGTGTCTGAGATTCTATGGCAGATGTTTCCATGATGAAATGTTCAGTCCAATCTTTATTACAATATTTGGTTTCGATGCTGGATACTTCACCTTACATGGCAGATGTTTTACCTAAAAATAACAAAAATAACAAATATACACATAATTATTTTCAGTGTTGAAGGGGGAGCTATGGAGGCTCACCTGATCGATAAGCTTGGGATTTTGACTGACTTAAAGAACAAATTTATGGGCAAGAATGCAAACATCCATCATATAGTTCAAGAGAGGAGTTTTCTATATCGAGCTTTTGGTAACGTCAGCATGCAATGGAGAGAATGCAAACATCCATCATATAGTTCAAGAGAGGAGTTTTCTATATCGAGCATTTGGTAACGTCAGCATGCAATGGAGAGAAACCACTTAACACAATTAAGAAAAGAGATTAATGTGAGAACAGTCGAATCAAGTTTGGTGAAAATCCATTCAGCTATTCATAAGATGTCCGGATCAAGTTTGGTGAAAATCCATTCAGCTATTCATAAGATGTCCGGATCAAGTTTGGTGAAAATCCATTCAGCTATTCATAAGATGTCCGGATCAAGTTTGGTGAAAATCCATTCAGCTATTCATAAGATGTCCGGATCAAGTTTGGTGAAAATCCATTCAGCTATTCATAAGATGTCCGGATCAAGTTTGGTGAAAATCCATTCAGCTATTCATAAGATGTCCAGATCAAGTTTGGTGAAAATCCATTCAGCTATTCATAAGATGTCCGGATCAAGTTTGGTGAAAATCCATTCAGCTATTCATAAGATGTCCAGATCAAGTTTGGTGAAAATCCATTCAGCTATTCATAAGATGTCCGAAGGCATGTATCTATATGGACAGCAGACAATGGGATCAGAATAATGCACCATGAGCTTTGCTCAGGTCAGCTAAATAAAGCAGCTACCCACTACCATTATGTTTGTACTCCGCGTTTCTACAGGAACTCAAAACTATAGGTGTCCACGGGACAGATGCCAGGCTAAGGGCTTTTCAGAAGAATTAAAAAAGGGCCACAACTCCTAAAGAAATTGGTGTATGTTATTATCCTGCGCTTAAGTGGTCAATACGAGTCCATATTGGATTGAAAACATCTATACTGGGCTGCAATGTAGGAGTTTCTAAGTTCAACAAACACAAAACATCTAGCAATGAGTCCCATCGTACCATAAACATAGAAACATCTAAATAGCAGTTGTTCCTTGTTGCTATCTTACCCTGACATTACATAGCCACAAATAAATGCCTTGTTTTCAATAATTGAATGTTTATGCTAGACCAGCACTAGTAGGTAGCTAAATTAGCAAGTGGCTATTAAAACTCTAATCTGGCTAAAAAAAAAGCAAAATCTGTGCATTTCATAAAAATTACATACCGTAAGTTTATCAAATCAATTACTTTGCATTCTGACTTCCAACTTTTGAAAACCTAGTGGATTGTATTCCACAATTAAAATTGCATAAAAAACGTTACAAAAAGGGGCATTAATGTTACAAATAAGGGCATAACACTTTGTCTGCAAACTTTTAAGTAAATAACTGAAAACTAATATTTGCATATCTTTATCTATTCAAATGAGAATCATGTACCTGCATTATAATTTCATAATGCACAACAGGTTTACATCATGCCAAAATATCAGACAAATTTGAGAATGAATATTGGACAGTAAGCCATTGACAGCAGTTTAATATTGAATGATATAAAGTGGATAGATCAGATAGATCAGATAGATCAGATAGATAGATAGATAGATAAGATAAGATTAGATTAGATTAGATTAGATAGATAGATACTTTTATTTCCTCCATGCATGGAGAGCAGAACAATACAATGTTAAACAATACAATAGTAAACAGAACAATCATCAACAAATCATCTTGAGTCAGATTACAGATAAGAATTTAAGATAAACAGGTAAATACTAATGAATGTTGACAAAAGTATGGAAATCTGTACATATGAGAAACGCCTGTAAATGATGTACAAATTCATAAAATTATCTGAAAAAAATCCAAAGCATTTTAGCCTAGCAGTACACGCGATTTAAGTGCCTTATACAACTAAGTCTAATAGCACTCGGTAAAACTGATATTTGTTACAATGTATCATCACAATGATCTCGTAAAATATTCCATGGCTTTAAATGAATATAAAACAGTAATTATTATACACAGAGTAGACAATACAATTTGTATTCATTGCTACTGCCAATAGAATATAAATGTTGTATTGCAAAATAATACACCAAGAAAAAAATCAATTCCATGCAGCAGTTATTTCATTCACTCAATATTTGTATAACTCGGCTAAATTCACCTGAAATAAAAGTTTCTTTACCTCCATTTGTGAAACATTTCTCCATTCATTTATCAGAAAATCTTTGTAGCGAAAAATTACACATTTGAAAATCTAAAAATAATTTATGATCTCCTTAAAATTCTTAGACACCTGGGAGATGAATTACTTCACAAGTAAATAAATGCCAGTTTTCATACTAGCTGAAGCATATTTACCTGGCTATAAATGTTTAATTGAAGTATAACCTTGTTATTCCCAGGTTATAATATAGTATAGATATAACAGACCCGTTTAAGCATTCTTACCTTGAGCTGGCAAAATCACTGATCTGTGAAAGGTAAAATAAGATTTGGTGTAAAAGGTGATTATTTGAAATTAAGATGTTGTAGTCAACCATGAAAGTATGTAACATGAACATTTTTTGTGTGAGAATGTATAGGAATAGTTATGTTGATTTCAAACTTTATATGTCGCTTCTCTACAGTATTTCAGTCATATAATATGGCAGTTCATTGACCTAAACCTGAGCGCTCATGGGTTAACTTTTCCACATAAATTAAAGTTCAGAGGTGGAGGTCAAATGGCCTAGGATGCAATATCTTCAGTCATATTGTCACAGAAGAACATACATCTCGTCCGGGTTTAGTCTTTTACCAATGAACTCTATATAAGCAGTCGAGGATGTCAGTTTAGTCCTTTACCAATGAACTCTAGCAGTCGAGGATGTCAGAATTCTGTCTACTATAACTGTATTTCAGTATTTGAGGTCCCTGGCACGTGTGTAGATTACATAGTATTACACGGTGCCAGACTTCTGTCTACTATAACTGTATCTCAGTATTTCAGGTCTCTGGCACGTGTAGGGTGCATACAGTGTGCCAAACTTCTGTCTACTATAACTGTATCTCAGTATTTGAAGTCCCTGGCACGTGTGTAGAGTGCATACAGTGTGCCAAACTTCTGTCTACTATAACTGTATCTCAGTATTTGAGGTCCCTGGCACGTGTGTAGGGTGCATACAGTGTGCCAAACTTCTGTCTACTATAACTGTAACTCAGTATTTGAGGTCCCTGGCACGTGTGTAGAGTGCATACACGGTGCCAGACTTCTGTCTACTATAACTGTATCTCAGTATTTCAGGTCCCTGGCACGTGTGTAGGGTGCATACAGTGTGCCAAACTTCTGTCTACTTTAACTCTATCTCGGTATCTGAGGTCCCTGGCAAGTATGTAGAGTGCATACAGGGTGCCAGACTTCTGTCTACTATAACTGTTTCTCAGTATTTGAGGTCCCTGGCAAGTATGTAGGGTGAATACAGGTGCCCGACTTCTGTCTACTATAACTCTATCTCAGTATTTGAGGTCCCTGGCAAGTATGTAGGGTGCATACAGGGTGCCCGACTTCTGTCTACTATTACTGTATCTCAGTATTTGAGGTCCCTGGCATGTGTGTAGGGTGCATACAGGGTGCCAGACTTCTGTCTACTATAACTGTATCTTAGTATTTGAGGTCCCTGGCACGTGTGTAGGGTGCATACAGTGTGTCAGACTTCTGTCTACTATAACTGTATCTTAGTATTTGAGGTCCCTGGCAAGTATGTAGATTACATAGTATTACACGGTGTCAGACTTCTGTCTACTATAACTGTATCTCAGTATTTGAGGTCCCTGGCAAGTGTGTAGATTACATAGTATTACACGGTGTCAGACTTCTGTCTACTATAACTGTATCTCAGTATTTGAGGTCCCTGGCAAGTATGTAGATTACATAGTATTACACGGTGCCAGACTTCTGTCTACTATAACTGTATCTCAGTATTTGAGGTCCCTGGCACGTGTGTAGGGTGCATACAGTGTGTCAGACTTCTGTCTACTATAACTGTATCTTAGTATTTGAGGTCCCTGGCAAGTATGTAGATTACATAGTATTACACAGTGTCAGACTTATGTCTACTATAACTGTATCTCAGTATTTGAGGTCCCTGGCAAGTGTGTAGATTACATAGTATTACACGGTGTCAGACTTCTGTCTACTATAACTGTATCTCAGTATTTGAGGTCCCTGGCAAGTATTTAGGGTGCATACAGTGTGCCCGACTTCTGTCTACTATAACTATATCTTAGTATTTGAGGTCCCTGGCAAGTGTGTAGATTACAAAGTATTACATGGTGTCAGACTTCTGTCTACTATAACTGTATCTCAGTATTTGAGGTCCCTGGCACGTGTGTAGAGTGCATACAGTGTGTCAGACTTCTGTCTACTCTAACTGTATCTCAGTATTTGAGGTCCCTGGCACATGTGTAGGGTGCATACAGTGTGTCAGACTTCTGTCTACTATAACTGTATCTTAGTATTTGAGGTCCCTGGCAAGTATGTAGATTACATAGTATTACACGGTGTCAGACTTCTGTCTACTATAACTGTATCTCAGTATTTGAGGTCCCTGGCAAGTGTGTAGATTACATAGTATTACACCGTGTCAGACTTCTGTCTACTATAACTGTATCTCAGTATTTGAGGTCCCTGGCAAGTATGTAGGGTGCATACAGTGTGCCCGGCTTCTGTCTACTATAACTGTATCTTAGTATTTGAGGTCCCTGGCAAGTGTGTAGATTACATAGTATTACACGGTGTCAGACTTCTGTCTACTATAACTGTATCTCAGTATTTCAGATCCCTGGCAAGTATGTAGAGTGCATACAGTGTGCCCGACTTCTGTCTACTATAACTCTTTCTCAGTATTTGAGGTCCCTGGCAAGTGTGTAGGGTGCATACAGGGTGCCAGACTTCTGTCTACTATAACTGTATCTCAGTATTTGAGGTCCCTGGCAAGTATGTAGAGTGCATACAGTGTGCCCGACTTCTGTCTACTATAACTGTATCTCAGTATTTGAGGTCCCTGGCAAGTATGTAGGGTGCATACAGGGTGCCACACTTCTGTCTACTATAACTGTATCTCAGTATTTGAAATCCCTGGCACGTGTGTAGAGTGCATACAGTGTGTCAGACTTCTGTCTACTATAACTGTATCTCAGTATTTGAGGTCCCTGGCAAGTATGTAGAGTGCATACAGTGTGCCCGACTTCTGTCTACTATAACTCTTTCTCAGTATTTGAGGTCCCTGGCAAGTGTGTAGGGTGCATACAGGGTGCCAGACTTCTGTCTACTATAACTGTATCTCAGTATTTGAGGTCCCTGGCAAGTATGTAGAGTGCATACAGTGTGCCTGACTTCTGTCTATTATAACTGTATCTCAGTATTTGAGGTCCCTGGCAAGTATGTAGAGTGCATACAGGGTGCCACACTTCTGTCTACTATAACTGTATCTTAGTATTTGAGGTCCCTGGCACGTGTGTAGGGTGCATACAGTGTGCCAAACTTCTGTCTACTATAACTGTATCTCAGTATTTGAGGTCACTGGCACGTGTGTAGGGTGCATACAGTGTGCCGGACTTCTGTCTACTATAACTGTATCTCAGTATTTGAGGTCCCTGGCAAGTATGTAGAGTGCATACAGTGTGCCGGACTTCTGTCTACTATAACTGTATCTCAGTATTTGAGGTCCCTGGCACGTGTGTAGAGTGCATACACGGTGCCAGACTTCTGTCTACTATAACTGTATCTCAGTATTTGAGGTCCCTGGCAAGTGTGTAGGGTGCATACAGTGTGCCGGACTTCTGTCTACTATAACTGTATCTCAGTATTTGAGGTCCCTGGCAAGTGTGTAGGGTGCATACACGGTGCCAGACTTCTGTCTACTATAACTGTATCTCAGTATTTGAGGTCCCTGGCAAGTGTGTAGGGTGCATACAGTGTGCCGGACTTCTGTCTACTATAACTGTATCTCAGTATTTGAGGTCCCTGGCAAGTATGTAGGGTGCATACAGGGTGCCACACTTCTGTCTACTTTAACTCTATCTCAGTATTTGAGGTCCCTGGCAAGTGTGTAGGGTGCATACAGTGTGCCGGACTTCTGTCTACTATAACTGTATCTCAGTATTTGAGGTCCCTGGCAAGTATGTAGAGTGCATACAGTGTGCCGGACTTCTGTCTACTATTACTGTATCTCAGTATTTGAGGTCCCTGGCAAGTGTGTAGGGTGCATACAGTGTGCCGGACTTCTGTCTACTATAACTGTATCTCAGTATTTGAGGTCCCTGGCAAGTATGTAGAGTGCATACAGTGTGCCAGACTTCTGTCTACTTTAACTCTATCTCAGTATTTCCTCATCCGTCCCATATTTCCAAGAATTTCTCATCTGCATTCACAATCTGAATCAATTCCTTTATTGCTTTATACAAATTCCAATCACTAGCTTAGGTACTTAAAGTTTGTACAATGTGAGAGCATTTTTAGATACCTGTTTTATCTGTGCAATATACATTGTATAAATAATTGATAGTAAAATAACAATTACACTCCATTCCATTATTTATTTGCATGATAGATTATTTACTTTGAAAACTTAATTTCCCCTCATTAATCTGATATACATTTTCATAGAACATACAAGTTAAACAGGTGGCCATTATCACTCTATAAAGTAACCCCTGAAACACGTATAGTGTTTTTATTCCAATCCAAATTCCCAAATATCTACATTATTCTTTTACTACTTTTTGCATATTGACTAATATAAAGATCTAACCCGATTGTAGATTGCACTTTTCACAAAAAAGATACATGTGCCTTTAGTTAAGGCCAAGCACATAAGCTTTTGCATTCTTTTATAAATGCTGCTTTTTCCAAACATGACGATGTACAACCTAAGTTTTCTCATTTGAGACCTCGTTCCCAAAATGATGAAAAAATGACCTTAACTGTGTAGACTCCTTTTCTCTAAGCAAACAAGCTGTGTTTTCAGTGAAGCTGTGTCACACGGCATGCTGGAGTTTTACATCAAACTGTAGGCTACTTTTCTCTAACCAAACAAGCAGTGTATTCAGTGAGGCTGTGTCACATGGCATACTGGAGATTTACATCAAACTGTAGGCTACTTTTCTCTAACCAAACAAGCTGTGTTTTCAGTGAGGCTGTGTCACATGGCATACTGGAGATTTACATCAAACTGTAGGCTACTTTTCTCTAACTAAACAAGCTGTGTTTTCAGTGAGGCTGTGTGATCACATGGCATACTGGAGATTTACATCAAACTGTAGGCTACTTTTCTCTTACCAAACAAGCAGTATATTCAGTGAGGCTGTGTCACATGACATGCTGGAGATTTACATCAAACTGTAGGCTACTTTTCTCTAACCAAACAAGCAGTATATTCAGTGAGGCTGTGTCACATGACATGCTGGAGATTTACATCAAACCGTAGGCTACTTTTCTGAAACTAAACAAGCTGTGTTTTCAGTGAGGCTGTGTCACATGACATGCTGGAGATTTACATCAAACTGTATGCTACTTTTCTCTAACCAAACAAGCTGTGTTTTCAGTGAGGCTGTGTCACATGGCATACTGGAGATTTACATCAAACTGTAGGCTACTTTTCTGAAACTAAACAAGCTGTGTTTTCAGTGAGGCTGTGTCACATGGCATACTGGAGATTTACATCAAACTGTAGGCTACTTTTCTCTAACCAAACAAGCTGTGTTTTCAGTGAGGCTGTGTCACATGGCATGCTGGAGATTTACATCAAACTGTAGGCTACTTTTCTCTAACCAAACAAGCTGTGTTTTCAGTGAGGCTGTGTCACATGGCATGCTGGAGATTTACATCAAACTGTAGGCTACTTTTCTGAAACTAAACAAGCTGTGTTTTCAGTGAGGCTGTGTCACATGACATGCTGGAGATTTACATCAAACTGTAGGCTACTTTTCTCTAACCAAACAAGCAGTATATTCAGTGAGGCTGTGTCACATGACATGCTGGAGATTTACATCAAACCGTAGGCTACTTTTCTGAAACTAAACAAGCTGTGTTTTCAGTGAGGCTGTGTCACATGACATGCTGGAGATTTACATCAAACTGTATGCTACTTTTCTCTAACCAAACAAGCTGTGTTTTCAGTGAGGCTGTGTCACATGGCATACTGGAGATTTACATCAAACTGTAGGCTACTTTTCTGAAACTAAACAAGCTGTGTTTTCAGTGAGGCTGTGTCACATGGCATACTGGAGATTTACATCAAACTGTAGGCTACTTTTCTCTAACCAAACAAGCTGTGTTTTCAGTGAGGCTGTGTCACATGGCATGCTGGAGATTTACATCAAACTGTAGGCTACTTTTCTCTAACCAAACAAGCTGTGTTTTCAGTGAGGCTGTGTCACATGGCATGCTGGAGATTTACATCAAACTGTAGGCTACTTTTCTGAAACTAAACAAGCTGTGTTTTCAGTGAGGCTGTGTCACATGGCATACTGGAGATTTACATCAAACTGTAGGCTACTTTTCTCTAACCAAACAAGCTGTGTTTTCAGTGAGGCTGTGTCACATGGCATGCTGGAGATTTACATCAAACTGTAGGCTACTTTTCTCTAACCAAACAAGCTGTGTTTTCAGTGAGGCTGCGTCACATGGCATACAGGCGATTTACATCAAACTGTAGGCTACTTTTCTCTAACCAAACAAGCTATGTTTTCAGTGAGGCTGCGTCACATGGCATACTGGCGATTTACATCAAACTGTAGGCTACTTTTCTCTAACCAAACAAACTGTGTTTTCAGTGAGGCTGTGTCACATGGCATACTGGAGATTTACATCAAACTGTAGGCTACTTTTCTCTATCTAAACAAGCTGTGTTTTCAGTGAGGCTGCGTCACATGGCATACTGGAGATTTACATCAAACTGTAGGCTACTTTTCTCTAACCAAACAAGCAGTGTTTTCAGTGAGGCTGTGTCACATGGCATACTGGAGATTAACATCAAACTGTAGGCTACTTTTCTCTAACCAAACAAGCAGTATTTTCAGGGAGGCTGTGCCACATGGCATGCTGGAGATTTACATCAAACTGTAGGCTACTTTTCTCTCACCAAACAAGCTGTGTTTTCAGTGAGGCTGCTTCACATGGCATACTGGAAATTTATATCAAACTGTAGGCTACTTTTCTCTAACCACACAAGTAGTGTTTTCAGTGAGGCTGTGTCACATGGTATACTGGAGATTTACATCAAACTGTAGGCTACTTTTCTCTAACCAAACAAGCTGTGTTTTCAGTGAGGCTGTGTCACATGGCATACTGGAGATTTCCATAAAACTGTAGACTCCTTTTCTCTAACCAAACAAGCTGTGTTTTCAGTGAGGCTGTGTCACATGGCATGCTGGAGATTTACATCAAACTGTAGGCTACTTTTCTCTAACCAAACAAGCTGTGTTTTCAGTGAGGCTGTGCCACATGGCATACTGGAGATTTACATCAAACTGTAGGCTACTTTTCTCTAACCAAACAAGCTATGTTTTCAGTGAGGCTGTGTCACATGGCATACTGGCGATTTACATCAAACTGTAGGCTACTTTTCTCTAACCAAACAAGCTGTGTTTTAGTGAGGCTGCATCACATGGCATACTGGAGATTTACATCAAACTGTAGGCTACTGTTCTCTAACCAAACAAGCTGTGTTTTCAGTGAGGCTGGGCCACATGGCATACTGGAGATTTACATCAAACTGTATGCTACTTTTCTCTAACCAAACAAGCTGTGTTTTTAGTGAGGCTGCGTCACATGGCATACTAGAAATTTACATCAAACTGTAGGCTACTTTTCTCTAACCAAACAAGTAGTGTTTTCAGTGAGGCTGCGTCACATGGCATACTGGAAATTTACATCAAACTGTAGGCTACTGTTCTCTAACCAAACAAGCAGTGTTTTCAGTGAGGCTGCATCACATGGCATGCTGGAGATTAACATCAAAATGTAGGCTACTTTTCTCTAACTAAACAAGCAGTTATTTCAGTGAGGCTGCGTCACATGGCATGCTGGAGATTTACATCAAACTGTAGGCTATTTTTCTCTAACCAAACAAGTAGTGTTTTCAGTGTGGCTGCGTCACATGGCATACTGGAAATTTTCATCAAACTGTAGGCTACTTTTCTCTAACCAAACTAGCAGAGCTTTAAGTGAAACTGTGCCACAAGGCATACTGGAGATTTACATCAAACTGTAGGCTACTTTTCTCTAACCAAACAAGCTGTGTTTTCAGTGAGGCTGTGCCACATGGCAAACTGGAAATTTACATCAAACTGTAGGCTACTTTTCTCTAACCAAACTAGCAGAGTTGTCAGTGAGGCTGTGTCACATGGCACCCCGGTGAAATGCAGTTCATGAAATCATGAACTTTTCAAAACCTTCATGAACAGTTCATGAACTGGTCTTCAACAGTTCTTCATTTGTGTTCATGAACTTTTGGACATGAACGTCCTTGAATTATGTTCATGAACAGTTCATGAACAATTAAAGAATACTGCAAAGTCCTTGAAATGACCATGAACATTTGCCAGTGCAATCATATCCATTTCATGAACTATAATGTATTTAATGGTTCAATAAAAGTTCATAAACAGTTTCATAATGACATTTTCAAAATTATTCAGTTTACCAAATCTGTATCTATTTTAATGTAAAATGAAAGTTACAAGTCATAAATAGTAATGTACATGGATGGTTTGCTTTAAAGAGCTGTTGTGGTATGACCATCTTGACTAGGCTGTAAGAGCTCTGACAAAAAATCTCCATAACAAAGTTGTACATGTATATATGGTGTACTTGATAGCTATACATAGAGTTAAACCATGTTCCTTACACAGCCACTGATAGATTTTGTGGATTTCTGTTGAGTTAACTTGTCATGGACAGTTCAAGAATGCTGCCTAAATTTTACATTATTTACTCATGATGAAATTGGAATTTGCAATTTTGTTATTTCTTTCAAAAGTATTATTTATTTATGGCAAATGAAGTTCATTGCAAAACATAAAAAATTGACACTGTTGCAATATTATGTCACTTCCAAGAGTTAAACCAACATTTTGTTAATATTTTGAATTATTTTAGTAAATTACCTCCCTTTATCAATAATTACATATTTTTTCCAATAAAAACACCATTAAAAAAATATATAGTGAAGGTCTGCCTAGAATATAGTAACTTGCAACTGCTGTGAAATTAAATTTAACAAACATTATACAATTTAGAAATCTACTTTAATTGTGTTTAGTTACCATATATATAGAAGGGAAAGGACAGAATACTTTAACATTTGTATTGTATACAAACATACAATACTTTAACTTTGATGTATGGCTTACCCTGAATAGTTAATGAACTGTTCAAGTAATAAGCACCTTGAATGATTCATGCCCAGAACATGAAGTTAAAATGAGACTATGAAGTTGTATAGGAAAAAGTTCATGAACTGTTCATGAATTCTGTGTTCATGAACTGGTAATGAACTGAACATAAAATACTGGGTTGTTGAATAGTTATGACAGTTCAAGAATGTTTGGCAATGAAATGTGCATTAAAGATTCTTGATTGTACTTCATGGACTGTTCATGGACTGTTCATGAATCATATCCAATTCATGAACTAATAATATCATGAACATTTCAAGAATTAGTCTCATTTTAACTTCAAGGAATTTCATGAATTGTTCATGAATTGTGAACATGAACTATGCATGAATATTTCATGAATAATTCATGAACTGTAACAGTTCATTTCACAGGGGCATACTGGAGATTTACATCAAACTGTAGGCTACTTTTCTCTAACCAAACAAGCTGTGTTTTAGTGAGGCTGCGTCACATGGCATACTGGAGATTTACATCAAACTGTAGGCTACTTTTCTCTAACCAAACAAGCTGTGTTTTCAGTGAGGCTGGGCCACATGGCATGCTGGAGATTTACAGCAAACTGTAGGTTACTTTTCTCTAACCAAACAAGCTGTGTTTTCAGTGAGGCTGGGCCACATGGCATGCTGGAGATTTACATCAAACTGTAGGCTACTTTTCTCTAACCAAACAAGCTGTGTTTTCAGTGAGGCTGGGCCACATGGCATACTGGAGATTTACAGCAAACTGTAGGCTACTTTTCTCTTACCAAACAAGCTGTGTTTTCAGTGAGGCTGGGCCACATGGCATGCTGGAGATTTACATCAAACTGTAGGCTACTTTTCTCTAACCAAACAAGCTGTGTTTTCAGTGAGGCTGTGCCACATGGCATACTGGAGATTTACAGCAAACTGTAGGCTACTTTTCTCTTACCAAACAAACTGTGTTTTCAGTGAGGCTGTGCCACATGTCATGCTGGAGATTTACATCAAACTGTAGGCTACTTTTCTCTAACCAAACAAACTGTGTTTTCAGTGAGGCTGTGCCACATGGCATACTGGAGATTTACATCAAACTGTAGGCTACTTTTCTCTTACCAAACAAACTGTGTTTTCAGTGAGGCTGTGCCACATGGCATACTGGAGATTTACATCAAAATGTAGGCTACTTTTCTCTAACCAAACAAGCTGTGTTTTCAGTGAGGCTGTGCCACATGGCATACTGGAGATTTACATCAAACTGTAGGCTACTTTTCTCTTACCAAACAAACTGTGTTTTCAGTGAGGCTGTGCCACATGGCATACTGGAGATTTACAGCAAACTGTAGGCTACTTTTCTCTTACCAAACAAACTGTGTTTTCAGTGAGGCTGTGCCACATGGCATACTTGAGATTATACCAAAGACTCATTGATTAAAAATAGCTTTTAATTACACAGAGGTTTTATTATAAAAGACATTGTTACCTGGACTATGCTGTTTTGTATTTTCTCATTACATTTAGTAAAAAAGTCCAGCATAATTACAATATTATTAGACTATGAAAAGGGAAACAAAATCCTGCAATGAATACAGGTACTATATTTCACTCACTGAAGAATGTGATGATACTACAATAACTTACAGGTCAATGAGATCCACTTACTGGTTAAATTTACCATTTTTTGCTCAGATTTTGCTATTTAAACTAGGATAAAAAATAAAACATCTGATAACTTGGTCATGATTGCAACATATGGTGTTTATCAACAAACAAATCTAATGAATGGTATCATTTCCCTCTGATAAGAGTAAATTAACATGATGTCTGTAATTATCCCATTAAATCCTTTATTGCTGAAATCTGTACGATATCACAGGGTTTACTGAGGCTGTTAAAAGAGGCTGAATATGGAGTCCATTTCACAATGCCAAATAAGCTCCTTCTTTCAAGTCTCAAGAAAAAATCAAAATTGGAAGTAGACACAGGAAAATGTTCACAATATCTGTTGAGAAAAGAAGTTGAAGACTAAAGTTGTAAGCCAGGAAAACATTATAAAACATGACAAATTTATGAAAATTATTGATATATTGTTGAGAAGTGTTGTCAGTATGTCGAGAAAAAATCTCAAGGGTCTCTGTTTCAGTATGATTTACACCTTCAGCAATGGTACAAGCTGTTACCACACATTCAGTCAGTGTTCTATTTCAGGACAATGTGAATAAATTATAATGTATGGCATACAGAATTAGAGAACAAAATAAATATGGATTCAGATTACAAGTAGATACGACCATTCTACCATTGAGTACTTAAATAGATTGTCACGAGTTATTTCCCTTTATCCCATAAAGAGTTATCTCCCTTTGCCCACTCTATAAAAACATGTAGATCTATGTATATATATACAGTAGAAAGAGTAGAATGTTGGGCATAACTTGGGATATATTTTTATGTTTGAAGTTCAATTACAGCTGTGGAAAGAGGTCAGGTGTGAAAAGCTTTAGACTCCTTGTACAATAGTTACATATTCTATAGAAGTGGCAAAGGAAGAGAACTCTAGATGTGATAAAGGGAGAGAACTCATGACAGTCTCCTGTTTTTAAGTCATCCAGTGTTTTTTGCTTCTCTACAGAGTCCTTTGTGTACCAGCAGGTCTATGAATAAGTTACAGACAACTCAAGAAGTTGATTGTAATTGTCAAACATATTGTTATTCTATAGTCTCTACTAACAAATAGATATATCTTTTGAAGACTGCAACTTATTTAAACGACATGAGTTTTATACCAAATGAAAATTTTAAAAAGCACAACATAGTACAAAAATGAGGTGATGTAAGAGCAAAGATTCAAGGCAATGGTCTTCTATAAAAGGTTAAATACACAAAAATCTGACTTGATAAGAAGAAACAGCTCAGTCAGAGGGGAGGAAATAAACAAAGAATTGGGAAAAAATTATGATTTTTGGGGAAAAACAGACACTTTTTGGTACTGGGAAAATTAACCCAAAAAAATCACTGTGATCTGATTTCAAAACCCAAGTGAATAACATGGGAACTTCAAATGTTGAACCATATTCATGTCAAGCCTTGTTACTTTAGGTCATACACTTTTCAAGATACTAGTGACACAGACTTTTATTTTAATACTCAAAGATGCCATCTTTACAAATCAAAGGCCAGCTATTCTTACTGATTGAATGCAAGGTTAATGATCGACTAACTAATATAATTTGATTTAATCAACGGACATATAAACCATGGATTCGAAACTGGCTGGTGTTTGTATTTAGACTTGTTTGAACTCTCGCGAGCGTTGAAATTTTCTTCCAAGATCCAACCATCTGAACACCGCGTACAATTCTACAAAAATGATCCATAATAATAACCGAGGTGTTCCGAATAGGAGTAAAAATTGTTGATGTCCGCCATCTTGTTTCTGAATTGAGAGAAGTTGACATTTGGAACTGGGTAATCATCATGTTTACAACAGCTATACATTTTTTTATGGTATTTACTGGTATATATTTTGTGTTTATCTTGTTGTTTGCTTGTATGCATTTTTTGGTTCAATACCGAGTTGTTACTAAAGACTGAACGAGCGTCGTTTAATCGGATGAAATTTCTATTCAAATCCACGATACTTACTGAGCGCGCACTAAGGATTGTGGGTAAATAATGCGCTAAGGATTGTGGGTAAATAATGCGCTAAGGATTGTGGGTAAATTATTTTGACTAATCGTATCACCAATATCAGCCTGTTTCAAATCCATGGTTTATAATTATATGTCTGTGATTTAATTAATGATTGCTAACATTAATATTATTTATTAGCCCTTTCCACAATATTAATGTGTACAATATTATCATTATTACATTTACATGTCTTAAAATGCAGGACAGAAATGGCAAGAAAAAAATTGCAAACAAGTCAAGCCGTTCAAAACTATTAAACATGTTCATAATCATAGATAGATCTGTCATTTAATATTTTATAATTTAATCTTAAAACACAAAAATCACTTTGCAAGCCCAGACTCTGAGACAAAGGTATCAGTTTTATGAAAAAATCTCAACAACTTTGTACTTTAGACACAATGATTAATGTACAATGGCTTAAAAACTGGCAACGAAAACTCACTAAAAAATCTAGTCCAAAATATTAGACATTTACATGCCCATTTAACCATAAACATTCATTATGTAGTAATTTTACATTTAACTTTCACTTTGCATGTCTGCATAACCGGAAAATGTCAAAATGTTAAATAAGTTATGTAGGGTCTTATAAATTTATTGGACTATAAACAATCGAATAAGGCTATATTAACGGTATTTTGACACAACCCGTCTTACATACATTTAACACGAGTCTTGCTTTTATTTTTTACAATGTGCACATGTGAGTGACAAGTAATCAACAAATGTGTCCTCATTCTCACTAAAATACTAAATTAACAAATGCACTCATTGACGGTATCCAAAATGTTATTATCCGAAATACTGCTAGTATTATAAGCGCCCCACACGATAAAAAAACCTATGATAGATATATTTTTCAACTATTTGTTTGAAATGATTGTGAAACAGATAATTCTGCTAAAAATAACCAACAAACCTATTTGCAGCCTTTCCTACGCCGACTTCATGAACTCAAAGAATGCACAGAATGTTGTTGATAAAATGTAAACAAACTTTCACTCCGGCCTTCATGGAGGGGGAAGTAATCGCGCAATTTCGTGATAATTAATCTGCAGTGGTTATCTCCCATTCCATATAAGTATGCGCAATGGTTATACTTTGGAACGCAAGACCCCCATTGAGAAGCGTTTAATAATGAACTTTACAGCTCTGAATTTGGGGAAAGTTTAAAGGTTAAGTTTATCTATTCAACTACTTAATTCACAAGTCTGCTTCCAACTGCTGAAAACTAGCACCAGTCTAGTTGAAGTGTGGATAACTTTCTATTCATTTCTGCAAGATTACAAATAATTATAACCTATTCTCATATATTATTTTCTATAATAGAAATACAATTGGACCTCATTTATTCGAACACCTTTTATACAAATGCGCAGCATCATCCTGGTGTATCTTCATGTAGGCACATCAGCTTGAAATGGGTTATTCGAAACCATATAGTTCCCACATCTACAATATTTCCCTCCCTTGTTCTTAACTGTTAGCCATTTTGATAGGCAGAACTGATAAGCCCTTATAGGAATAATTTCCAAAAATGTGATAATTGAGAAAATACCAAGAGACTTTGCATGTGACAACCACTTTTTCTTCAACTTACTGAGCCAAATGCCTACATGAGCATAATGCATAAGTTAGTTTTTATATATTGGATTAGTTTATCATCGTCACGGACATATAAACCATTTATATGTCCGTGTCATCGTTTGCATTATATTCCCCATAAACTTTAAGGAAATTTGCCTATTAAAATGACCGACAATTCAGAACAAGGGAGGTAAATATTGTAGATGTGAAAACTATGTAATATTCTAAATAAATTTTCGGACTGATTAACAATGCCAAATGGAAATATATAGCAGAGACATGCAAAGCCAATTTTAGCACTGACTACAGAAAAATAAGGGCCAAAGTTAATGTTGTATGGACCCATGATGCTGACCCTAACAAGTGTTAAACTAGGTAACAAAAAGATAACACATAATGGAAATTAAATATTTATTTAATAACATTTTTGCATTCCATTCACATTGTTTTAAATTCCACAGAATTAACACATACAGTAAATATCAGCAATATTCTATTTTAATAATGTATCACTTGTGTTACAAACAACAAAAATAAACTAGAGCTATCACTGAAGGTGATTAATACCCCCACAATACCGCTTTGTCAGACATATTTTTGATAAATTCAAAGATGGCCGCCAGTCAAGACAATGAAATTATCTATCACTATCTATCACTACAGGACCACAATCAGAATGTGCCGACAATATACACAACTAGGCTTGGTAGAAATAATTCATGGAAAACCATGTTATGTGACATGACGGAACAAGTGGTGATTCCCATATAGCCCCCATTGCATATTTTGAAGTGGGGTTATAATAAGAATTGTGTACATTTTAATATTTCGGAGGTGATATGAATACCACAGTATGGGAGTCAGGTCAAAATCAATAAAATAGAAAAAATGAACAGTAATATATAGCACTTTGTCACAAAGAAATATAATGATACATTCGACTAGAGTATGAACTAGTAACACCAATATATTTGATTTTAACTCCCAAGATCTGAACATTTTGCATTCAAATTCGAACAAATATAGCAACAAAGCGTATTAAATTGATACAATTTATATTCGCAATCAAGACATTTTGTTCCATTGTCCTTGACTGCAGTTTCACAGATTTAATCAAATAATCAAACTACCTGGATATAACATTATATTATGCCTTATTTCAATGGATTTTAAAAGAAATCCCGTTATTTTCACTGAAAGGCGAGTCTTCAACAACAAAAACAAACCATTTGCTAGTATCTGAATGTAATAAACCAAAAATGCTGCCAACAGAACAGTAAGAACTAATCAACAGTTCCTGTGAAATAAAAAACTGAACTTGTATAGAATTGCTCACAAAAAGCTGGGCAAAATGGAACTAAATCAATGCAAAATATATCAAACAATATGCTAGAAATAACAGTTATTTTCACAGAAAGATAAGTCGTTTACAACTAAAAACAAACCATTTGCTAGTAAGTGAAAGTAAGAGAAACTATTTTTAGTAACAGTGACCTTGACCTTGGCCCCACCAGCCCCAATATCGAACTTGACCTGTATCTTCTGATGTTACACCTGTGTACCAAAATTTTTTCAAATCTGTCTAGCCTTTCATGAGTTATCGTCCGGAAACCATGAAAACCAAGAGAAACTATTTTTAGTAACAGTGACCTTGACCCCACCAGCCCCAATATCGAACTTGACCTGTATCTTCTGATGTTACACCTGTGTACCAAAAATTTTTCAAATCTGTCTAGCCTTTCATGAGTTATCGTCCGGAAACCATGAAAACCAAGAGAAACTATTTTTAGTAACAGTGACCTTGACCTTGGCCCCACCAGCCCCAATATCGAACTTGACCTGTATCTTCTGATGTTACACCTGTGTACCAAAAAATTTTCAAATCTGTCCAGCCTTTCATGAGTTATCGTCCGGAAACCATGAAAACCGACAGACCGACCGACCGACCGACAGACAGACCGACCGACAGACCGACCGACAGACCGACCGACAAGCTCACTCCTATATACCCCCTCAAACTTCGTTTGTGGGGGTATAAATATATATCATAAATTACATTAGTTTCCAAATAATAAAGATATACATGTAAACTATTAGTTTGATTGGCAATTAAAACATGATATATATTTCAACCCCTCAATATTTAACTGAATACCAGTAAACATATATAGTCAGTGTTCATCTGTATACCGGTAAACATGGTCAGTGTTTATCTGTATCCCAGTAAACATAGTCAGTGTTTATCTGTATCCCAGTAAACATGGTCAGTGTTTATCTGTCTCCCAGTAAACATGGTCAATGTTAATCTGTATCCCGGTAAACATGGTCAATGTTAATCTGTATCCCAGTAAACATGGTCAATGTTAATCTGTATCCCAGTAAACATGGTCAGTGTTTATCTGTATCCCAGTAAACATGGTCAGTGGTTATCTGTATCCCAGTAAACATGGTCAATGTTAATCTGTATCCCGGTAAACATAGTCAGTGTTTATCTGTATCCCAGTAAACATGGTCAGTGTTTATCTGTATTCTGGTAAACAAAGTCAATGTTTTAACTGTATCCCCGTAAACATAGTCAGTGTTTATCTGTATCCCGGTTAACATAGTCATTGTTTATCTGTATCCCGGTAAACATGGTCAGTGTTTATCTGTATTCCGGTAAACATAGTCATTGTTTATCTGTATCCCGGTAAACATGGTCAGTGTTTATCTGTATCCCAGTTAACATAGTCATTGTTTATCTGTATCCCGGTAAACATGGTCAGTGTTTATGGCCTGTTGCACAGTATTTTGTCCATTTTTTTAAAAATAGTTGTACAAGCTAATTTCTGTAAAACTACAAACTTAATTTAGAAAAAAATGAATGCAAACACAAACATACATCAAGTTTTAAATGTGCATGTGAATTATTTGGAGAAATCTTTTTCGGTTTAACATTTATACAACTTTGAAGACCCAAAAATGGTCCATTTTTATGTGTAATGTGTTAGCATCAGTTTTTTCCCACTTTTTCTACACACTATTGTGAGAAAACTAATAGGTTTTTTGCATAAGACATTTGCTTTTCCTTTGAAGAATTCCATGCTTGTTAGTTTGGTATAAGGCATAATGCTGTAGCATAAATACTTGCTAATTTATGTTTGAAAAACCAAAATAGGTACCGATGTAATGGTCTCCATTTTTGTATTTCCCTATATTCTACTTTTTTAATTATAAGGACAATATAAATAAAAGAAATCCACAATCTCTACATATTTATAAAGACAATAAGTCAAATAAAAGGATGATGTAATATACATGCCAAAAATATCAACAATATTTTTTTATTTTACAAATATTTTTCTACTTGGCAAGTTGTGTCAAAAAAAGTGTAATGTCCGTCCCCCATGCGATTTATAAGAATAAGTACAAAAAATGTTTTATAAAACATATTATTCAATACATTTTATCATTATAATACCAAGTCAGTCCATATTTGCAGTTTATTCTTGGTTATAATGGAATTATTTGCAAAAAATGAAATGTTATCTGTAATGTCCGTCCCCGTAATGTCCGTCCCCTTATGTATAATGTTATTTAGTGTGAATGAAAGTCATTTTAGGCATCAAGTTTAGGAAAAAAAATATGTTTATGTACATAGACAACCTTTATTTTGTCTAGAAAGAAAGAAAAATCTACTTCATAGTGAAGCATCTTAGTGGTAGGGACATATTTTATACTTCTGCAACAAAAATGCACAAAATTGGCATCTTTTTGACAATAAAAGGATATTTTTTCTAGTATAATCATCAAAAAGATTTTATAATGAAGGGCCTATATATGTTAAAAGTCCATGTAGTAAAAATTGTTTCTTAAAATTGACAATACAGTCTTTAAAACAAATAATTTAGTGTGGGGACGGACATTACAAAAAAGGGACGGACATTACAATATTAGGATAATTTCTCAAATCTTCAATAAATCCTGCTACACATATTGCTATGAATTCCAGAAATTATACTTTAAGATAATATGATAAAAATCAGAAACAGAGCCAGAAACAAGGCCAGTATTAGGTTGGACACATTATACAATGTTATGCAATAAACAATTTTGTCCCCTGTGTGCACTATCTAGATATCAATCTTATCCAGACCCCTAATCAGCATTTCACAGTGTCTGGCCCAGTGGGAGTCCAATATACATCAATCAGTACTTGCTGTCACCATCTGACACATATATACAGTAAAGTTGAGAAAGTGTAAATTATTTTTACGGACTTAAACTAAAAGACAATTTATAAAAAATAGTTTATCAGACTTGCCTTGAATGTTAGAAAATAAGTGTATTTATTAAAAAATTAAATCAACGTATATGTGTGATATTTAGGATTTTAAACATGGTATATTTCAAATTTCTATAATTACATAAATTGTTAAACCCCAGTGCAAATGAAATAATGAAGAAATAAGAACTTTTCTTACTCTTATAAATCACTTTTGAAAGAAAGACTTAACAGTGAGAAACCAATACCGGTATATCACCTGTATTTTAATTTTTCACTAATATTTACCAAAATTAACTCTCTTTTTTCTACATACATGTTTATAGCTATATATGTTTTAGTTTATTGTCTTTAATCTCAATAATTATTGATGTTATAAGTGATTCTGGTCATTTTAGTTAAACGAAATAAGCCTTCATTACCAATTTATGAAGTGAGGTCCGTCCTAAGCAAAGAAAATGTACAAATACTTGCTTGAATGCTGACATAAGTCAATTATTTTAGTTTAGAAAACTAATATAATGTTATCTCAGCATCCAGATATAATGATGATTTCATATATCTATGTTATATATCAATTGCAACTGATTAAAACCAGAAGACAAGAAATAGATATTTTGGTGAGAAAAACTTTTGACCGATTTCAAATTATTGGTTGGAATGACATTAATTAAGCAAGAATTTTAGCTAAAAAGTATAAATTCTATAAGAGTATGCTATTTCTTGGATACTTATGTAAAACAAATACATTTTAAGTTGTTACTTTGTGTTTCTTCATCTTTTAGTGACAGACTTTTCATTAACTTGTAATGTCCGTCCCCTCCCAGTCAGAGTTATATTTAAAGGTAAAAATAACAAATACCAAACAAAAAGTTATCTTTTTATCAATGGGACATGTTTCTATATGTATCATAGTATCCAAAAAAGTGAATATGATAAAAATACAAGAAACTTTATTTTTTGCCTTAGATGCTAACAAAATTGGGACATTTACTGTGCAACAGGCCTTATCTGTATTCTGGTAAACATAGTCATTCTTTTTAAAATAGTTTTCAGCAATCAAATAAAAGTCACACCTCAATTATCCAAGGGAGGCTCAGTGGTCGAGGGGTAGAGCACCTGACTCCAGATCCAAAGGTCATGAGTTCCAGTCCCGTGTTGTTCAGGGTTTAATTGCAAACTTCACAATCCCTAAATTTGGCACGAATACTAGTTGGTAGTCATCGAGAGTGATTAGTATAAGTTGTAAGAACATGTTTTGCAATCGTAAAGTTTAAACTAATTCTCCAACACTCTTTGTTTTCACCTTGAACTATTTTTCAGATCCCATCCTAAGAAAATTGATCAATAACATTTCATTGCAGGACACTATTTCGTAATCCATGTATCACCATAACTAATTTCCTTTCAAAGAAGTACACTGTTATTCCAATTGAAAAACAGATCATTCTCTCTGTAATTTAGGAATGATGATTTCTGATGGAGCATAAACTTGCATGTTAATCTTAGCATACACAACAGACACGGATCATATATGATCATCCACATTATACTTCATTAGAAATTCGAAGTCTTTGTAGCTAACTCGCCCATCTCCATCTTGATCAATCTCCCTGTAATGTATGATACAAATACATTGTATAAGTCAATTTACTGGTAACAATGACTTTAAAGTAACATCAGTCTTATTTTCTATCAGAAAAGGTTAAGTGATAATTTTGAGAAAAATTACATTGACATGGCTTCATACAGACATGCTCTAAAACATTGCATTATAACTATTCCTAACAGTTTCCTGTTACAGCATAACACAAATCCAAAACAGGTACATTTGCATTTCCTATGATAGCGCGTAGGTCAGGGGTTAGGGTCACGTCTAACCCTAGGCCCTAACCCTAGGTGCTTAGGTCTAGATAGAAAATACCAGTATAGGACACTCGTATTTGTGACAGTGAAATACGTGTAAGAAAAGTGACAATGCAGCATTGTAGAGTGCATCTGTATGAAGGCAATTATCACCAATTTTCTCATATTTATGATGATGCATATTTTGTGAAAAAATAAGACTTAGGTACCTTTAAAAATTATTACAAACTGACCCCGAGTATTGCATTTCATATGTAAAAGCATCATTATTGGATTGTATCAAGAAACACATAGTAACTACTACAAGATGAATGTATGAACGGAAAATACATAGTGACTAGTCTGTCTTTGAAACACTTGCTACTTAGAAACTTTTTTGAAATGAGGAAAATATATTTTGTTTTTCACTAAACTGTTTTAAAGGCATTTATTAGAATTGCTTCTGTACTATTGTTTTGCTGATTGTGTATCACGGTATAACTTTAATCATTGATCCACACTGCAGTATACAGTACATAACATGTAGGGAAATACATAAACATATGTATGCAGGCATAATGAACTGACTGCATTTAGATGGCTAGGTAGGTAAGTTTTATTTATTACTTTTTATGATCATATTACCAGCATGTACAAACCTGAATGCTGAATGTATTGTATGAGAGAGAACATATTAACCAGCATGTACAAACCTGAATGCTGAATGTATTGTATGAGAGAGAACATATTACCCAGCATGTACAAACCTGAATGTTGAATGTATTGTATGAGAGAGAGCATATTACCCAGCATGTACAAACCTGAATGTTGAATGTATTGTATGAAAGAGAACATATTACCCAGCATGTACAAACCTGAATGTTGAATGTATTGTATGAGAGAGAACATATTACCCAGCATGTACAAACCTGAATGCTGAATGTATTGTACGAGAGAGAACATATTACCCAGCATGTACAAACCTGAATGCTGAATGTATTGTATGAGAGAGAACATATTACCCAGCATGTACAAACCTGAATGCTGAATGTATTGTATGAGAGAGAACATATTACCCAGCATGTACAAACCTGAATGCTGAATGTATTGTATGAGAAGGAACATGGGGTGCCACATTAACAAACACTTTCTTCACATCATCTAGTGTAAGAAATCCACGACCTGCAATATACACTTCAAATCTAACACATTCAGACAATCATAAATTATATACAAACACAAACTGTTTCATATATAGTTGATGTACTTGAGAATAGTTGTTAACAGACTATGAGGTGGTCAAACAATGAAAACATTTTGGGTAAACAAGTTGACCAATAGAAATAGTGAAGCTTAATTGGAATTGACAGTATAATTAATTACGTAATGAGTATCCTGTGTAAACAACTGATTACACATGTTTGGGCTATAAAACAAAGACTTTAACACTGTAATCCAGCCCTCTATCATCTATTATGGGTATAGTGTTACAGGGCTAGCGCTAGCTTTTTTTTCCTTGAGCCAATTTTGGAACACTGTCAGTTTCAGTCATTCGCGGGCTATTATTAGGCTACAAATCATTTCTAATAGATCTTGTAGGATGATTCACTGCAGCACTGGTATTTTATTTCTTGTTTATTTTATAAATGTTATTAAAGTTTAAACAAACATCTCATTATCAATAATTCATTATTCAAATTGAAAGATGAAGACAATGTATACTCCCAAACACAAGTCAATCACGTGCAAGAAGCATTACATGTTTAAAACAGTCAGCTGTACATAAAAAGTAGGCCACCAATGAAACATAAATTAAACATACAGTGAGGTAAATTATATGTGAATAGTCATAGCATAAATCATCAGTATATACAGGCAAAACTAATAGTAATCTGAATTTGCTATAATAATATTTATTCCTCGTAAAAAACGGAGCGGGCGGCAATACTGACCGTACGGTATGGATTTTATTGTATACTAGACCCGAAAACGAAAGTGATTGCATGGATATTCGCATGAAAATCCAAGGCATAAACGCGTATTTTTAATTTTCCTAGTCAATGTCTTGCGATGCTGGAGTCAATAGTTGAAGAGAATTAAACGTAGACTGCTGAATAAATACACGTTTTCTACGTCGTCGTCGGCAATCTTAATTTCATGAGATGGCATTTTCAGCAATAAAAGATTCTAATTCTAGAGATTTTTTTTATATTAAATTCCTGCATTAAAGCCGCCATTGGCTCAAGAATTAACATTTATTAATGAACTATTAACTTATTTCAATCGAAAGTCACCTTTCAAAGTGTAAACTATAGTTTGCAAATTTTGTCGGTCTAATCAATTGTTATTTCAGCGTATCAAACACTGCAAACAGCGAACCAATTTAGATCTCTGGAGTGTTATTGTTATGCGCTTCACAGGTCTATCGCACGTGTCGGGTACGCGGGACGTGATCTGATTGGCTGAAAGTGGTTTTGGTGACGATCGACAAGCTCCGCCTCCGATTGTTTTTGGCAAGCGTGTGAATAATCATGTCAATATACACGAACGTGTCATAGACAGGATATCAATTGGGGTCCTTATACACGCGAGTTATACACAGACATTGAGAACCGGTCTCAGCCGCATTTTACTGCATTTATCATCAAAACTGAGTGGAATAAAACATTCGCCAACAGTAAATATTATAACCTTGACCTCATACTACGTGACCCCACAATCAATAGGCTTCCTCTGCTACCCAAGATGAATGTGTGTACCAAGTTTGAGGATGATAGGTCTAGAGGTTCTTGAGTTATTGATCGGAAACAAAAAGGTTATGGACCGACAGGTGGACTGATGTATACCGACCAAATAGTGCATGGTCCTTGTTTATAACTTCAGGGGATTACATTTACAGATTACCTACACTGAACATCAAAAGCCATGAATGTATGTCGTATTTCATCCTCTTCATCCATGCTGGACAGTTTCTGTTTCATGCACAAAATAAACTTCTGCAGACATATCCCTACAGTAAGAAATTATTCACTGGATATCACATTGAAGGCATGGTGCACAATTATTGATATTGCGTCCGGACCAGAACTCAGTTATAATAGTTTTGCAACACGCCCTTGACATTTATAATTTTTCATAACCTTTGTACATAAAATGTTAAGAACTAAGAAGACACTTTGCTGTCACTGAACAACTCTGGCTACAAGCTATTGAATGAGATGCTTTACGACATGAAACATACAAGAAGCAAGTATCATCTTGTATATAAATACTGATAACTGCTGATTACATACAGCAATCTTCATGTTTGCCTACATCTTGTATATAAATACTGATAACTGCTGATTACATACAGCAATCTTCATGTTTGCCTACATCTTGTATATAAATACTGATAACTGCTGATTACATACAGCAATCTTCATGTTTGCCTACATCTTGTATATAAATACTGATAACTGCTGATTACATACAGCAATCTTCATGTTTGCCTACATCTTGTATATAAATACTGATAACTGCTGATTACATACAGCAATCTTCATGTTTGCCTACATCTTGTATATAAATACTGATAACTGCTGATTACATACAGCAATCTTCATGTTTGGTTACATCTTGTATATAAATACTGATAACTGCTGATTACATATGTCTGGCAATCTTCATGTTTGCCTACATCTTGTATATAAATACTGATAACTGCTGATTACATACAGCAATCTTCATGTTTGCCTACATCTTGTATATAAATACTGATAACTGCTGATTACATACAGCAATCTTCATGTTTGGTTACATCTTGTATATAAATACTGATAACTGCTGATTACATACAGCAATCTTCATGTTTGCCTACATCTTGTATATAAATACTGATAACTGCTGATTACATACAGCAATCTTCATGTTTGCCTACATCTTGTATATAAATACTGATAACTGCTGATTACATACAGCAATCTTCATGTGTGCCTACATCTTGTATATAAATACTGATAACTGCTGATTACATACAGCAATCTTCATGTTTGGTTACATCTTGTATATAAATACTGATAACTGCTGATTACATACAGCAATCTTCATGTGTGCCTACATCTTGTATATAAATACTGATAACTGCTGATTACATACAGCAATCTTCATGTTTGCCTACATCTTGTATATAAATACTGATAACTGCTGATTACATACAGCAATCTTCATGTTTGCCTACATCTTGTATATAAATACTGATAACTGCTGATTACATACAGCAATCTTCATGTTTGGTTACATCTTGTATATAAATACTGATAACTGCTGATTACATACAGCAATCTTCATGTTTGCCTACATCTTGTATATAAATACTGATAACTGCTGATTACATACAGCAATCTTCATGTTTGGTTACATCTTGTATAATAATACTGATAACTGCTGATTACATACAGCAATCTTCATGTTTGGTTACATCTTGTATATAAATACTGATAACTGCTGATTACATACAGCAATCTTCATGTGTGCCTACATCTTGTATATAAATACTGATAACTGCTGATTACATACAGCAATCTTCATGTTTGGTTACATCTTGTATATAAATACTGATAACTGCTGATTACATACAGCAATCTTCATGTGTGCCTACATCTTGTATATAAATACTGATAACTGCTGATTACATACAGCAATCTTCATGTTTGGTTACATCTTGTATATAAATACTGATAACTGCTGATTACATACAGCAATCTTCATGTTTGCCTACATCTTGTATATAAATACTGATAACTGCAGATTACATACAGCAATCTTCATGTTTGCCTACATCTTGTATATAAATACTGATAACTGCTGATTACATACAGCAATCTTCATGTGTGCCTACATCTTGTATATAAATACTGATAACTGCTGATTACATACAGCAATCTTCATGTTTGCCTACATCTTGTATATAAATACTGATAACTGCTGATTACATACAGCAATCTTCATGTGTGCCTACATCTTGTATATAAATACTGATAACTGCTGATTACATACAGCAATCTTCATGTTTGGTTACATCTTGTATATAAATACTGATAACTGCTGATTACATACAGCAATCTTCATGTTTGCCTACATCTTGTATATAAATACTGATAACTGCTGATTACATACAGCAATCTTAATGTTTGGTTACAACTTGTATATAAATACTGATAACTGCTGATTACATACAGCAATCTTCATGTTTGCCTAAATCTTGTATATAAATACTGATAACTGCTGATTACATTCAGCAATCTTCATGTTTGCCTACATCTTGTATATAAATACTGATAACTGCTGATTACATACAGCAATCTTCATGTTTGGTTACAACTTGTATATAAATACTGATAACTGCTGATTACATACAGCAATCTTCATGTTTGGTTACATCTTGTATATAAATACTGATAACTGCTGATTACATACAGCAATCTTTATGTTTGGTTACAACTTGTATATAAATACTGATAGCTGCTGATTACATACAGCAATCTTCATGTTTGGTTACAACTTGTATATACATACCGATAACTGCTGATTACATACAGCAATCTTCATGTTTGGTTACATCTTGTATATACATACGGATAACTGCTGATTACATACAGCAATCTTCATGTTTGGTTACAACTTGTATATAAATACTGATAACTGCTGATTACATACAGCAATCTTCATGTTTGGTTACATCTTGTATATACATACGGATAACTGCTGATTACATACAGCAATCTTCATGTTTGGTTACAACTTGTATATACATACGGATAACTGCTGATTACATACAGCAATCTTCATGTTTGGTTACAACTTGTATATACATACGGATAACTGCTGATTACATACAGCAATCTTCATGTTTGGTTACAACTTGTATATACATACGGATAACTGCTGATTACATACAGCAATCTTCATGTTTGGTTACATCTTGTATATACATACGGATAACTGCTGATTACATACAGCAATCTTCATGTTTGGTTACAACTTGTATATACATACGGATAACTGCTGATTACATACAGCAATCTTCATGTTTGGTTACAACTTGTATATACATACGGATAACTGCTGATTACATACAGCAATCTTCATGTTTGGTTACAACTTGTATATACATACGGATAACTGCTGATTACATACAGCAATCTTCATGTTTGGTTACAACTTGTATATACATACGGATAACTGCTGATTACATACAGCAATCTTCATGCACAAAATGTTACCTTTCATTGTTTCATCCTCATCTCCATATTTTTGCAACATCTCACTTATTTCATACTGAAACATATAAAATTTACAATGTAAATGTATGTTACTATGGTAACCATGATGACATGTTGAATATCAAAGACAATAAAAACAAGAGCCATGTGAGACATGGGCACCCTCCCGCCAAAGCACATGTCAAACTTTTTACTGACTCAGTGGTATATGGGTATCATCCCCAAATAGGAGACATAATCTCTGCATATAAGCATTTATCTTTTTATATGTTTAATTGACACCAGTGACACTTAAGTTTCCAATATACTGACCAACCCTAGTAGTTGGCAGGGCACAATACAGCTTTGGGCTAGTTTGTGTCTTAGAAAGATGAAAGGTGGAATTTTAAGCTAAACTTAAGTGATAATTATTTACTTCTTCGTACAATGTTTGTATTCACTGTGTTACTTGTACTCATTGTCACCACTGTTTGGTGTACTGTGTTAGAAATGTACCAAAACGACTTCCTGTCTGGTGTCAATAGTCAGTAATGGACGTTGAAACTGAGTACGTTGTATGATGCTTTGTTTTTGTTTACTCGAGACCCATAAGCAAGAATTTCTAAAATCAGGTAAGTAGACAAGTATACAATTACGTTCAGACTTAATCTTAAATGCAAAATATTTAAAAAACTACAAATGTGTCCATAGGACACAGATACCCCCAACATGCGGCCTATGTCACAAAAGCAAATGCTATTATTCTGCTCAAAGTTTGTAATTGGGTATCAAAATTACCAAGTGAACAAATGTACTGATTATAGTGATAAGTCTAGGGCCATAACTTTGCACTTACTTGGAGGAGCCATACGTGAAACCCCAGGTGCACAACTACACATGCTAGTAAACATTCCTGTACTGTTCGGTGAGTGTAGCTGATATACTGTTGGAGATATTCGTGACACAAAATTGCATGGTCTGTGTATGCTACATTTTTAGTAAGTCAAGGGCCATAATATTGCACTTACTGGGCTCACCCAAACATGAATCCCAAGGTGCAAATTAACACATGCTTGTGAACATTCCTGTAAAGTTTTATGACTCTGGCTAATATACTTTTGGAGATATGCGCGACACAAGTTTGCATACTCTATAGGTTATATTTTAACTAAGTCAATGGCTATAATTTTGCACTTACTGGACACAGCCAAACATGAAACCCCAGGTGCACAACTACACAAATTTGTGAACATTCCTGTAAAGTAATATGACTCTGGCTCATATTCTTTTGGAGATATAAGATTTGGTGACAGACAGAAGGATGGACATACATGTACTAACTTATGGTTAAGGTGTTTTTTATGTGGTTTTATATATAGAAATCAGAACAAAAAAGCCCCTAACCTTAATGTCAGTAATCCATAAACCCTAAAATGTTTGTCCAGACAGACAAGAGCAAATCTTTATGCCCCCCCCCCCCCCCTTACAGAGTGGGGGTATAAAAATGCAAAATCTGATTATGCAGATCCTGCATCATGTGTTTGAGCTTAGTGTTGATCATATCAAAATCTGAATTTCATGCCAATATATATCCATGAGAAGGTTCAAATTAATAAATATTTTTCATAAACAATAGTTATATTGACAAACAGATGTGTTTTTATAAAAATCAGGCTATGTAAGGTAATTTTGGAAGTTATATGTCCAATTTTGGAACCGTTGCAGTCACAATCACTATGTTGTAGTCCAGATATAGCATCAAAATTGTTCCCCAATATCAAAGGTTCTTGGTACTATATGCTTACTCATTTCCATTAAAAACCTTGTTCATTTTTTTTATGTTATAAAGACAATGTAAATCCTTTAATAAAGGGGTATTAAGCAAAGCAAAATGAGAATCTGAACTTAGGATACAATATATATAGTATATTGTCCCATTCATAAAGATTTTTATGATCATCACATGATCACAGATTTATTTGATGATAAAAGCACCAAGTTTGATTTGTTGTTTCAATATCTGTACATTGCAGCATTAGCATATTGCTCATGCACTTGGCTATGCTCTATATCAGTTCAACGTGCTATCTATAAATATAGAAGGATCACAGTGGCTAGCTAAACTATGCATAACATATACAGTAAAACTTCGAAACCTCGAACAGTTTTGGGTCGAACACAGTAGATACCTCGAACAGGTTCTTAGGTCCCGGCAAAACCCCTTCTTATTTCATATTAACGAACAGTAGATCACTCGAACGGAGATAGGTCGAACACTCGAACAGGTTTTGCGGTCCCTAGATACCATTTCATTCATTGTTCACCCCAGATAGGTCGAACAATACAATAATTCACACCTTTCATGGACCGAGCGATATTCTATTATTTGATGACAGGTAAGATTGGTGACACGTGTTATTCGCACGTAGTGATAATTACTTGATGGTTGCACTATAAACAATACAGTGTACAAGTCATGTACTTATGTGACAAACAAATCACTTAATGGATCTATTAAATATCTTACGAAACATTAAGCTTATTCTGTATGTCTGCCACGAACGACAACTGTGTTACTATCTTGTCTGTATAATATCCATGTGTGTAAAAATAAACGAGTCATTTACTTAAATATGTTTTAGTTTTCTTTCATTTCTTTTTTAATTATTATGAATAATGCTGTGACTATTGATCGACGTGCATTCAGTATGAAAACACTAACAACACACAAATGCCATGCGTTCAGCATGCTTAGTACACTTGCACAAGTGACAGTTTGTACATATACACGTATACGGTAGATGGCTCGAACAGGTAGATGGCTCGAACTAATTGCTCGGTCCGATGGCAGTTCGAGGTTTCGAAGTTTTACTGTATCATGGCAGCTAGTCAAAACCTAAACATGCATACAGACTTGAAAGCTGTGATATACTTTAACATCACCCCTTTCTGCACTAAAACAATTTATACTGGTAAAAAATATAATTATCTATTGTTCTCCATCCTCCTCCAAAAATTCAACAGCTCTCTTGAGCAGTGAATACAACTGAGCCTTCAGTACTTTGATTAATCAATTATGATCAATACAACTTGTATACAAATTACAATACTTTCTGACACATATCGGTAAGCCCATTTATTTAATTAATTATCAATTGAAAGGGAAAACATAAGAGTGTTGTTGGACAAAAAAATAACATACTATGCACAGTTTATATTACATTATAAACGGTTTAGGCCATCCTTAAAATTTTTTTGTTTGCAGTGAAGCGACCCGGACTTTTAACAGTGGTAGGTAGGCAGGTGTTTTCATCAATGAACTTGAAACAATAAATTGAGTCTCAGCCTTTTTCGTGATTTTTTTTAGGATAGCCTTATGTCAAATGTTTTCCTAATATGTGTAAAACTATAGACCAGGGCTCTCACTAGGGGGCGACTTGAGCGAAGTGGTCGCCTAAAATGGTGAGACTTCGCCCATTCGCTAGATCAAAGCGAAATTGACTTCGCTGACAATTTTGGCGAAGTTACAGACGCTGTCAATCATCGAGTGGTAGGCGGAGCGTTCCCGCAGTCAAAACAATACAATTAGCCAGAAAAGTTCGTCTTCAAAACGTAAAATAAACCAACATGATTCGAAATATAAACAAACTTTACATTGAGGGATTTGATCAGTGCGATGGGGTTACACTTAATACCGAATAATACCGAATAATACCGGATAATACCGAATAATACCGAATAATTCGAAATAACTACATAATAATACATTTTTTCTGCAAATAACACTCATAATCGTATACTTTGAGGTGAAATATATATGAATATGATATAAAATTATAATTTTCTATTGTTTTGATTGCTGTAATCAAGCATGTATGATATCCAAGATTTCTCTCCCTTCGTATTTGTATTGTGGTTGCCTCCCTTGATTTGCCATTTGGTCCTTATACATTCAATGTGTAAATGTATAATAAAATGCTTGGACAATGTGTCTGATATGTTGTTTGATGAATTACTTTCACTGTTTGGTTTTGATACCATGTATATTATGTACAGTGAGTTATATTATGTACAGTGAGTTATAAGTATATAGTGAGTATACTTAAAAGCCTTGTTATATGAAATACAAATAACAAACAAACAGGTGATGTTTTCTTATTTATTTTCATCACGGACATATAAACCATAAATGTCCATGTTTTCATGAATCATGTCATTATATTAAGTGATATACAAGTCTGCGATCTATTGGTTCGGCTCTTATTAATATATACGTTTGTTCTTAATAGCCGTTTTTCACGAAAGAACAGAAAATGTAAAAATAAATTGGAATAATGGAAATAATAATTATATTTTTTATTTTTTTTTACTGACATCAAAGTACATAAGATACCAAATAAGCGCTTAATATCAGATCGCGGACCTAGTATATTAGGACAAAAACTTAATGACCAATATTAGCTAAATTAAACCAAGGGAAACAATCCATACATTCTCAAGGGAGGTCACTCAAAAATATATGAAAGACATTTTTAGACCACCATAATTATGCCAAAAACAGGTTTTTTATACCATATTCATATATATTTCACCTAAAAGTATACGATTATGAGTGTTATTTGCAGAAAAAAATGTATTATTCTGTAGTTATTTCGAATTATTCGGTATTATCCGGTATTAAGAGTAACCCGAGTGCGATGTTCATCGCCAGCATAAATAAGTTGAATTTAAACATGGAATTTACCGTTTTCGATCCCTTAGAATCTGTCTTTCTTATTTTGACGCAGTAATATTTACTACTTGCGACATTTTTGTGATGGTGTTCAATCAAGATAAACGTTTATAAAACGAAAGTCGGCGATCATCACATGTTATATATTAATACACGATGAAATCCGAGAATACCCGAATGCATTGTTTTGATGTTTATTTCGCGACTCGCCGGTAATTATATGCGGCCCCAATAGAGATTTTTCATAGGTACTTCCCGATTGGGATTTTTTTTCTGATTGGGAAAAAAACCTATATTTTGCTTGGGGAATTGGTCCGATAGTCGGACCCGTGGGACCTATTAGAAAACATTCATTTTTGTTGCAATCAGAAAGTGTATCCAAACAAACTGGTAACGACGCACATATTGATGTTCCAAAAATTATCACTTCTCCTTAAGTCTCCCCACTTCTCCCTAATTTGACTGGAGGGAGAAGTCACTTCTCCCAAAAATTTCAGCCTAGTGAGAGCCCTGTAGACCAACCTGAAGTTTAAAGAATTTCTTTCTTTTCTGTGAGGGGAATTTGAAATGAAAATAGGGAAAGAAACACACACAGAAGTTCCACTAATCCGAGCCTTCTCTGTCCCTAAACCCGCCCCTTTTACGATTTTTGATATTTCATGTTGCTGGTTAGGGTCAGAGGAACTCCTATAGTAAAAACCCGGGGATTTCCTCTCCCGCACGGGAGAGGAACTTTAAATCAATATATCTATGTAAACATTCATTGGATTAACATTTCAAGCATATACATCTATTATCAATATATTAATTAACCTATCTGAACCGTAACATTTGTTTTGAAAACCTTTAATACGTTGTAACGGTCAATCCTTTTCAGAGTAAGCTAAAAAAATAATTTTCTTCATGTAAATATGTATTTGGGTCAAAGCACCTGGATGTCACGTGATCGTGCAGATTGGTAAATTAAATATCAATTTACCGATTTGTTCGGCTAACTTTCCGTTAAAATGAGACCAAACGCCACAAACACCGTTGAAAGTACACGACTGTACACGACTGTGTGGTTTTCAGTAATCCCCGGGTTTTTACTATAGGAGTTCCTCTGACCCTAAGCCGCAAAAAAAAAAAAAAAAGGCTATAGGGTCAGAGAAGTCTCGGATTAGAGTTCCACTAGGTTTTGAATCTCAAGGGTCATTTTTATCAATTTTGACAAGATTTTACCATTTTATAACCAAATTACCTATAATTTCAAGAAAATTTGACCCTTCAGCCAAAATCCTAAAGGGTCAAAATGTGGCCGTTTGGAAAATCCAGGGGTCATAGGGTCAACTCAGGGGTCAAATGGAACCCCTGCATACAATTTTAGTAGGGGAACGGTACCCACAAAACAGCTAAAAAAAAGGCTGAACGAGAGCTCTATAAAAAAATGGCCTCCTACCCCAGGAAAAGGCTGAACGAGAGCTCTATTGGCCTCCTACCCCAGGAAAATCCCATATGAAAAAAAAAGTCAGGATCCTGCCTCCATACCAACATAATTATGTAAAGGCATTCAGAAAATTAATTACAAAGATTAAGCAACTTACCTATATACCCTGTAATTTAGCAACTAACCTATCTTCCCTGTAATTTAGCAACTTGCCTATATACCCTGTAATTAAGCAACTGACCTATCTTCCCTGTAATTTAGCAACTTGCCTATATACCCTGTAATTAAGCAACTAACCTATCTTCCCTGTAATTTAGCAACTTACCTATATACCCTGTAATTAAGCAACTGACCTATCTTCCCTGTAATTTAGCAACTTGCCTATATACCCTGTAATTAAGCAACTAACCTATCTTCCCTGTAATTTAGCAACTAACCTATATCCTGTAATTTAGCAACTTACCTATCTATATTGTTATTTAGCAACTAACCTATATATCCTGTAATTTTAGCAACTAACCTATCTATCCTGTAATGTAGCAACTAACCTATCTATCCTGTAATTTAGCAACTAACCTATATACCCTGTAATTTAGCAACTTACCTATCTATTTTGGAATTGAGCAACTGACCTATATACCCTGAAATTTAGCAACTAACCTATCTTCCCTGTAATTGAGCAACTTGCCTATATACCCTGTAAGTTAGCAACTAACCTATAAACCCTGTAATTTAGCAACTTACCTATCTAATATATGTTGTAATTTAGCAACTTACCTTTTTATGTTGTAATTTAGCAACTTACTTATCTATGTTGTAATTAGCAACTTACCTAGATCTATGTTGTAATTAAGCAACTTACCTAGAACTATGTTGTAATTAGCAACTTACCTAGAACTATGTTGTAATTTAGCAACTTACCTATCTATCCTGTAATTATGGGAATAGTGACAGGAAACATAACAATGATTTTCTTACACAGCACTCACCTTAGTAGGTTCATATCCAAATAATTCCACCAATGCAACTTTTAAATCATTTCTTGATAAATAGCCTTTTTTTCCTTCATCATTTCCATGGAAAATCTGAATTAAGACAGAGGTATTAATCTCTCCAAGCTTAAATAGTACCAATATATGATTATGGTGCAGTAATTTATGGGGTGCTATTTACTACTGTACATTTTATACATATTGGTGAGGTTGAGAATGGGCGATTTGTTACTTCCGCCAAAATTAAACCACCTTGTGTCTAAGGCTGCCATCAAATTTACCATAAAACATACGCCTACGATATATTTTTATTAAATCATGTTGTAATTCTAAATTGGTATGTTAAAAGAACACTACTTGAAAGAAAAAGAATATGTACAGTGCCAGTAACAAACATGTCAAATAAGCAGTTTTGTATTTTTTCATTTCTTTTTCATTTGAAAGGAAGTCAGCAAACATAGTTTAGTTTGATTATTATACATCGGTTGGACATGCAACATTTTGACACAATTAAAAAATTATTAGGTGGAATTTGGAGCAAACAATTACTGGCAACATCGTTTGCAGCCGTTTATTGAGAAAGAGTGAGATCTGCGTTTTGAATTGAGATCTAAAATACAGGATATGATTTCTACAATTCAATTGTAGATATCTAGCTGTGATTCCAATACATGTACTACTACTAGATATCCAGCTGTGATTCCAATACATGTACTACTACTAGATATCTAGCTGTGATTCCAATACATGTACTACTACTAGATATCTAGCTGTGATTCCAATACATGTACTACTACTAGATATCTAGCTGTGATTCCAATACATGTACTACTACTAGATATCCAGCTGTGATTCCAATACATGTACTACTACTAGATATCCAGCTGTGATTCCAATACATGTACTACTACTAGATATCTAGCTGTGATTCCAATACATGTACTACTACTAGATATCCAGCTGTGATTCCAATACATGTACTACTACTAGATATCCAGCTGTGATTCCAATACATGTACTACTACTAGATATCTAGCTGTGATTCCAATACATGTACTACTACTAGATATCTAGCTGTGATTCCAATACATGTACTACTACTAGATATCCAGCTGTGATTCCAATACATGTACTACTACTAGATATCTAGCTGTGATTCCAATACATGTACTACTACTAGATATCTAGCTGTGATTCCAATACATGTACTACTACTAGATATCTAGCTGTGATTCCAATACATGTACTACTACTAGATATCTAGCTGTGATTCCAATACATGTACTACTACTAGATATCTAGCTGTGATTCCAATACATGTACTACTACTAGATATCTAGCTGTGATTCCAATACATGCACTAGATATCTACAAATCCAAATGTAGAAATCTGGCATTCAATTTCCTGATATCTGTACAAGAAACAAATAATGAATGATTTTTTACAATTTCAGCTCAAATTCAAGATATCTACAATTCCAATTTGTAGCAGATATCTACTATTCTAACTGCAGGAATCTGTAGTACTTATTCGAAAAGCAGATATCTGATATAGGAATTGCAGATATCACATATATATATACATGTATGTATACCAAACACTAGCAATCTCAAAATTTGATATCAAGTAGTTGAATTCAAGGGTGTCAGGACACTTCGGACCACGGATATTACATACGTACCAGACACTTCAGACCATATTCTTGTTTTCAAGTATGGTCCGTAGTGTCCCTATAGATAGTATGTAATGTCCCGAAATCATGGTCTGTAGTGTCCCTATAGATGGTCTGTAATGTCCCTGAATATGGTCTGAAGTGTCCCTATAGATGGTCTGAAGTGTCCCTATAGATGGTCTGTAATGCCCCTGAATATGGTCTGAAGTGTCCCTATAGATGGTCTGTAATGTCCCTGAATATGGTCTGTAGTGTCCCTATAGATGGTCTGTAATGTCCCTGAATATGGTCTGAAGTGTCCCCTGAATATGGTCTGAAGTGTCCCTATAGATGGTCTGTAATGTCCCTGAATATGGTCCGTAGTGTCCCTATAGATGGTCTGTAATGTCCCTGAATATGGTCTGAAGTGTCCCTATAGATGGTCTGTAATGTCCCTGAATATGGTCCGAAGTGTCCCTATAGATGGTCTGTAATGTCCCTAAATATGGTCCGAAGTGTCCCTATAGATGGTCTGTAATGTCCCTGAATATGGTCTGAAGTGTCCCTATAGATGGTTTGTAATGTCCCTGAATATGGTCTGAAGTGTCCCTATAGATGGTCTGTAATGTCCCTGAATATGGTATGAAGTGTCCCTATATATGGTCTGACATGTCCCTGAATATGGTCTGAAGTGTCCCTATAGATGGTCTGTAATGTCCCTGAATATGGTCCGAAGTGTCCCTATAGATGGTCTGTAATGCCCCTGAATATGGTATGAAGTGTCCCTATAGATGGTCTGTAATGTCCCTGAATATGGTCCGAAGTGTCCCTATAGATGGTCTGTAATGTCCCTGAATATGGTCTGAAGTGTCCCTATAGATGGTCTGTAATGTCCCTGAATATGGTCCGAAGTGTCCCTATAGATGGTCTGTAATGTCCCTGAATATGGTCTGAAGTGTCCCTATAGATGGTCTGTAATGTCCCTGAATATGGTATGAAGTGTCCCTATAGATGGTCTGTAATGTCCCTGAATATGGTCTGAAGTGTCCCTATAGATGGTCTGTAATGGCCCTGAATATGGTCTGAAGTGTCCCTATAGATGGTCTGACATGTCCCTGAATATGGTCCGAAGTGTCCCTATAGATGGTCTGTAATGACACTGAATATGGTCTGAAGTGTCCCTATAGATGGTCTGTAATGTCCCTGAATATGGTCTGAAGTGTCCCTATAGATGGTTTGTAATGTCCCTGAATATGGTCTGAAGTGTCCCTATAGATGGTCTGTAATGACACTGAATATGGTCTGAAGTGTCCCTATATATGGTCTGACATGTCCCTGAATATGGTCTGATGTGTCCCTATAGATGGTCTGTAATGGCCCTGAATATGGTCTGTTCTTGCACAAAGTGTCCCTATAGATGGTCTGTAATGTCCCTGAATATGGTCTGAAGTGTCCCTATAGATGGTCTGTAATGTCCCTGAATATGGTCTGAAGTGTCCCTAAAGATGGTCTGTAATGTCCCTGAATATGGTATGAAGTGTCCCTATAGATGGTCTGTAATGTCCCTGAATATGGTCTGAAGTGTCCCTATAGATGGTCTGTAATGTCCCTGAATATGGTATGAAGTGTCCCTATAGATGGTCTGTAATGTCCCTGAATATGGTATGAAGTGTCCCTATAGATGGTCTGTAATGTCTCTGAATATGGTCTGAAGTGTCTGGTCCGTAATGTCCGCAATCCGAAGTGTCCATACTTCGAATTCAAGATATTTGACAATTAGATTGCTGATAATGATACATTCATATACAAATATCTAGAATCTGTGCCTTAAAAACACTAAGTACTAGTATTACTAGATATATGCAGCTCAATACATGTATACAAATTGAATTAAAGATATAGATCTGGTATCAAATTGTCATTGTAGATATTTATTTTTATTAATTAAATCTGGAACAAACTATATTACATACATATATTATTAATAATATGTATGTTATATAGTTTGTTCCAGATGTAACATATACAGTTACTGATTAAATAGACTAATAGCACCCCATGTATTATGGGATTGTTTCAGTTTGGATGGACCAATAAGTACATATCTTGTGACATATACAATTAGAAGTTCAATAACATCTGGTTGAACAATCCGAATTAATACTTGGGTTAGAGTTATATTATCAGTAAAGGGTCAACTCGGCCCACTTCCAATCTCGGCCCGGTCCAACTCGGCCCACTTTTGAAGCACAATGAAAAGGCTAAGTTGTTCACACCTTCGTCATACTAAAGAAGGTGATAGTTACATGTATTTTATTTCATTTGTTGTTTAATTGTTTGTTCGTCTTTTGTTATCTGTATTCATTATTTATGTTTTGTTGTTATTTATACCAATATTATAATGATACAATGTGAAAGAAATACCTCTCATAATTGTTTGTGAGTAAAATCTGCTGACAAACATGTTCAAATTATAAAACTAACAGATACCAAAATACATTTCACACTGTGACAGGGAAATTTCCACTGCACCGCGAATCTTCAATGCGCTGGGAATATTCAATAATGTTTTGAACTTACATTTAATCGGTTTTAAGTAAATATTAATGATCATTGTATCAAAATTCAACACTTAAAAGGTTCATATATATCGCCTCAATTATTGGGCCGAGTTGGTAAGTGGGCCCGAGTTGACCCTGAATCATATTAGGGGCCTATCTAGAAATTGAAAGTTATAATTATTAGTAATGTTGCATACTCCACTAACCTTCACTATATAAGTTATTAATAATATTTACACGTAATCAGGAGATTCATGAATGCACAATTATAAAAATATATATATATGGTTTATATTTTTATGTCCGCGATGAAAGAAAATGATTAATGAATAAAGTTACTGTACCAACCTTAGCTATTTCAGCCTCTTTTTGGACAGTCACGTTTCTAATAAATGGTTTATAGCCACCCGCTCCTAGCACGAATCCTGATATAGTGCTCATCTTACACCTTTTTTGTTTGTTTTCATTTTGAACACATGCATGCAAGCAGTGTCTATGATACATTACTAAACATGTTTATCTTATGCTATCTTTAGTGGAATTCCTATACAGCGTGCAATGATTGGTCAGTTACAGACACGTGACGCTGTCAGTTAACCATTCGCGTGACAAATGTAAATTTCAATATGGCCGCCGGACTGAGATGTCGATGTGAAGTCGTGTAAATAAATTAACATTTTAGGATTATCTGTTTTCAAAATGCCTTCTCAAGGTGGACGTACAACGCGACTAAGCTCAAAGTTAAGGGGAAGAAGGCCTTCTCTTAAAAAAGGTGCTCGCACGGTCTCAAATTCAGGTTAGATTTTTGTTTATTCTTTTCAGATTTCCTTAGCCCTGAGCCAAGACACGATCAATAAAATGGAATAAGGGCAACGCCACGAATGAAGAGGTAGAACTTAGCCATTATGCAAGTTCTTAAAATTTTCATTGTATAAACATCTGTAGCATATACCCGCATGCAAATGCGATCTCTCGAGTTGGTTAATATGTCAACAAAGGATATGGTTTTCAGTAGGTCACCAGGGGAAGTAAATCAGTATGGCATATATATAAGGCTGGCCAGTATTTGGTATATATTTGGGTTTATTTGGACAGTTAGTCATTTGAACACAACTTAAGGACCAGATTATTGTGTGTGTACAATTGGCAAATGTCATTAATACACCAAAGGCAAAGAGGATTCCTTAAAGTTATATTTATAGATAGATGACTAACAGTCATGGTTTCATAAAAAATACTAAATGGACTTATTTGTAAGAGGAAGTTCTGAATGGGTTGTTCAACAATGACGACAACCAGGTCTGAATAATTGTGTAGACATTATACAATTCAGTGAATACCTGCACATTGTGGCATGATTTATGGTAACAAGAATCAGAACAAGTTGCCCAAAGTAGGAACTATTAAAAGCAAAAAAGCCCTACATGACCTGTGAAGAAGTCACTTAAATAATAATAAACATCAATAATGCTTAATATCTGTGTTTTAACTTTTAGCAAATTGTGAGTCAAATGATGAAGTTGCATCAACATCAGGTGAGACTGGTACCCGTGTACAGCAATATAATCTACGCCGGAGACCAGGTGATTCTGGTAACACTGCTGTACCAGCAAAACGCAAGAAAAAATCAAGACAAAATACTCCAATTATAAAAGGTATATAAATGTTTATATGGTAATGTAAGGAACATTTTGTTGTACTTACTGGCTTTGATTTCTACTAAAGTTGTGATTTTGGTTTTAACGAGGATAATGGTAATATGAACGTTTTCATTCATGAGGCTTTTCTCCATATTTGGTCTATGTAATGAGAGTTTTACCTCATTCAAATATGAATCGGTCGATATCTGTACCTTAAGGCCACTTTTTGATGATCTATCATTTTACAACAGGAATTGTGTTTAATTATTAGTTTCAAGTGATCTAAAGTCTTATAATTTCACTGCAAAAACACCGAGGTAACTTTTGCTAACATGTTGATACAACAGAAAGTTTTAATGCTTTGTCATTGTTCTGTCCTTACATGAATGTTTTGAGGCGTTGATGAGTGTGTTTGTTAGGATGTGTACATAGCAGTTAAAATTGTAATGACACCATCTATTGTTGTATATATTGATTTATCAGGTGAAGCAGTCGGTGGTAAATATTTACAACAAGATTTACCAGATGAAGTTTTACTCAAGATATTTAGTTACTTACTGGAGTTTGACTTATGTCGAGCTGCACAAGTTTGCAAGAGATTTAGGACCATCGGGAATGATGTAGAATTATGGTAAATATAATTCTTGAAAGTATTTTCAGTTATTCTTAGCTTCTCTATTGTTTAATGTGGTGACTAGCTTTGATGAGAATCACAGAAATATATTAATAATTTTCCTTAAAATTTAATAATATCATGTAGTTTTCTCAATGTTTGGGGTTTCAGAAATATGGTGTGCATTGCTTTCACAAGCAAAAGTAATTGGAGTCATATTTCATTATTTGTGACAGTCTGTTCATGAAAAATATCCTTATTGTACTGTATAGTAAATTGCTGTAGTGTGAGTTCTTTAGTTATGCTATTTTTGATATGACTTGAACTTTTAGCTAGTCTTTGGGAAACCGTTACCATATTGTCTTACGTCAGATATTGAAATGAATTAGTAACTGGTTGTATTGTAGGAAAAAACTTTATCAAGAACTTTTTGAATATGATGTACCATTATCTCACCCTGAACCAAAAGTGTTCACACTGATTGACAAAGACAGCAAGGAATATGAAAACCAATGGAAGGAGAGTTTCCGTCAATTAGTAAGTTATTTATAGACAGGGGTTCCATTAGAGGCTGAATTTCAAAGGTCATTTTGATAAAAAATTTACCCAATTTTACCATTTTATAGCCAAAATACATACAATTTAGAGAAAAATTTACCCAATAGCCAGAAGGGTTGAAATGTGGCTTTTTGGAAATTCCTGGGGTCAAATGGAACCCCTTATAGTATTGAAAGGTTAAATGTTATATGTGCATTGTGATTCTGCATACATGTGTGGTTTTACATAAGTAGAGTAGATCTTTGTATAATTATGCTTTGTTTTATTGCTAGAGTATCATCATTACTACAGCTGATATGCCAAAGAAAACACATGTAAATCAATGAACTTGGTCTAAGCATTGTGGTCAAGGGGTTTGCTTTTACTCTTGTTCCAAAGTTCATAAAATCAAATACCACTGTCAGCTAGGTCTAGCTGCAAACTTCACAATCCATGAATTAGACACAAATACTGGTTTTTAACCCAAAAAGCAGACACAGAAGAGTGATTAATGTTAGTTGAAGTAACTTGTTTTGCTACTGTATTTGACATTATATAACTAAGTTAAATGAATAGACGTGGTTGATTGTGAAACAATACACTAGTGGAATATTTAGGTCCTGAATTGGGAATGACTTGATTTGAGTTCTAGTTATTACTTTAACCTTACAATGTTTTATTTTGTTTCAGTATCAAGGGGTTCATGTGAGACCAGGATATTATGATCTGTACTCATATCGAGGCAAAAGATTAAGAAGCAGGGACCTTGTTGTAAGCACTAAGCTTCTTAAGTTTTTGGTGTTTTGATTCCACTAGGGGTTGAATCTCAAGGGTCATTTTGATAAATCTTGACCGAATGTTTACCATTTTATAGCAAAAAACGTATAAGTTAGAGAAAAATTGTCCCTTCAGCTAGAATTCTGACAATCACAATGTAGCTTTTGGAAATTCCAGGGGTCAAAGGGTCAACTCCAGGGTCAAACAAACCTTGGCTTAGATATCATTTTGATTGCCATCAATTGATATGATTTCTGAAACTTGTATTCCAACACTTAACAGAAACTTTGGTATCATGTCAAAAGGGAAAAATCACTTTCTTGGAAACCAGTAGTTGATAATCAATATAGAACTTATACGCAAAGGACATAAAACAAAACCGGAACTAACATCAAAAGTTGTGGGTATCAATTAATTGTGATTGTTCTAATATGTAGCCTTGAAATGTCATACTCTTGATGATGTTGAAGAAATTGTAAACATATTCTTTGTGTCATTGAAAGGTAATGTTTGAATATAGGAATTTTAAGGTGGTTTAAAAATGCTGACACAGAATAAGTATTGGTTGAGGTGTCGCATGGTACTTTCAAATAACAAGATGAACAGTATTTGTACAACTGTTCTACAAGTTCAGATAAAAGAATTATTAATATATTTGGTGTATATTTTTATTCTACAGTGCTTTGATACAATTGAGCAAGCTTACACATATGTAGATACTGAAGATATTGAAGATGCCATCATCTTTGTACATTCTGGACTTTATGTTGGAGAGTTCTTGTTAATTGACCTCAATGTATCAATTATAGGAGCAGGTTAGTTCTGTTTACTTGATTGTTTTTCTATATCACAAGTGGTCTGTAACACTCAAGTATTTGCTTGGATTGTCATGTTCTGTCGTTTCTGGTGAGAATTACTTAATGTCATAAATGATATGACAAAGGTGTAGTAACACCCACATAGTATTTTCTATAATTCACCTGTGAAATCATCATGTTGTGATGTCTCATTTGTCTTACTGTACTGGCTGCTACTATTATGAACAAAAATGTTTTTTACTGATAAAATGTGCATTGATAAGTGTAGAACAAGATATTATATCAGTGCTCGCGCTGGCGTTCGGATTAAGAAAACAAAAATTGGCTCAAATCGTCGAAAAGTACAACTTTTCAAATTTACTGTTGGCGAATGTTTTATTCCACTCAATTTCGTTGATAAATGCGGTTAAAAGCGGCTGAGACCGGTTCTCAATGTTTGTGTATAACTTGCGTACATATTAAAGTGCCCCAATTGATATCCTGTCTATGACACGTTCGTGTATGTTGACAATGATTATACACACACTTGCTAAAACCAATCAGTGGCGGAGCTTGTCGCCTGTCACAAAATCCCCTTTCAGCCAATCATATCACGTCCCGAGTACATGACACACGTGATAGACCTGTAAAGCGCATAATAATAACACTCCAGAGAACTAAATTGGTCAAACACGAATACGCCGAAATAACGATTGATTAGACCGACAATAGAAAAAGTTGCAAACTGTTGTTTACACTTTGAGGTGACTTTCGATTGAAATAAGTTTATGGTTCTTTAATTAACGTTAATCTTTTAGCCATTGATGGCTTTTATACAGGAATTCTCTAGAATCTAATATCGCTGCAAATGCCATCTCATGAAATTAAAACTGCAGACAACGTAGAAAAGGGTATTTATTCCGCAACCCATGTTTAATTCTTAAACTATTTACTCCAGCATCGCAAGACATTGTCTAGGAAAATACGCGTTTATGCCTTGGATTTTCACGCGAATAACCGTGCAATCACTTTTGTTTTCGGATCTAGTATACGATAAAATCAGTACTGTACGGTCCGTTATGCCGCCTGCTCCGTATTTTACGAGGAATGAAAATTATTGTAGTAAATTCAGATTACTATTATTATTGCCTGTATATACTGATGATTTATGTCTCATAGTCTGCTATGACTATTCACATATAATTTACCTCACTGTATGTTTAGTTTATGTTTCATTTGTAGCCTAGTTTTTATGTACAGCTGACTGTTTTGTATATTGCTTCTTGCACGTGACTGTGACTTGTGTTTGGGAGTATACATTGTCTTCATCTTTCAATTTGATTATTAATGAATACTTGATAATGAGATGTATTGTTTAAACTTTAATAACAAGAATAAAATAAACAAGAAATAAAATAACAGTGCGACAGTGAATCATCCTACAAGCTCTATTAGAAATGATTTGTAGACTAAAGCAATTTCAAAGAAACACTAAAAAGGATTACAGTGAAATAACAAAGTCCTATGCCATGGAATATTGGGGGTTGAGACGACAAACTGCTCTAAATACTTGTCGATTGCGTGCTGTAATATAGCCCGCGAATTACTGAAACCGACCGGTTCCAAAACTGGCTCAAGAAAAAAAAAAGCCAGCGCTAGCCCTGTATGTTTATATTAATAAATTACTGAATTTATCATATTTGCTTTCAAGGAACTATCAAAATGTGTCAAATTCAGTGGTTTATCGCCATTCATGCAGTGTCTTTATTTCTTGCATACCAGACTAGGATTTCCCGGGTTTACATTGGGGCTGGAAAACTGACATCCCCTGCTATTAGAAAAAAGTCTTTAAATGTTAGTTGTTTTATTTAATTTCGTCCTTTATTTCATATAGAAGGTATGCCAGAGAAGAATCTGTTGCTGACTTCATGTACGCATGGAAATATCTGGCACTCGGGTAACTGTTTATATGGTAACTCAGCAGAGCCTCATTCTCATCAAAACACTAACCCTCATGCCGGATATTTCTAACCGTACCAGAAGTCAGTAAAAGATTCTTATTACACAATATGTTGATTATAAAACAAGGGGTATGTGAAGCTAACAGTATTTGTATAAATATTTCAGCACCAGGAAATGTGATGGATCATGTGATAATAGAGCGTGCCAGCGAATCTACTATTGTGTTTGTTGAAGGGGCAAGAGATGCGTACCTCGGTTATGTTACACTTAAAGTAAGTTACCATTATTGTATATACTTACATATATATATATATTAGGGATGTCAATGAATAGCAAATCAGGTATTCGAATATTCGTTTTTCATTTCGAACGAATATTCGAATATTCGTTCGACACAACTTGGACAAAATTATTAAAAAAATAATATTTCATATACCAAAGTTCCTTACGTGCTGTGTGTATTCTACTTTAGTTTTCACCGGAAGTTAAGACTCTGACGAATTATGTTATTGCAGTTAACAGATCATCTTCTGAATGCCAATATTCGTGTTTATGAATATCTTTGTGAAGTGTTTAATATGTTTTGTTTTCGTTTTTTCATACAAGTATTCAACGTTATGCATTCATACGAAATCAAGAACATGACAACTTGGCAACATATATAAAATAGAAGTTCTACATTCATTCAGTCTCAATGTCAAATTCACAACTCGGTTTCACTCGGTTTGGTAATCGTACTGATGCAGAAAGCTTTTGTTATCAAAATATATGAAATAAACATGAACACTTGGTAAAATACACTTAGTCAATTAGACTTCTTATCCAACGATCGGGGGAAATAATCCAGACGGCATTTTGACAATAGATACGTGTAATTTAGCATGAACTTTGGGATTTTTATTATATCAGTGTAAATATCTTGTTTAGGTACGCTATTTTTGAATATTGAGTACTTAATTAAAAATCGAACCATACAAAATACATTTACTCGTTGTATATTCAGTACATTGTTTTTAAACAGTCATTTGGTTGGATGATATGACCTACGTGAAAAATTAGTATGAAAATTATGTTGTTTACTGTCACCCCCATTTTTCAACATGTTTCTTTTCTCAAGTCCATCTTTGACCTTCCTTAATTAAAAAGCGAGTCATTAACTCAAGTCCATGTCCGTGGTTTTAACTGCCTACTTTTTACAACTTTCATCAACAATCAAATTACCGACAATTAGACACCTATTTTCTTCTATTTGAGACTATGGACTATCAAACTGTTAAAAACGGTCAGTAATTAACGGATTATCGAAAGAGACAAAATGTCATCATCCGACGATATACAATTATATTAGCACCCCCAAATATACACAATGACACTTTTACAAGCACATATATTTCAACAACAACATCCTTTATTACTCTCATACTATCTTACACAAATCGGCGTTGGCAAATAAATAAACAAACAACAATTTTTATTTTTCATAAAATATTTATTAAGTATATTTTTTCGAATATTGAAACATGATTCGAATATTCGAAGATAAAACGAATATTCGAATATTCGTTGACATCCCTAATATATATTAATCAAGCTAATAGCTCCCTGATGAAGATTGTGTGAGTGACAGACAGGGGTTCCGTTAAGGTCTCATTTTTGGAAGTCCCATATTTTCTAATGTGGACAAGGTCTGAAATTAGGAAGTCCTATACTAGTGTCATTGTACGTGTTAATATCTTACTGTACAGTTATACATGTATGTACTCACATGATAAACATTATCCAAATTATCTGTTTCAGTTTACTCCTGACATTGCATCATCAGTTCCTCATCACAAACATTATGCCTTGGAAGTTACTGAGAATTGTTCTCCTACAATTGATCATTGCAGAATAAAGAGTACTTCTGTTGGTAAGGTCATGTTATACAATGCCTAGAGTTGTATTGTTTGTGTCTTTAAATGACTCACTTTTGCTTTGTTGTGTTATAAAGCTTGTAAGAAGTTGCAGGGTTTATTTTGGCTATTTTGGAAAGATGACCCTACCCTTCAAGTTGGGAATTTTGCACTTTAAACTCAGAAATTAGGGGAAAAGTCCATAAAATAAATTACAGCAAAATTTTAAGACTAAAAGTAAATAATGTAGTGATAAATTAATCAAAAACTGCCTGTGAGCAAAAAGCCTCTAACTTTGTCAATTTTGGGCTAAGCATACATTCTTCATGATAACCCACTTGCCCGAAGCCCGGAACAAGTAAAATTACCGCTGGACGAGTAAAAAATCCATTTTGTCTGCCCGAACGGGCAAGTCATGTTTGTGGTTCGGTCTGACTAGCTTTTAGTCAAGCTGTCACACAAATTGATGTCTTAGTATGCAATACTTCGACAGGTTTTCGTTTTTTGTCAATTTTGTTGTGTAACAGCACCTTTTCATCAACTATCACTACCAGTCTTCGTTTCTGAATTAGCAAATCAAAACAATCGTCAAAACATCATGTTTCTTAGTTATTTTGACAGGGCTGTTAATTTTATTCAGGCAAGTGAATTTTGGCAAGTGGAAATTGCAAGCTGTCTGCCTGAATGGGCAAGTCCTTCAAAGAAAATATTGTGAAGACTGAGCATATATGAACATGGATACTTAAGTACTGTACTGTATGCTGTGCTATGTTTCAGGTGCTGCTGTATGTGTGTCTGGATCAGCTGCCGATCCTTTTATACGACATTGTCTTATCAAAGATTGTGAAAATGTTGGTCTTTATGTTACTGACTATGCACAAGTAAGTATAAATCATTCAGTGCGCGACAGTAATTATTTGGCAATGATGGACGTAGCATCACAAGCTTTTGGTCATCATCATGTTCCACTTCAGTTATCATGGCCCTTTAGTGTAAACACAAAAAGGGATTCCATTTCACATCATTTTATTCATAATCTATGCTACTGATATTCTTCTGCATACATTGTAATAAAAGTTCATTTTGAATAAAGTCTGTTCATCAGTCTTATAACAAGACACGAAAGTCATCATTCTAAAAATGCCTGTTATATTATGAAGTTGTGACTTCTAGGGAGTTCTACAGTATAAATAAAAGATAAATGCCTTCCTTCTTGTTGTCTTGGTGAATGTAGACAAAAAATAGAGCAAATATTAAACTTTATGTTTGACATAGGGATCTCGCTTGTCAAATTTGCTGTAAAGGTGTTAGTAAAATTCAGCTTGTTATAAATTCTCATCGGAACATTGATTGATAATTTATCCTACTCAATGTTTTCATATCAATATACCAGGATGCATTAATGCCTCTCCAAATGACCAATAAAATGATGAGCTGTTCAGAATGTTGCTAGCACATTTTTTAAAACATCAAATCGTACTAAAGAATATCTGTAAGTTTTCAAGATTTGTGCAACTTTAGACTCAACAGCAAGCGTAGCAATGTAAACAATGATGATTAGTGGTTTATTACAGTTATGAACTTCAAAGCGAAAAATACCATACTTTTAACAATCTCTGTAAACAGATATTTATTCTAATAGTTATAAGACAGTACTCTACAAACAACCACTATACTGTGTTTTCTGATTGCCAACTAAATAATTGTCCGAAATTTAAATTTATCCAAATACTCCTCCTCTTTTGAAATGCAGTTCATTACCTTAAATAGTTTGCAAGTATAAACTTTCTTTTTCATCATTATTTGCTACAAAAAGTGATTCAGTAGAATTCATAATGTTATCCTTCAACTTTGTGGGGTTAGGGTTGTTTAGAAAACCAGCTCTTACCAAAGAGAGAAAATGTATTTGTGGCCAACAGTGGCAGGCATGTTTGCTTAGAGATCCTCCATATGTGGCATGAACACATTTACATGGAGTAAATAAAGGTTTTATTGTTATTGTTGGAAAAATATTCTGGAATTTTCATATAGGTTATGTAACTGTAAGGACATCTATTTATACAAATTCTGCTTTCAGGGTACGTATGAGGACAATGAGATAAGTGGCAATGCATTGGCTGGTATATGGGTAAAGAATTATGCCAATCCAATTATGCGTAGAAACCATATTCACCATGGAAGAGATGTTGGAATTTTTACATTTGATTATGGACAGGTAATGAAATTTGAATTTACTTATAACTGATGTGTTTGGGCACAGTGGTTGATTGGGTAGTGTGCTAGGTAGTCAGCTGGGTATTTGGGGAAGGCACAGTGGTTGATTGGGTAGTGTGCTGGGTATTTGGGGAAGGCACAGTGGTTGATTGGGTAGTGTGCTGGGTAGTCAGCTGGGTATTTGGGGAAGGCACAGTGGTTGATTGTGTAGTGTGCTGGGTAGTTAGCTGGGTATTTGGGGAAGGCACAGTGGTTGATTGGGTAGTGTGCTGGGTAGTCAGCTGGGTATTTGGGGAAGGCACAGTGGTTGATTGTGTAGTGTGCTGGGTAGTCAGCTGGGTATTTGGGGAAGGCACAGTGGTTGATTGGGTAGTGTGCTGGGTAGTCAGCTGGGTATTTGGGGAAGGCACAGTGGTTGATTGGGTAGTGTGCTGGGTAGTCAGCTGGGTATTTGGGGAAGGCACAGTGGTTGATTGTGTAATGTGCTGGGTAGTCAGCTGGGTATTTGGGGAAGGCACAGTGGTTGATTGGGTAGTCAGCTGGGTATTTGGGGAAGGCACAGTGGTTGATTGGGTAGTGTGCTGGGTAGTCAGCTGGGTATTTGGGGAAGGCACAGTGGTTGATTGGGTAGTGTGCTGGGTATTTGGGGAAGGCACAGTGGTTGATTGGGTAGTGTGCTGGGTATTTGGGGAAGGCACAGTGGTTGATTGGGTAGTGTGCTGGGTATTTGGGGAAGGCAAAGTGGTTGATTGGGTAGTGTGCTGGGTAGTCAGCTGGGTATTTGGGGAAGGCACAGTGGTTGATTGGGTAGTGTGCTGGGTATTTGGGGAAGGCACAGTGGTTGATTGGGTAGTGTGCTGGGTATTTGGGGAAGGCACAGTGGTTGATTGGGTAGTGTGCTGGGTATTTGGGGAAGGCACTGTGGTTGATTGGGTAGTGTGCTGGGTATTTGGGGAAGGCACAGTGGTTGATTGGGTAGTGTGCTGGGTATTTGGGGAAGGCAAAGTGGTTGATTGGGTAGTGTGCTGGGTAGTCAGCTGGGTATTTGGGGAAGGCACAGTGGTTGATTGGGTAGTGTGCTGGGTATTTGGGGAAGGCACAGTGGTTGATTGGGTAGTGTGCTGGGTATTTGGGGAAGGCACAGTGGTTGATTGGGTAGTGTGCTGGGTATTTGGGGAAGGCACAGTGGTTGATTGGGTAGTGTGCTGGGTATTTGGGGAAGGCACAGTGGTTGATTGGGTAGTGTGCTGGGTATTTGGGGAAGGCACAGTGGTTGATTGGGTAGTGTGCTGGGTATTTGGGGAAGGCACAGTGGTTGATTGGATAGTGTGCTGGGTAGTCAGCTGGGTATTTGGGGAAGGCACAGTGGTTGAACTTGACAATCCCTGAAATAGGGACAAATACTGGTTAGTAATGCAGAAATCAGTATTCGAGTGTGAGTGTCAAGAATTTGTTTCACAACACATGTCAAATAAATAAGTTTAAACTGAACCAATTTGTTGACTCTTAATAAAAAATTAAAACCATGATTACTTAATGAATATTTTACTACTTGCAACAGTCCACCCAGTAAGCTCACTTGTCCATCAATCTGGATGTTGTGTTTCGTAAACCCTCATAGAGTCGTAGGTTCTCCATGATATTTTCACTGAAGAGAATACGTGTATATCCAAAGTCACTTGGGCTCCACCTCTGGTTGTTGGAAGAAGAGCTTAGTTCTGGTTGGTTGTTAACCCAATAACACTGGCAACATTAATTGAATGCCGTCCATTACAAGAATACTGTTAAAAATACCATAACACTTCTACACAACCTAGTTGTTTCATGAATGATAACAAATATTGTATATTACAGGGTTATTTTGAGAGCTGTGATATACACAATAACAGAATAGCTGGATTTGAAGTGAAGGCTGGTGCTAACCCAACTGTGATTCACTGTGAGATACACCATGGTCAAACTGGTGGTATTTATGTACATGAAAATGGACGAGGACAATTTATAGACAATAAAATTCATTCAAATAACTTTGCTGGTGTTTGGATTACTTCGAATAGTGATCCTACAATCAGGTAGGTTTCAAGTGTTAGTTAAGTTCTAGTCTTAAAATGTTTAAAAATTTGAAATGGTAAGTTCTAGCATTAAAATGTTTAAAAATTTGACACTTCGAAAGTATCTAAAATAAAATAATAGCAAAAGTCAGATAGTTGTGAAAATTTGGTTGTTAAAAGTTATTTCTAACAAAACAAATGTGGGGGGTATATGATGTTTGAAACCTTTTCTAGTTTGTAGCCCTGTTAAGCTCTATATTGATTTCAAAGGTGATATATGTGTGACATATGTGTATAAGCATTTTGAATTATAGTCTGTACTGGTAGCACTAAATGAGCTTTCATGCTTCATATTCACAAAAATTTCAGAAAAAATGAGATTTACAATGGTCATCAAGGTGGTGTGTACATATTTGGAGAAGGTAGAGGACTTATAGAACACAATAATATTTATGGTGAGTAGATGAGTTGTTTGAGAGTTTGTTGTAAACATTGGATAATCACTGGGTGAATATTTCCCATAGTTTTAAGTGTCCCAGTCTGGTTAATGTCACATACATTTTATACATCTTCACAAATCTCTGTCAGACATGGGCCTTATTCATAATCATTTATAAGACTGAAGATTTTAACTGTTCCTTACTCCTTTCTTGTTTTAACAAGATTGATTTTCATAAACTTGGCAGAAGTGTACAGTGAGTAACAGTAAGAATTTAGACAAAATTTTATTTATTAAGATTAAATGAAAATGAAATGCTGGTAAATAATAGTTTTACTAATTTTGGTTTTAAAACGTTTGTGAATAGGTTGTATTGAAGCCTATATGCTTCCTGCAGGAACCAGTGTGAATAGGTTGTATTGAAGCCTATATGCTTCCTGCAGGAACCAGTGTGAATAGGTTGTATTGAAGCCTGTATGCTTCCTGCAGGAACCAGTGTGAATAGGTTGTATTGAAGCCTGTATGCTTCCTGCAGGAACCAGTGTGAATAGGTTGTATTGAAGCCTATATGCTTCCTGCAGGAACCAGTGTGAATAGGTTGTATTGAAGCCTATATGCTTTTTGCAGGAACCAGTGTGAATAGGTTGTATTGAAGCCTATATGCTTTTTGCAGGAACCAGTGTGAATAGGTTGTATTGAAGCCTATATGCTTCCTGCAGGAACCAGTGTGAATAGGTTGTATTGAAGCCTGTATGCTTCCTGCAGGAACCAATGTGAATAGGTTGTATTGAAGCCTATATGCTTCCTGCAGGAACCAGTGTGAATAGGTTGTATTGAAGCCTATATGCTTCCTGCAGGAACCAGTGTGAATAGGTTGTATTGAAGCCTGTATGCTTCCTCCAGGAACCAGTGGGATGTAATTCTGTCATATTTCGGTATATATTTTGTGTAACAAAGTCATTTCTTTTGTTGGCTTGTAAAAAACAAATGATGGTTTAAAACTTGTGAGAATATTTATTATTAGCATTGGGAATTGAATAGCTATTATAGTATTAGTTTGACACTCCAGTATGCTATATGCTTTTTCATTGAAATTCCTAATTTTCATGTTTCTTTTCAGGATGAATGTTGATTAAGTTAGAATTGCTTTACTTGTTTATATATCTTTACTGTATTGAACCAGGGAACAAGCTACTAGGCGAAGTGGGCGAAGAAGGCGCCGAACGTCCGTTCATTTTGCCAATTTTCAAAAGTACGGCGAAAAATTAGTCGCCGTAACTTTCTGGGACATGTCATTAAACAATATGAACCTTCGTGTAATCAAGCGAGACATCCGCAGTGCATTCGTTGTATAAACATACCTATTATCAGGTTTTCCCCCACAGTTTAAACAATATTGATCGATAAACAACCCCAAATGTTCGACTGTGGAAAGTTAAGCTGCACCTACCGCTATAAAGTAAGGCGAGATCTGATAGGATAAGCGACTACTGCTGACCAATGAGCGCTTGCTTTGTAATGAATTTCGACATGACTGTGTTTACACGACGCGTGTAGAGAACCAACATGGACGACAAATTAAGCCTGTCATAAATTGATCAAACGAACGACCCGTGAAAGGTGCGATATTGCAATGAATACTGCGATTACAGCGAATTTGTTGAGATTTTTCACCGTAAACGCTGTATAGATTTTAAATTGAATATTCCTACTTTCGTTTTCAATATCGACTCGCGTTTATTTCGTTTACGTCGGTCGCATCATACAGTGTTTATTCATACTTGATATAGATGTTAATTAAAAAATCATTGGTTATTGTTTTGATTTCCATTAAATTTTGTTGGTTAATATATTTCAATATTGCATAATTTGACGATTTTTAGTGAAACCACGGACATATAAACCATTTATTTACGGTTTATATGTCCGTGGTGAAACATTAATGTGTAAGGCTAGTTTCTCATATGATTATTGAAAGTAAACAGGTCATAATGTGTAAGATGATAAATGGAGTAAAGATATATATGTTACTTTGAGATTTTGGTTGATATAAAGCTAAAAATGAAGGATTATCATATGCACACTAATTTATTCAGTGTGTGACTAGAAATATGCTTTCTTATTATTGAGGAGATTTGCAAAACATAAATTGATAGGAAGCTATGCAATTTTTGTTAACTTGTATATTTCAAAACTATCGAACATTAGTTATTAAAAGATCCAGTGTCATGAAGAAAAACAAAATCAATGTTTCGGACGCGTTGTCTCCACTTCTCCCTAATTTCTCCCCACTTCTCCCTATCTCAGCTGAAGGGAGAAGTGACTTCTCCCAAGAATTTGAGCCTTGCTTGTTCCCTGATTGAACAATATTTTTCTGGTTCTGTTGAAACAGTGGCATTTCATACATTAAACCAGTGGAACAGTAGCTTCAGCTTGGTACTGGCTGTCACTGGTGTACAAAGAGTACACAGTTAAGTCCAGCTGAAGACTCTTGAGCACTGGTAAACATACTATGACTTCCTATATGTATCAGTAGATATTGTCTTAATTTTTCAGAGGTAACTGGTTCCTGAAACAGCTCTAATATTTTAGAATGAAGTCCTAAAATCCTTATTTTCAGCCCTAAAATTAGCCCCTTTTTTTGCAAGAAAACTTCTGAAAAGGGTTAGAATGTATTTATCATTAATATGTTTCAGGTAATGCTCTTGCTGGAATACAAATCCGAACCAACAGTAATCCTATTGTAAGACACAACAAGATTCATCATGGTCAACACGGAGGAATCTATGTGGTAAAACATTGATGTTTCTTTTCACTTTTCATTGATTTAGCTCAATTGAGATCACAGAAATGTCAAATATGCCTCTTTACTCGGCCAGATCACATTGTAAGAAGTAAAATATCTCCATTTGCATTATCCAAAGAAGTCTACTGAAACTGCTCAATCAAAAGTGATACTGTTGGATAAAGTATATTAGAAGGAGTGCTATTTATTATTGTTTCAAATCAAACCACAAGCAGGGTTTTCCCTTGCATTGTTCAAATGGGGGTACTGGCACTCCAACATTTAAATATTTGAAGTTTAATTTTGGCTGTGATCATTTTTGATCTGCCACTGTGATCTCATGTATTACCTAGAAGCAAGGTGCAAACATTGAGGTGATATTAGATGAATGAAATTACCTCAAAGGTGTTTAAGTAAAAAAATGCTGATATGCCGAAATAAGCTAATTGGACGTTAGTGGTTAGTGGGTCCTGAGGACGCACTTCTGTTTATAAATGGGGGTCTTCAGTCTGAAAATAGTGTCAGAAATACAGAAAGTGATCTTCAAGTTGGATTAAATTAATTAGAATGATGGCACATCAAAGTCATATTGTTATTAATGTACACATGACGAGATAGCTGAACAATATTAGTACATGATGTGCATGTTGATTATCAGACTTCATGAAAGGTCCAAGCCAGACCTTTATAAAGAGCTACCATGCATTCTAAAGTCTGACAAAATTTCTTTTGTTTCTACTATATTTGTAAGTTTCTCTGACATATTTTAGGCAATTTTAGGAAGCCTGGTTTATAACAATTCTTAATAACACGAAATTGTGCTGTGATATTTTTAGTTTCTGACCTATATCATAGCACACCAAAAGTAAGACTTAATCCTGACCAGTTTAAAGTGGAAGTGACCAATGTGACCAATGTTGTTGGACAAACATTTGGTGAGATACATCAGATGAGAAATGTTACACACAATTAAGTTTATTCTGATGAATTCATTGTATGGTTTGGATAATTATATTTTACTGTATATTTGTTAGCATGAAAAAGGACAAGGCCTAATTGAGGAGAATGAAGTGTACTCAAATACATTAGCTGGTGTTTGGATAACTACTGGAAGTACACCTGTGTTACGTCGTAATAGAATACATAGTGGAAAGCAAGTATGTAGCACTACATCAGTATAATCTGTGCCATTAGTCTTGGATGTTTGATCAATTGATAAACATAAAAGATAATCATAATTTTTTGGATGTATGCTGTGTCATGATTTTTTTCTGATAGAAAATGTTTTTGTTTTTATATGTTAATGTAAATATTTAGTTAATTTCTCAAATCATTAGACTTTACAGTCTATGAGCATGTAATATTTACAAGTATTGACAATAATTGAACATTTACCATGCATGGTCACTGGCAACATTAATTCATTCATGAATAGTATCAGACTATATTCATATAGTAGTACCAGTTCTAGCAAATGTAAACACATAATTTTGATACAAATCTAAAATGGTATTAATTTTACATATAAATATAAACCTCAAATAAACCTATATATGCTCAATCAAAAAAGAAAGTGTGAATGGTGTGCTTTGCTGAATTTTTGTAACCTATTAAATTATATTGGTCAATTTTTAACGACTGATGCAATACTGATAAGGGCTATTCCAGTTAAACATATGTCCCACCCCAGGACGGCAAAATAAAAAAATTCTGTAGGGGGTAGGTCTTTTTCTTAATTTGCTACTGTAGGGGGTGGTGAAAAGTCCAATTTCGCTTCTAAAGGGGGGCATCATTTTCTTTTTTGCTTCTGACCATATCTGCTCATTTATATTGACTGCTCGATGATGAAATACCGTTTTGTTTTAACCATATAACTTTTTTCCCGAACGTCGTGTACAGAATTGGTTTGGAGACAAATTTTCGAGATATGATCAAGTCGGTACAGTACCAGAAATTGGAAAAAGTTACGTCCCTTGACAATAATATGGCGGACTGTAAAATCGTGGTCCAAGACCAACATACACTGCAACTCTGTTACACCGCGGTCGGTTATAGCGCGATATCCATTATAACGCGATGTCGTCGTGGCTCCCGATTATTCATGAAAAATCCTAAAATTTGTCAAAAAAGAACGAAAAATTGATCAAAATCGTATTTTTCCACGATTTGCTGTCTGCTCTTTCGCGAAATCACGTGCCGTTAACGAACCGTGATCGCGAATCGCACCATAAGAGATATGTCCAATTATGATAACCATCAATATTTACTCAAATGTTACCTTCTAATAGTTTTCAACACATCATGTAAACATCAACGTAATTTGACCTTGCATTGTGCTGAATCTATGACGTCACGGGAGTAGCTGATGCAGATTTGTCTACACACGCCCACGTTCAATTATTCTCCTTACCTTGACCGATTAGATGATCGCGAAATTTCTTTAATTGAATGAATGACAATCATGGAACAAAGGAGTGTTAATCCTCAATAAACTAAATGATAATGCAAACCTGTTTGCGATATCCGGATGCGCTAATTACGATTAATACAGCACTTGTTGTTCACACATATCTACTAGATGTGTCGGTCGACTATTTCTCAATTTGTCACAAAAAGTAGCTGTGTATCGACATTTTTACCTTTTAAGTTAAGGCAAAAGCGGACAAATCGGCACGGGATGTTTGAAGTGCTGCGAGTCAAAAACAATGTTCTAGCAGACTACAAAGGCGCCGCGGATCGACTTTTTAGATCAAGTAGTCGGCCCAAATGTTTGATGCGACGCACGTGGAAAATTTCGACTCGCAGAGTTCAAAGGCGCCGCGTCGTCTTCTAGTTTCAGAGGTCGACCGTCGTGGGTGGTGATTTTGACAAATTCACATTTTGATTGACTTGAAATGCTTTATGAAACGTATGTAATATAGATACGACCGGGCGTGGTTCAAAAACTGTAGGCCATCGATTTTTCATGCGTGATTGTTGGTCACATGAACAGTTTTACGCGATGGATTATTCTTTTGTTCTGGTGAATAACGGATAAATATTGATAGGTACGAAAATATAATGAGATATAATTATTGAATAAATTCGGCGATGTTCACATGCATTTTGCGAGAGTGTCACAGGGGGTAATTTTCACTGGTAACAATTATTGCAAATGCCGCCAAAATATCGCGGTTCCGAAAGAGAAATGACTATATTTTAGCTTCGTTTTAAATAATTAATGAGTTTTGTTTTGAAATAGTTTCAAATAATAATGCAAAAATAAGTTTTATATATTTTCATCTACCTATTTATAAAAACAAATGCGAAATTATATTACACAAATGTACTAAATTGGGTTTAAATTGGCTTGAAACCAATAATTGTGCCGCTTTTATGGATACGTTTCGTGGTAAGTATACCAAATTGACAACATTTGTCTAGATATTTATTAGAAATACTTCATAATTTGTACGAATCGCGTAAATGTTATCCGAATGTTTCGTCCCCTTAACATTTCGACCACAAGTTAATTTTAGGCTGTTGTTTATAATTACATGGGTGAAAGTTTCTTGCCGTTATCCTAAATCGTACATTCTCGGTCAGTTCCAATCTTCTCTATCAACATCTTTTTTCCAACATAAGGAAAAGTTCTGTCAACATAATCTGTTTAGTTTTTCCGACATTTTTTAATGATTTTTCAAAGTTTCTGAAGTTGCTAATTACTATAGAATGACTGAATAACAGAGATTTACACTAGCAGAAAGTTAAAAAAAATACCTGCAGACACGGAGAATGGTGTCTTGCGGACTGTCAATAATGTATATGTCTGGTGAATTTGTAGAGGCATATGCTTAGGATGTAAAAAATAAAGCAACAACAAATATAAACTTCTCAAGGGGGTCCGAATTTGCTCAGAAAATATTCTAAAGGGGGTTATTTTCTTGTCAAATAAACTTCTGAAGGGGGTTGGTCCATTTTGAAAGTGCCTTCCTGGGGTGGGACATATGTTTTACTGGAATAGCCTTAACAAAAAATATACCACCAGATAGAAATTAAAATCATATCTTTCAGTTGGTAACAAATATGTCAATGTTTAGCCCCATGATATTGAAAAATGTCCATATTATCCCTTGCATACTTTCTTTTTAACTCCGCGTATAAATATTACATTGTATAAATATTCTGGAATTACTTTTGTATGAATCTTTGTATCTTCTATAAACAGCTCTTACAAATGATATATTATGTAAGGAAATGTACAACTGTTGAAACATTTGAAAATTTATTCAGTTTATAAATGATGAATGAATATATTACTGTTATATTTTCAGGTTGGTGTATATTTCTATGATAATGGACATGGTGTACTAGAAGATAATGATATTTTTAACCACCTTTATTCTGGTGTTCAGATTAGGTAAACACTTGAAACATTCTGGTTGTATCTTAATTCTTGTAGCAAATCAATTGACATAGTAGTGCTGTACAAATTAAACTACAGGTACAGTTTACCTATTCATCCAAAGGGTTGTTGCCAACAAATACCTCATACCTCTAGATGACCACTATTTCACTGCGTGTAGGCTTCCCACTTATGGTTAAAACTTAATTGATGTTTTCACTTGGTTGATTTGTAACACATTGGTTAGGATTGAACTTGGATTAATAAGTTACTTTTTCGATTATAATGAGTTGGTAAAGAAATTATGCATACCTATAATTTTTAAATTGCACCCTCTGGTAAGTTACCTTTGCATGGAGAGAAAGCTGATTTTCAGAAGCCTTCTTAAGACAGGCTCAAACAGTAAGGTAATTTTAGTTTTGCATTAAAACATGATAAACTGTTCTGTTCACTTTTCAGGACTGGAAGCAATCCCTTGATAAGAAGGAATAAAATCTGGGGTGGTCAGAATGGAGGTATATTAGTGTATAATAGTGGACTAGGTATGATAGATAACAATGAAATATTTGACAATGCAATGGCTGGAGTGTGGATTAAAACAGACAGTAATCCTGTGTTGAGACATAATAAAATTCATGATGGAAGAGATGGTGGCATTTGTATTTTCAATGGTGGAAAAGGTAATCCCTTGATATCTTAGTTGATATTTTACTGCTTATACATACTAACAGACAGACTTCCCATATGGTTTTAGACACTGCCATGGAAGGTGATGAGGATTCTTATCCCATTATGTTCACCAGTTATACATTTAAATCTGAGATAGCTTGCTAATTACATGATTTCTTTGTCTGCTTTGATATTTCTGGAATTGTTAGGACCAGAAATTGATAAATTTAGCTATAAATTAACATTGCCGTAGAATGTTGAAGCTTTGTTGGTGATTTAAGCTTATTTAATGGTATGTAATCTTGGACCACAATATGTAGTTGGGTGTATAAAGAGTTAAATATGACTATTCTCTTTGTTAATTTGTGGAAATAAATATTTGAAATATAAGTATGTTAGAAATGTATACTAGATCAGCTGGACAAGAGAAAGTAGGTTGTCATATAGCTCTAAGCTGTTAAAACTTCAATCTGGTTTCTGAACTTAACAAAATTGTCACAAAACTTTTAAAAACGAGCACCACCCTAGGAATGGTTTGTGATAAGTTTCATATGTTGTAGGAATCTTGGAAGAAAATGACATATTCCGTAATGCACAAGCAGGTTTGTTAATCAGTACACAGAGTAACCCAACATTGCGGAGAAACCGTATATTTGATGGTCAGGCTGCTGGTGTAGAAATAACAAACAATGCTACTGCCAATCTGGAGGGTAACAAAGTGTTTAACAACAAGTTTGGAGGATTGTGTCTCGCAAGTGGTGTCAATCCAATCATGAAGGGTGAGACAATTATCTCATATATTATATACTGGATTTATCTTCATATTGTTTAAAAGCTCATTTTTTGCTAGCCCCTTTACCACAGCAGGTTTTTATACCAAATAGGATGTAGTATGTGGGAAGAAGCCACCCAGCTAGCTTATGGTTGGTCACTGTCAGTCTGTGGTCTTCCTCTACCTTAATATTTGGAAAAGTTACTCCATGACCCAGGCTTTTAATGTGACTTAAACCCCTATTACAATAAAAAGTCATTTTTCCATTTATTTTCCCAATACTTTAAAGATGGCATTTATTCTAAGATTTCATGGAATTTTTTCATTATAAGTCCTGCATGTAAGGCCAAGTATCAATTGTAGTATATTTCAGTTATTTACTTAACCAAGAACCTGACATTGTCATTTTCTGATTGTTATGATATATTATGTTTTGTAATCATAAAATAGGAGTAAGGGTCATTGTCGTCTTTATGTTATATTATGTTTTGTAATCATAAAATAGGAGTAAGGGTCATTGTCGTCTTTTGAGAAAATTATGTAAACAATTTTATTGATCTATAATAGATGTTGTAATTGGGAGTTGATACAAGGACATTCTGTTCAGTGTATTGTTTGAAAAAAAATGTCCTGTCAAGGATTTGTATAAACCCTTTCACTCAGCCTTAATAATACAACAGTCAAATGTTTGATTAGTTGTCCCTACTTTGCATCATGCACTATATATGGATGTGTCACTCCTTGAATGTGTATTTTAACTATTTGTCAATGTCATTAGGTAACAATCCTCATCAGGAGCTTTATTAACAAACATTTTAAGACTGAATCTCAGACTTAGACTTTATATTTGCTAAAGTTATATTTACCAGCCTCTTGTTTTTCGCAGCAAATGAACTTTTGTCTGAATAGTTGTTGTTACCCACTCTGCACTTTTGCCAATTTTTTATTAAAATCTATACATTATCAAGTCTAAGTCTCAGTTTCAGTTTTAAAATGTTTATGAATAACCCCAGTCTCCTATAATTGTGTTTTTATTTCAGATAATCAAATCTATGGCAACCACAATATGGTGCAGAAAGCCGTCTCATCTGGTCAGTGCCTATATAAAATATCTAGCTACACGAGCTTTCCAATGCATGACTTTTATAGGTAAGTAATTTCATGCTTAGCACTGTCAGAAGTATGCTTATTGTGAAACTTGTTCGATTGGAGAGATATTATTCTGCAGGGTATTTCCGGAATTCCTGGTTTTTAATTTGCTGCATAAAATCCTTTCCTGTGTAAATTTTTTTAGAGTATGTTTAGAGATGTTCTAGATGGTAACAAATGGACAGATATGGCTTCTATCTAACATCCATTTCATAAATGACTTGTAACAAAGCCTTTTATTGGTTGATATTGGGATGATAAGCGTAGTCATCTTGAGAAGTCAAATTGATTGATGATTCTCGGTTTCTAGAAGTGTTGATGAAGATATAACTGCCATATTTTGTAACTACTGAGTTAACTGTTTCCATTCCATGCTGTATTTGCTTTCATATATTAAACAGATTGACTTAATGAAAATCACCAAACCCTTGGGACATCCGTGTCTGCCAAACCTTTAATATGATGATTATATTTACAGTTTTACATGTGTCTGCCAAACCTTTAATATGATGATTATATTTACAGTTTTACATGTGTCTGCCAAACCTTTAATATGATGATTATATTTACAGTTTTACATGTGTCTGCCAAACCTTTAATATGATGATTATATTTACAGTTTTACATGTGTCGGCCAAACCTTTAATATGATGATTATATTTACAGTTTTACATGTGTCTGCCAAACCTTTAATATGATGATTATATTTACAGTATTACATGTGTCTGCCAAACCTTTAATATGATGATTATATTTACAGTATTACATGTGTCTGCCAAACCTTTAATATGATGATTATATTTACAGTTTTACATGTGTCTGCCAAACCTTTAATATGATGATTATATTTACAGTTTTACATGTGTCTGCCAAACCTTTAATATGATGATTATATTTACAGTATTACATGTGTCTGCCAAACCTTTAATATGATGATTATATTTACAGTTTTACATGTGTCTGCCAAACCTTTAATATGATGATTATATTTACAGTTTTACATGTGTCTGCCAAACCTTTAATATGATGATTATATTTACAGTTTTACATGTGTCTGCCAAACCTTTAATATGATGATTATATTTACAGTTTTACATGTGTCTGCCAAACCTTTAATATGATGATTATATTTACAGTTTTACATGTGTCTGCCAAACCTTTAATATGATGATTATATTTACAGTTTTACATGTGTCTGCCAAACCTTTAATATGATGATTATATTTACAGTTTTACATGTGTCTGCCAAACCTTTAATATGATGATTATATTTACAGATGTAAAACATGCAATACTACGGAGAGGAATGCAATCTGTGTTAATTGTATAAAAACTTGCCATGGAGGACATGAGGTGGAGTTTATCCGTCATGATAGATTCTTCTGTGATTGTGGGGCTGGAACATTAAATAATGCATGTAGATTACAAGGTGAACCAACACAAGACACTGACACTCTATATGACTCAGCTGCACCGATGGAATCTCATACATTACGTGTTAATTAATAGTCATTCACTTGTGCCACTTGTTCTTAAGTGTGTTGTGGATTATTTATGTGGATTGTGTCAGTGTTTATAGTTGTTACAACTACAGCATTCTTCAATATCACGTGTACTGTCCAACCATCTTTACGATGTCACATTCATTGTTGACTCCTGTCGAAAGTCCTGCCATCCGTATGTTGTCGCAGCCACTGCTGGTTCCTGTTGACAGTCATCTGTATGTCATCACAGCCATTGCTGGTTAATGTGCATAAATGAAAACAGTACCATGTTAGGAGAATGGATAGAAACTTGAGTATACTATCGTGCATTTAGCATTCACTGTAGAAAGGATGGTGAATTACGTTTCTCACTGTAAATCCACTGCCAAACAATATATAGTTTGTTTTATAATGTGCTTGAGACATCGCCATCAACTGTGAGAATGCTTTATACTTTAACCTCATTTAAGCACAAACATTTTATGTTTTGTATACTGATCTTCATTTAGATATTTTTAGCATTTTGTCATTAGTAGTGAGGCATTTCTTACACTGTACTTTTTAGACTCTTTGATATTTAGAACATCAATATTTTAACGCTGTACAATACACAACATTATTTTGTGTATTTTTGCCATTTAAATCTTGATTAAACTGCTGACACTCTCTATTTTACTGGAGTATGTATCACTGCATCGATCTATACATGTAGATACACATAGTGTAAAATTGCATGCTCTTCTAATACATAATAAATGTGTACAAAGTACACAATATCACATATATTTGTATAGAAATTCTTGTGTATTGTTCTTTGTATAACGATTTTAATAGCTTGACTGTGTTTGAACATAAATTGTGAAATTGTGTGCATGTTTTCTTACACTAAAAGTGTTTAACATGTGGACCTATCTTACAACATTTTATATCAGCTATGGAATACTACGTATTGAGGTACACAAATAGTATATTGAAGGTTTGTTGCAAAAATGGTGGAACTAATTCTTTACCAACACTGATTTACAATAGTTCGGTGCCTAACCCAAAATATATATTTTAGTACATATACTTGTACTGTATGTTGTTACACAATATATGATATTATATAGTTATATGAAAACCCATATCACAATCATAAACTAGAAACACTACTGGGTCTTAGGTTATGAATCTTAGTTTGAAGCATTTAATTGGTTGGTTTTGAGCACAGTATTACCTTTGACCAATGGAAAGGCTTCATTCTGAGACTGGTCTCCAAATTCAGTTTAAATACCTGGGGCTCTGTTTTTTTCAATGTTGTTCTATTATTGCTGAAGAAATAATTGGTTTACACGCCTGTTTCTGTAATTTGTATGTTTTCATGTATCAGTGGGAGAAACTTTCCGAGTGGGAATTCAAATTCTAAATAAACAGTAACACACTTGCTGGTGAAGCAGGAAAGCTGAATACCCTGATTTTCCTTTAAGGAAGGTTCTCGCACTGTGTATCATTCAGTATTATCAGAACACACACAATCCATAAACATGATTAGCATTATACATTGTATTAAACTTCTCTTTTCCATTAGTCTCCTGTTGTATTAACAGAAAACAATATAGCTTTAATAATTAATATTTTCTTGCTGTTACTGTCTCAAGTTATCATATGTCTGATGTTACGTATTAAATAATGACAAAAATCATCAATAACAAATATCTTACTGAAGTTGAATAGTTGTAGTTTTCTGACCTATCCCTGTGTTTGTAGGAGTGACATTTTTATTAAGTCCTGGGTGCTATATTTATTTACCTGAGCAAAAGAAACGTTAATCTTGTTGTTAATTTCAGCTCTTAGTACACATGTGTTAGTATAAGAATTTTCTGTAAAAACTCCTACATGTAGTATTGTGTTCAGCGCAGCTTGTGTTGTTAAATGAATTTCTTCTGTTGTTTGTGATTTTACCACAGTGTATTTGCACAATATAGAAGTTTGAACTGTGACTTTATTTTTGTTTCCATAAAACATCACCATACATTTTTGTCTATTTTTTGTTCCAAACTGCTTATACCAGACTGTTTAATGTTCTGTTGATGAACGTTTTTCTGGACACTTAACTGTACACTTCTTGTAGTATGGCAGCTATATTTAAATAGGCAGAGGTGAACAAATTTCAACACTGTATTATCATTGAATACATTATACAGGTGCTGTAATATGTATCTGGAAATATCTGCACATGTTTTATTTGTTTAACATTTTGTCTGGTGAATGCATTTAAATCACTTGTTAACATAATAGATAGATGGTTTGTTTTGAAAGTATGATGAAGATAGCTTGATAGATTAATTGATATGCTGTCTCCATGGTTAACTCATATATAGATAAATTGATAAGCTATCTCCATGGTTACTTCATTTTTAGATAATCTGATAAGCTATCTCCATGGTTACTTCATTTATAGATAAACTGATAAGCTATCTCCATGGTTACTCCATTTATAGATAAACTGATAAGCTATTACCATGGTTACTTCACATGATTGCTTCACTGGTTACTGCTTGACAACATAAACTGATTTGAATGGCAAGCTATAAATAATATTGACTTTCATTAATATTTTCTTATTAGCAGTGCATTATTTTTCATAATGGGCAATTTTATGTAATAGCTTTTCCAGTAATGATATGTATTGGTATATATATAAATATGTATGTATATGAAAGATTATGTTATCCAAACCTCAATAGGACAGAATCTACTGATCTAAATGTTTAGTGCCTTTATATCTATTTGCTTAATATTATATTGATCTTATCAAGTTGAATGAAGTTTTCTTGGTTAGTGACTCAAGTATCAGCAGTATGAAGCTGTAAGTTTCTAATGAAAGATTTATTCTAGCTGCATTGTAAACGTTTTATTGTCAAAAGTCAGATGACTGAATGAACCTTGTTTTCTATCTTGGGATAATTGTTTGTTGACACTTTTTCTTCCCTTTAAATTATTTAGTATTTCAATTTGAGCCTGTTGCATTGGATTATATGTTACAGGGGTTCCACTAGGTGCTCAATCTCAAGGGTCATTTCGATAATTTTTTACCAGATTTTAGCATTTGCACGGCCAAAATGCCTATAATTTTGAGAAAAATAGACCAGCCAGAAACTTTAGGGTCAAAATATGGCTCTTTGGACATTTCAGGGGTTAGAGGGTAAACTCCTGGGTCAAACAAAATGTGTTATTTTATTGGAATGTATTAAGCAAGTTCTTTCATTTTGTATTTGTCCATTCTGTGTGCATATTTTTAGTGTACCTGGAATGGAGTCAGAAAATGATAGTTATATAGGATATTACATGAGTGGTCATCAATTACAGAATTTATTCAACTGGATTTGTATGATTTACGAGAAAAGTGTTTAATGAATTTTATAATTTTTGAACATGAATGTGATTGCTCTTTTATATCATAACTTAGCAAATAAACAAAATGATCACTATTATGATGTCGCATCCTTATCACAAGAATTACAGATAATAAACCCTGCTGTTATTAAGCATCTGCGGCATGATTTATGATATAAATGGGAGTAAAAATTTGAAAACATAATCTGATTCAGTGCATGCAATTATTATATATTGTCACAAGATTTCTGGTAGATATTTCAGTATATCTTAACGCACTTGTATATTAAATGTTTCTCATCCACAATTTATGTATGTATTCATTTTATTTCTGTTTCTAGGTGCTAGATATTCTGTATATTGTAAAGGTGCACATAGTATAAGCCAAAGGCTCCTCAATGATTTTTATCCTACTTCCCTATTTGTTGTAATGTACATGTAAAGTCAATATGTCGGGGTATACACTTTCTTGCTCTCTCTCTCTATGTATATATATAGATATATATGTAGACATAGATACATCTTTATGGTCTGTTATAGTCGGGGTATACACTTTCTTGCTCTCTCTCTCTCTATATATATATAGATATATATGTAGACATAGATACATCTTTATGGTCTGTTATAGTCGGGGTATACACTTTTTTGCTCTCTCTCTCTATATATATATATATATATGTAGACATAGATACATCTTTATGGTCTGTTATAGTCGGGGTATACACTTTCTTGCTCTCTCTCTCTCTATATATATATATATGTAGACATAGATACATCTTTATGGTCTGTTATAGTCGGGGTATACACTTTCTTGCTCTCTCTCTCTCTATATAGATATATATGTAGACATAGATACATCTTTATGGTCTGTTATAGTCGGGGTATACACTTTCTTGCTCTCTCTCTCTCTATATATATATATATATGTAGACATAGATACATCTTTATGGTCTGTTATAGTCGTCTTTGTTATAGTTTTATATTGTTGTTCTTTATTAACAAGTTTGGTTGACAATACTGAAAGTTTTTATATGTATTAATTTTAGCCTTTTTGTACAGGATAAGTTTGTCAGTTTTACTTTCTGGGTTAATGTTTGAATGTATGGTACATGTTAGGGATTAATTTTCTTGTCATTTTATTGTGATAGATGCAGTTTGTTAGTATAATTGTTACTTGTTTTTTTCACATTCTAATCAACGCAGGATCTGTTTTACTACTGAGTAATGCAGAATATTGTCATTGTCAAAGTGTCTCCATGATTTCCATCAACACTTTTGCTACAGTTGCTATTGGATATGAAAGTTGGGCATTATTTCTCAGTCACATTGAAGTCATTGCAAGGTTAAATAACCTCTTGATAAATTTAGTACTGTTTGGTCTGTTAGTTTAACTTTAGATTTATTTAGGGATTGTTGTGCCCCTAGTATTGTGATGGGGGAGGGGGCCCTTAGATTTACCATTGTCATTTCTTCAGCTCAACAAAATGTGTGTGGTTCATATTGGACCTTAATCAGCATGTGATCTTGTGCATCTTATGTCCCTCTCCTCCAAAGGAAAATAGAGTTATTGGCTTTAACACCCATTGATTGAGTTAAGTGGGGGCACCTGTTGGACACAGTTCTTGTTTTAATTAAGCTCTTATATTCCAAAAGATTTTAACAATGACTAACAGAAGTTTGGTTTGCAAATAGTTTTTAGTAATGTTACTCAGTTTAGACACATTATATTATTCCCTTGTATAAAATTGAGGACTGAGTTTTAAAGAAAATCTGTATCAATTGATATCTAGTACTGCATTGTAATTATGTCCATAAGCTTCCTATCAGTAATTAATGTTTGTATATTTCATCATGTTACATCTAGTTCACAATATTGAGCTGTTCGAAGCTATCTTGCAAAGTACATGACTCCCCTCTCTCTGCAGTATTCAATTAACCTAAGGTGACTTTGATTGTTGGTGAGGAATTCTGCAAATAAATGATGATAACCATGTATAAAACATATATATTCATAGTGCATTGCACACATGTATATTAGGTATAGAATTTCATTTTGTGTTTATCTATTTCTGTCTTCATTATAAAAGTGGTTTGGTGTTTATAATTGTTGAATGGTCTGTTCTAATATTCTTATATTTTTGTTCGTGTTGCATGCAATTCATGGACTGACCAGTATTGCGGTTTATTAATCAGAGCTTTGGGACCTGTCACATAACCCAGTGATCTGATTGGTTGTTCCTGAGTTTATTCTAAGTATTGACTAATGGCAAGACTGCATTCTGAGATTGGTCTTCATACTCAGTTTTATAACTGAAAACCAAGGAACGTGATGAAATTCACGTAGACTGTTAACTTCTTGATAAACAGGCTTCCTAAAATTTCAATTTGTTAGCAAGTTAGATTTTACTAAGTTCACGTGCAGGGTTTCATGCAAGGGTTCCGTTTGTCTGCAGCTTAGTAAATCATATGTTACTGTAAGGTTGTTATACATCTTGAGTATTAAGGTTCAGACTTATTATTTATAAATACTTTAATTCGATGACATTGTTAATTACATGTGAAAGATTTTATTTACTATGGATACATATATCAGAACTTATGTTTTATTTGATGACACTACTTGAAATAATTTTCTTGCCTTTTTGTTTGCCTTTCATGAAAATACAAAGTGTATTATGTGTCATTTACAGCAAACATCATTTATTCTGGTTTTTAGCTCACCGAAGCACAAAGTGCTCATGGTGAGCTTTTAGAATTGTTGATGTCCGTCATCGTGCGTTGAGAGCGTGCGTCATCATTTTCTTTCAACAACATCTCCTCCTATACTTCTGAATGGATTTTTTCTAACTTCACTGGAATGATCCTTGGAAGGGCCTTTTTCAAAGTTGTATGAATTTTTCTAGTCTGTTATATAAGTAGGTCACCGGAGCTAGAAATAGATTTTTAATTTGAAAATTCTTCTTGTCAAAAACCATACGCTTTGATATTTGGTGTGTAGCATTGTCAAGTGATCCTCTTACAAAAGCATAAAAAATTAAGTTCTATCAAAAACTTGACCGCTAGGAGGCGGGCCTCGTACCTTATGTGTATATAGCAGAAACTATATGACATCTCCTAAATTGCTGAATGGATTTTTATTGAACCTATACCAATTTGTACTCGGGTGAGCGATATAGGGCCATCATTGCCCTCTTGTTACTGTAAAATATGGTCTTTCCAATTTTTGAATGTATGCATAAATTGTGTCTTCTGTTGGATTACAATAAATAAGTGGGTAGTATTGAGGTGGAGAGACATCAGCACGATACTGTAGCATGGATATTGTAGCATGGATACTGTAGCATCTTGTGTAACAAAGTGTTTCCTCTGTCTCGGATGATCTTCTATATATGCTACACCTTTACTTGTATTGTCTCTTTGAGTTAGTGAACCTTACATTTCTGCATATCCTGTCTTAGCTATGTTATTATATTCATTGAATTGCTCTGAATGCTGTCTTACTCTCCTGGTATCAGTATTTGCAGTATTTAGAAGTTTTTTAAAGGATAAACATTGTATTTTATACATGATTGATATAATGTTCAGTCATTTATGTTTTTGTCATTTTATACAAAATCATATTTTATATTTTGTTCTTAGCTGTCGGGTACACAGCTTCGATATATCATTTACATATGTTTATTAATTAATGTGATTCATGTTTCTTGCAAATGTCATAAATACAAAAAGTTAAAACACTTCATCTTGTTGTGGTTATTTTATGTAAAAAGAGAGAGAATAAGTTGCTACAGGGAACGCCACATACATTAGACATTGCCTCCCCAGTCCCCACACAGACCTCCGGGAAAACAACAGTCCATAAAACATAGGGCACTTGAGTAGGCTCAATGGTACATACGTAAGCGATCAGATGCGCAAGGAATGGCCTGGCCGACCATAAGGGATTAATAAGGAGAATCAAAGAGGACAAACAGTGGGGGGATTAATGGATGGAAAAGAGCATAGGACAAGACAGCTGGCAACAATAGGCCGAAACTGGGCAGAAAATAACATGAACACAATATGAGAAATGTAATTTTCTACGTTTGAATTTATGAATAAGAAGAAAATTAATTTCCTTGATTTGATGAAATGTCCACTAGGCGGCGTGTTAGTAAGCTCTGCACGGGTGGTTTTAGTTCTGTACGGGTAGTTTTAGGCGGTAAATAAGTCGTGCAGCTTTGGACGTTGGACTGTTCGGACAAACTATTATAAAACCGGTACATGGTGCGCGATACAATTTTTTACACGGATTAATATGGCAAGCAATGAAAATAGTGACTCAAGTTTTCAAGTACATTTGAATACCATTTTGGCAGAACTTTCGAATCTAATAAGGGATGTGTAAGGTAATTCTTTAAATGTTGCCACAGAAGTGAAAACATTAAAAACTGAAAAGGACTTTGTCATCATACCGAAGAATCTTCATCATCAGATAAGCCGATAGTTATCGATGAGAGTGTCGCAAATCAGTGGGCACGGTGGTCGGAAACACTCGGAAATACTCGGAAGCCTCCATGATTTACCGATTTATGATATGATTTAATGATCATTATCGTTCGCGACTTAATTAGCCACCCCGATGTGTTTAGCCAGCATAATGAAATTGCCCCGGGCAGTACTAATTGATCAGAATGTATTATACATTCATGATACTTACTGTAGCCTCTTTCGAAAAAAATGAATTATGAACAGAATACAGTTAATTATCGACTTGAGCGATTATAGCTCATCATCGTTAGCAAAACTGTACACAAATACATCATCATGTGATGTGAAAAACAAAATACATATATTAATGAATAACTTCAACATCATTGTAATATTTGTTCTCAAGTTAAATTACCTTTTTCATACTTAAAGACGAATATTACAAGTGATTGTATAAACAGATAATAACAAAACAAAAGAAATGGGAATAAACTCAATTAATTCTAACATTAAGTATGATATGTCTCTGGTTATGTGCGTGTTTAGTGAATAAAGCCAAGTTATATAAAGTTTTTTCTCTCATTTGATTGAAGTAGTTCTAACAAATTAAACATAGAAGGTCTTTTGTAATAATAATATTTCCTACGTAAAAGTTCGAAACAAGGACATATGCACGTGATGTGAAATTCATCTTCTAAATCATTTAAATTACAACATAAACAATATCTCAACTCTAGACTTTCTTATCGAGCACCAATCTGTCTGCAATCACAATACTGCTAGCGGTTAAAACGACAGTAAATGGAATTAGATTTTGATGCGACTGTGTCAACTAAATCGTTATGGTCTTCTGACATTAGATATTAGGGTTATCACTAATGCACCAGATATACCGACTTGTATAGTCTGCACAAAATAACTAATGGAAAAAATACTGGTATTGCAGCCCCAGGCCTTCAGCGCTAACAGCGCTTTGATTAAACATGGCCCCACATATGAGTGGTACTGTCACCCGGCATAAACCCAGTCCACCAATTTGTTCAACTAGTATGCGATTATTCGGATAAATCAAACCAGACAAACCACACCTGGAGGTAGTTCGGTCAGTTTGCAGTTTGATTAACCAGTTTAAGATTTGTTATAAACAAATACAAATCCGCCCTTTGTTTCGGCTAGGTAGGCTGTATAATGGTAGCTACTTTTAGCTCTCTAGCATCGCAAACATACAAATTTTGTCTCTTTTCAACAGAAATTATAATGACACTTATTTTGTCTGTTACAATTAAAAACATCATCTTGTATTGTTGATGAATTTGCAAATAAACATTCAATTAAAAAGCAGGTTTTGGACACTATGATCGGATCCCGACTAGTCTATGATTTAGGAATAAAATCTGGACGCATTAATTTTGAAATATTACCAGAGACATCAATGATAAGTTTTATCATTTTTTAGCAAACAAATCAAGATGATCTGTCATACAGTGAAGTGAATACGTATCAAATGTATATTATTCATGGAATGATCTATCTTGCAGAAAACGATATAAAACTTATAAAATGTCAAACCTAATACTTTGAAATTTATTTTATATAAGTTATGCAACTATTCGTCTAAATAATTGTAACATCTGTATTTTACATTAATATTATAATTTTCACTTTTAAATATGAAGTTAAACAATATCATATAAAAATATATTTATTGTAATGGATTTATACTGTTTCAAATTTCACACCTTTACAGAATATAAAGTCAATCTATTGTCACCCTATAATGAACGACACCAATATTTCATTTCAAGGCTATAAAAAGTCACATTTCCCCTAAATTATTTTCTACAAAGCGCACTAAATGTTAATAAACAGCTTGTATAATCGCTGCTGGACCCCTAGTGTGACCGTCCAGAGATCAAGGGCCATAAAACTTCGGTCATACTCGGTCATACTCGGATGGTCTTCCGAAAATATCTGAACGTGGTAAAAACCCTACTATATAATTTTAAAGTGTAAAAAATACCATTTTCCTTTTTAAATATTTTCACAAAATAAATACCGACTGACAGAGAAATAATTATGGTGTATAAGACAATTTGCATTTTGTTAATATCATTAACCGTTCTTAAATGACATTAAGTTAATTTCAGAGTAATGTTTTTTTGCCTATATATTCTATATAGCACTGGTAACTGTTTTAAAGTTAAAAAAATACTATTTTACTTTTATTTTAAATAAAAGGTAAAAGATTTGAATGAATGGGGAATATTGAAACATTGCACAACCATTTGCATTATTTGATATCTTTAACGGATAAAAAGTTATACTAATTTAAAGCTAAAACCCTTCATAGTTCTATATAGGCACTTTTTTGCGGTATCGATTATCGGATGATGAGAATTCTGCCACATGTGAAATTTCTGGGAAATAAACACCAATATGATTTCAATAGCGAAATGGAAGATATTACCAACCAGTGCCTTTGGGGCGTAGAAAACGGCAAATTTGATTATGTGAAAGAAGAACTTGAGGCGCTTTTTGGTCTACTTCCGGTAGTCATTTGTGGGGTTCGGGATTTTCCGGTTCAAAACTTACGGACCCTTTCCTGCAGGAAGAGGCAGGCTTTTTCGTGGCAAACACAGCACCTCTAGTTTCAACACCGGAAGTTCCTGTTACGTCGCTCCAGGACCCTGTTTTGCTTGTGGGTAATACTCCCACTTCCGACGGAATTGTCCCTATACAAGAGGTTCAACCTTTTCCGGAGCAGCCGGCGCCGTCGTGGAACAGTCGAATGGCGAAGATGAGTATTTGATTATAATAGATTTACCCATGACTTTTATGAATATGAGCAGGGACAGAAAAGTATTATAGTGAGGGGTAGGTTTAAGAAACGTATTCAATTTTGGAGGTCAATTGGTTCTAGTGATTTTATACTTGACGTAACAGAAAATTTATTTGTATTCGAAACCTTCAAGAACATTTTGTAAAAACAACAAATCTGCTTTGTTAGATTTTGATTTTGTTTTAGAGGCTTTTCAAGATTTATAAGATAGAGCCCTAGTATCAGTTTGCGAAAGCCCGCCTTATGTTGTTAACCCTTTGACTGTTTCCATTCAAAATTCTAAACAAAAAAGACTCTTTCTTGGTTTAAGAGAAGTGAAAAAGCATTTGTGAATACAACCTGTGAAATATGAAGATATTAGAATGCATTGTCAACTTTAAAAGCAATTGTTATCAATTTAAGTTAGATTTGACGAGTGCTTATCATTTTGTTATTATTTTCCCAAATGCAACGAAATGTGTCTGGTTACTCACCCAAGTTCTGGAGTTTCTAGGAGTGATGCTCGATTCCGGAAATAGTTGGTATTCGTCCCTGATCGAAGATTACTTAAGTGCATAAATACGTTTCAGAAATATTGAATAGTCTTAAAGTACACGTCAGGTACGTCCATATTAAGAAAGTAGCGAGCTGTATTGTTCAAATCATTTCAATGAGTGTTGTTATAGGAAATTTCTCAAATAATGACCCGAAATTTAAGTATTGATGTACTCGCTGCTCGTCACTGGGATCAGTATATTACAATTTCTGATGAAAGTAAGAGACAATTAGAATTTTGGCAAAACTCTTTGTCAGAATTGAATATGAAAATATCAATGTGTCCTTCCAATGCTAAAAAATTGTGTATTCTGATGCTGCTTATGCAGTCAGTGCAAAAAACAGTATTGCATATGGTACGTGGTCTACTGAAGAATGTGTTAAGTCTTCAGCATAGCGAGAATTGGTAGCTGTTTATCGTCTTTTACAGTCTTTAGTCCATATTTTGACTGGCCAGAGGGTAACATGGTTTACTGACTATCAAGAGGTTAAAGTGATTGTATCGAAAGGTTCTATGAAGGTGGAATTGCAAAGTATAGCCATTGATATTCAAATCCATTTTGTTGGAAATGGAATGTATTCCTAGAACAAGCAATGAAATAGCAGACTATCTGTCTAAGATTGTAGACATGGATGACTGGGGTATCTCATTAAAAATATTTGATATGAATCAGACAAGATTTTGAAATACGCATATTGATTGGTTCACTTCTGAACATAATGCGAAACTAAAATCGTATTATTCAAGGTATTGGAGTCCCACGTGTGCTGGTATAGATGCTTTTTCAGAATATTGGGGAGGAAAGTTTGGATTATTCGTTCCTCCAATCACTGTCATTACACAGGTTATCAAGAAAATGGCGTTTGACGAATCTGTTGGTGTTCTTGTTGTGCCTTGCTGGAAATCAGCTTTGTTTTGGCCATTTCTATGTCCACACGGGTCATTCATAAGAGAAGTAGTTGATTGGTTTGATTTACCAATCAAAAGAGAGAATTATGTGTCATGTAGGAGTGGAAAAAGGTATTTTTGGAAATATTGATTTGAATTTCGGTATGTTCGCTCTGAAAGTTGATTTTTCTTCATGAAGTTATAACTCATATTGCATTTGAGTGGGATTTTGAGTTTATGTCCCTTGTACAGAATCGTTTGTACATAGTTACATTGTGTGTTTATACTTTGTTTTTATGAAAATTGACAATTTCGAAATTGCAGTGCAGTGTTGCTGAGGCGCGGTCATAGCTGAAAAATGTTATTGAAATCCACGACAGAATTGCCGTGTTTGAAAGCGCAAGCAGTATTGCGGAGAGGCAGTTACATATGTAAAAAGTTATAATATAAATAAAGGCAGAATTGCCGTGTTTAAAAGCGCAAGCAGTATTGCGGAGAGGCAGTTACATTTCTAAAAAGTTATAATATAAATAAAGGCAGAATTGCCGTGTTTAAAAGCGCAAGCAGTATTGCGGAGAGGCAGTTACATTTCTAAAAAGTTATAATATAAATAAAGGCAGAATTGCCGTGTTTAAAAGCGCAAGCAGTATTGCGGAGAGGCAGTTACATTTCTTAAAAGTTATAATATAAATAAAGGCAGAATTGCCGTATTGATAGCACAAGCAGTATTGCGGAGAGGCAGTTATATTTCTTAAAAGTTATAATATAAATAAAGGCAGAATTGCCGTGTTTAAAAGCGCAAGCAGTATTGCGGAGAGGCAGTTATATTTCTTAAAAGTTATAATATAAATAAAGGCAGAATTGCCGTGTTTGAAAGCGCAAAGTATTGCGGAGAGGCAGTTATATTTCTTAAAAGTTATAATATAAATAAAGGCAGAATTGCCGTGTTTGAAAGCGCAAGCAGTATTGCGGAGAGGCAGTTACATGTCTTAAAAGTTATAATATAAATAAAGGCAGCATTGCCGTGTTTGAAAGCGCATGTCTGTATCCAAATTACAATTTGTAACTTATTGTCACTTTGTGTTTGTGTCTTGCCCTTGTTTACATTTAGATATAGTTTTCGTGTCTTCTTGAAGTTGTCCATTTTGGTGGCTGTGCGTTTTGAATGTTATATTTTCTGTTGGCATCCTCAAACCTTTTCAATACTCCTTGTCGCGCCCTTAAACTTGTGTAGGAAGACAATGTTTCATTATATTTTGCCTTTCCTACCATTCCCTTTTCCACACTTTTCTAATGCTGTTAGAAATGCTATTATTATGGCCGTTTACTTTCTACTTCTCTCATGTTTCTCTTCCACGGCTGGTGTAATGCTCATCCAATTTTGTGCACATTCTAAGTCCAATCCCACAAAGGCTCCTGACTTTGGTAGCAATGTACATGTAAGCACAGGTTCAATTGTTGATGCATTCCTTACACGAGACGAATGTGACACGAGAGCAGGAAGTGTTTTTCAACAAGTTTATATGACATTCCGGAAGCTGACAGTAACGCAGATAGTGATTCTTAAAAATAATTTTTAAATCTTTGTATTCACATGTTAGAAAATTGAAAACCATAATGCATCAATTCGAATCTACTGAGACACAATGATGAGGCATTTGAAAGATATTCAGATTATTTTTTAAGAGCTCTTTGTCGGCCAAATTGTTGCTGTCTAATTAAATATTTCGTATTCAGTTTATACACAAATTTCGTTTGAGTTCACCGGTCCGGTTGTATGCTCGGGCTTAGACGTTTGCAGTTTCCATCCCCGGCCCCGACATTTCAGTGTCGTAAAAATGGTTCGATTGGCTCCCATGCCTTGGCCCGGTATTATTACAAACTTAACTTCACGAATAAGTTTTGATAAAAGTTTTGATAATGGTTTGCAAAGAAAAATGAAAATTAATGGAAAGTTGAATGACTCGGATTGAGTCTGACAATTCAGAACAGGGTACGATTTCTAAAAGCTCTTAAACCTAACGCGATGTTAGCCTAATGGGATATCAAGTGATTAATGCCATGTGAAACCTAACGCAGCATTAAGCAACCGGGTCCAGATCGCGATTTAACTAATGTACTTCTGTGACTCTGATATGCCGAATGATTTGTCTACCTATGTGGTGCATGCTGGGTCCACTCCGACAGAACATAGAACAGGCTAATGTGATTGGATGTGGTCTGTGGTCACCACTGGTGTGTCATCACAGTGTTGCAGCGCTATATCTGCTGGAAATGGGGCACCATCTCCAATTAACTGAAATAATTTGTTAGTGAAACGTAAACCACACGTTCTTTTGATTTCACTCAAAACTAACTGATAGTTATAGTTTTTAAAACTTCTTTGATATTGTCGATTTATGAATATATATTATGGTATGTTAATAAATTTATTGAAAGTTTATTATCTCTACTTATTTCTTACATTCTCTAAATGTGTTAACAACAACTTAAAAGGCACGTATACAATAAGTGACCTTAACCTTTATAATGGTAGCTTCAATAGTTGCGTACAGTGTTAAGTACCGAATGTACGGACAAGACTTGCTACACATATGCATATCTATACTAGCGGAAAAAAGAAACTGTGCATGTGTAAAATGTTCATATATCCTTCAATTTGATAAATTAAAGCTTGAAACTTTACACAGGTAAGTTGTGTATCCCTCTCGGTCATTTACACTGGCCAGTGCATGAGTTGCACGGGTAGTTTGCCCGTCACGCTAACGTCTTTTTTTCACGTTTTTTTCGTGCAGCAGTCAATTGCAAACACGTTTGTCGCCTAAACCTGTGTTAAAACATAGTGTTGTTACATGTAAGACACAAAACCAGGATAATTTTGAAAAACGTCGTTGATACGCCATGCCAAGGTTGAATGAAACTGACAGATGCCGCGCCGTAGGCATGATTGAAGCTGGTGTACGTCATACTGACGTTGCCAGACAATTTGGCGTTCACCGAAATACTGTAGACGCCTTGTGGAGACGGTACCAACAGTTTGGGCAACCAGAGACCGGCCTCGATCAGGACGTCCACGCGTAACGTCTATTCGCCAGGATACGTACATCCGGGTGGTTCATCTCCGTGACCGACTCTGAACTGCTTCTTTGACGGTTAGAAGTATTCCTGGCCTTAGAAGAATCAGTCCCCGAACGGTACGTTATCGATTGCGTGAACGAGGCATACGTCCACGACGTCCTGCCATACGTCCTGTTCTGCAGCAACGTCATCGTGTAGCACGTTTTGCCTGGTGTAGAATACACATACACTTCACGCAACAGGACTGGGCACGTATTCTTTTCACGGATGAGTCCAGGTTCCATCTCGACAGCAGCGACGGCCGTTCTAGAGTGTACCGTCGTGTTGGTGAACGTTTCCATGACAGTTGTGTGATTGAATGACGTCCATTCGGCGGAGGTAGTGTCATGGTGTGGGGTGGCATCTCATCCCGTGGTAGAACAGCACTTGTGGTTGTAGACGGCACACTTACAGGCATCAGATATCGTGACGAAATCATACGGCCTCACGTCCTTCCATTTGTGCAGCAACGTAACGCCACGCTGCAACAGGATAACGCTCGCCCGCACGTCGCGCGGGTCGTCACCGACTTTTTGACCCAGAACAATGTGAATGTGCTGCCCTGGCCTGCAATATCACCGGATTTGTCGCCTATAGAACACGTGTGGGATGAGATGCAGCGACGGTTACGTGGCCTCCAAAATCAGCCGATGACGTTACCTGACCTATCACGTGCGCTTGTCAGAATCTGGAATGGTATTCCCCAGGCATTTTTCAGAACACTTGTCACATCAATGCGGCGTCGTTGTCAAGCATGCATCGATTCCAATGGTGGACATACACGGTATTGATGAGCTGAACTTTGTTTAGAGAACGTCTCTGAAAACTGATCTCTATCTAAGACGCAGCTGATTCAATAACCATATCAATTGAGCTGGTGTTAAATAAAGGTAAGATAAAACCCTGTTGAAATTTTTATTGCGATTCCTTACATACCTCCTAAGTTATAGCATATTATACACATGCACAGTTTCTTTTTCCCGCTAGTATAGTTAAGCAGTTAATGTATTTTTAACGAGGACAATTATTATTGTTTTCTGTTGAAACAAAATTCGCGGACCCTAACTAGATAACTTGACACTTGTCTAGATATTTATCTAGCTAACGCGAATCTGTTTGTGAATCTAAGCATGTTTTCTTACGACAGAAATATGCCACCACATCTAACTGCATGTATCATGTTAAGTCCTACATTTGATTTATAAAAATAAGCAAGCGCAGGTAGTTTCCCTATAACAAAATTGATTTGATCAAGGTATTGGTAAATTTAGAGTAGATCCCCGACATGTCTGAAAAACTTCCTTATTGATGAAACTGATTCATATTTACAGCTAATTATCTGTTGGTTTCGAAATCCAGGTAAATAAACAACACCAATACATTAAGCTTTATCTATCTAAATATAGATTGATATTAATGTTTAAACCGCGACTGGTTATTTCGCAATTTTGATAAGGTAGGGTTGGGTCGGACGTTTCAAAATTGGCCAGTTATTTCAAAACAGGTGTTTATAAGAATGTATAAAACACACAAACTTTAATTTCTCAGTCATACGAAGTATCTGTAAAATAAGCGAGCCTTAATTTCTCATTCGTGTTATCGTTTAATGGCGAATTTTGTTTCTTGGACAAAAGTGTTTAAACATTTGGTTGTTTATGGGATTATCTTCCTATTACGAGGTGAGTGATTTAAGATATTATCTGATTTTATCATTATCCAGTTCTAATTGACCTTCGTGGAGTATTAGACGTTTGGACTAGTCATCTGAAATAGTTAATGATTATATTAATAATTTGTATGATGTTTCCATTCTTTTCGTTTCAATATCGTAAGGGAAAAAGCATTTACCCCCCCCCCCCCCAAACAACAACAACGTAGCTAACCCAAACAGTAGGAGGGGTCTATTTTATATAAGGTGCTAATTAAAACTGCGCTATGTACGTGCTTCATTTGAACAGTGAATAAGATTTGTCCAGATAGCTTGTAAAGCGATATATCATTGCACAATGCATTCGCTAGGGAAGGGAAATAAATAGTTCATTCATATTGATGCAAATGTATTTTAAAGTAATTTTTATACTTCCTAAGTTTTGTATCGACTTGAAATGTCCATTTTAATCATTTTTGTAAATAGCTAGTTATCTGACAAACGACGATAATGGGTAAATAAATGCACATACACGGGAAAGTGCAATAGGTTTACCATTGGGTTATCGAGACGGTTTGGAGATATCGACAAAAAAACTTTGGTAAACGTCGCATATGTGACGTGTCTGTGGTTGTTTTATTTTCAGATCATCGTCACTTTTGGTTTAGTCTCATTTATCATTATAATTATATTTGAAGGATGAACATAATAATTATATGTAGATGTGCAGATAGTTTTTAATGTTGATTTCTTACATTGTTGTTATTTGAAGACCACATTGTAAAAAAGTTACACCTGTAGCTTATTGTTATATATTCATGAAATATAGATATTATTATTGTTATTATTATTATTATTATTATTGTTATTATCATTATTATTATTATCAAATAACATGTGCTACACACATCATGTACGATCATCAAGGTATCCAAGTACAAATACGTACCCGGGCATATTTATCTCTTAGCAACACCCTTTATGTACTGAGGCCCAAATAAGGGACCTATCAGTACCGTTCCTCACAGCTCGATCGGCTAGCTCAGTTGGTAGAGCGATAGACTGTCACCCAGCTGATCCGGGTTCGATTCCCGGATTGGACAGGTTATGTTCGTCCATGACATTGGCTACTGTCATGTCCTTCGCATGTAGAGAAGTTGTCAATTGCTTGCGGAAGAGCAATTTAATACTGGTTGATGATTAATTCCAGGAAAACTGGTTAGGTCAACTGGCCGTCGTATATGATTGAAGAAAAATGTTGAAAACAAAACAAAAGCTCTTTCCTCACGTCTTCTGGCTAGGGAATGAGCCATAGACCTCCCGGTGTTTTCCCTAATGACCTACTCATATCATACATCCTAAGTTTGTTTCATTTTCAGAGTGTTTTGTAGAATGTCGAGGCTCACGGGGTGGCCGATATAGAGCAGGGGGAGGGGGAGGCGGAGGCGGAGGGTAAGTTGTTTCCTTGATCAAGCTATAATAGTATCTAGGTTGTAGTATCAGTCATTATTTATAAGTAAATAACAGCACATATATTTTGTAGGCAAGACCTTTTTCTCAAGAGAGTTTAGTTTTTGTGTCGTGCTTAAGTTCAAGTGAACCTTAAAGTGTTTTCAAGAATTAGCAGCAACCCGTAGTGGGTTGAACTTGTTAGTCTTCATATTTTAAAACACTCACTCGTACCAAAATTGAAAGTCGGAGTATAAATGTCATATGGTGCTCTTTTTCAGATCTGTTAGCGCAGCTGATGTAGCTGCATATAGCCTATGGTGGGTGGGGCTTGTTGTCGGTGCAGTCTTTGTTACATTCATACTCATCCTAGCATGTGTTCTCACCCGATACTACAATAAGCATGGACATTACTGCTGTACAAGCGATGCTTGACTTAAAACCGGTCTAACTGAGAACAGTACTTACGCGCAAAATGACTTTACGCACCGATTGGATACCATGTACAAACTGACAATAACATTCTGCATTGGGTGAAGAAAGTTATCAATTTATAAAACATAGAGAAATATTTTGTTGAATTCCACCTTCCAATGACGAAGTGGGTAGAAGACTGTCGCGCATCACATGTGGTCTTGCGTTAGAGTGTCCAACTCCTGACTCGGAGGTTATTGAATACCACCTTCCAATGATGTAGTGGGTAGAAGAGTGTCGCGCATCACATGGGATCTTGCGTTAGAGTGTCCAACTCCTGACTCGGAGGTTATTGAATACCACCTTCCAATGATGTAGTGGGTAGAAGAGTGTCGCGCATCACATGTGGTCTTGCGTTAGAGTGTCCAACTCCTGACTCGGAGGTTATTGAATACCACCTTCCAATGATGTAGTGGGTAGAAGAGTGTCGCGCATCACATGGGATCTTGCGTTAGAGTGTCCTGACTCCTGACTCGGAGGTTGTTGGTTTGAATACATTTCTCAGTAATTTTCACAGTTACAGAGACTAATTGATACATGTTGTATTGAGACTAATTGATACATGTTGTATTGAGACTAATTGATACATGTTGTATTAACTTGTTTCACAATCGATGTGTAATATATTAAATATTTTAATAGAAAATGTACATATACAGTCGGACCTCGTTTATTTGAACACCTTCTATCCGAGTACTTGGTATCATCCGAAATATATATCAGTTCCCGATGTATCTTATGCTCTTCGAATTGAAATGGGCTGTTCGAAACCATGTATTAGTCGAAATAAAATTTCGGAACAGATAAATTGGAATGAACGAGGTCAGACTGGAATAACATATACACATAATCTTAGGAGAAAACAACTCATTAAGCTGTTCAATATGTATGTGTATGTTTGACTGAGTGTTAAAACATTAATTATTTCATGCATTGTATTTGTAAATGATCAAAGCCGTGTTATGTTCATTGTGCAGATCGGTACGATATCAACATCTTCGATGGATTGATATACATTTGTGATTATGCAATGAATCTAAGGCATATAAGATCATTTTGAAATTAAGCATATATTGTCACAGTTTGCATGTAATAAACTAATTATATTTTGTCAGAATAAAGTATTTTTATATTCTCCAGTAGTATTTGATATAGATATAAGCTACTTCGGCTTTTACATTGTTATATTAGATTTTCGTTGGGATTGTTTTTCCTTGCCTCGGTATGACTAAATCCCACACCACGTACTTAATGTCCCTGTTCAGATTTTTTAAACGTGTTTTGCGTTTATTTATCGTCGTAACCGGTTTCCCATATGGGCGACGCCTCCGGAAGAATGTTAGTCATTTCAGATTTTTGGAGGATAGTGCATGATACAGAAGATGCCCCAGTTCCAGAAACACCCCTGGCTCTTTTACAGTTGAGAAATAGTTCAGCGTGCTTATAAAACTTAAGAACGGTACTTTTCTCACTATCGTACTCAAGTACGTTATATCAATACGCTAACGAACATTCAAACATAGTAGTGTGCTTGAAATTCGTTTTTTTAAATGCTATGCTAAGTACAGTAGCTTTCGTATAAGCATCTACTTAAGTATTTTTGTGTGAAATGAGGGCTCGATACAGCGCATGAGACGTGACATTATTTCCTACTGGGGTAAACGTTAGTTGTGGTGGTAATATTAGTTTGTGTCTTAGAATCATGTTATTAAGGGTCATAGAAAAAATCAGTTCCCTATAGATCCCCTTCATGTCCCCACTCAAAATGTGGCCGGGAGACAGTTGGATATGGTGGCTATTTTGGCTTTCAATATGAACCCATTTCATCATCAGGTTTGAAATGAATAAATACAAAACATCAGACTGAAAAGAATGACTGTGTGCTTCTTGTGTATTGGTCAAACATTCCAAACCGCCCGTGCTTTATCACATAGTTCCTTAATAAGCCACTAATTTTGATTGCAGTAAGCTATACAAAAAGTAATTAACATAAATTGAATTTTCAAAATAGTCCTTACAAGCTGTCCAAGTCCTTATAAGCTGTCCAAGTCACGTTCATCGTTTCAGATCACTTTGTGGTTATGTTGAAAAAGTTCTCCGACTTAAGTGAAAATGGCGGATTTAATCAGCACACTCTCGGTGTTATATGTTCAATTGTTGTTTTTGGATTTTCTATCTTTTTTCAATATTACCATATTCTTCATCACTTAAAGATACACTTATAAGTAATATTTGGTAGTCAGGGAGGTAACTTTATTATGACATCTGTTATCAATATGCTAGAGTTACCGCCCTTTACATTGCACTCTCACCACGCTCACAATTTGGTGTGTGACATCTGACAAGTCGTGTCGACATGGTTTACCTATCTGTACTTTCACATCAGATGACAAGACGTTCCGACATGGTTTACCTATATGTACTTTCACATCATCTGACAAGTCGTTCCAACATGGTTTATCTATATGTACTTTCGAATCAGCTGACACGTCGTTACGACATGGTTTACCTATATGTACTTTCACATCATCTGACAAGTCGTTCCGACATGGTTTACCAATACATGTATGTACTTTCACATCATCTTACAAGTCGTTCCGACATGGTTTATCTATATGTACATTCACATCAGCTGACAAGTGGTTCCGACATGATTTACCTATATGTACTTTCACGACAAGTCGTTACGATATGGTTTACCTATATGTACTTTCACACCAGATGACAAGTCGTTCCGACATGGTTTACCTATATGTACTTTCACATCAGATGACAAGTCGTGTCGACATGATTTACCTATATGTACTTTCACATCAGATGACAAGTCGTTCCGACATGGTTTACCTATGTATGTACTTTCACATCAGATGACAAGTCGTTCCGACATGGTTTACCTATGTATGTACTTTCACATCAGAAGTCGTTCCGACATGGTTAACCTATATGTACTTTCATATCAGATGACAAGTCGTTCCGACATGGTTTACCAATATGTACTTTCACATCATCTGACAAGTCATTCCGACATGGTTAATACCTATAATGTACTTTCACATCAGCTGACAAGTCGTACCGACATGGTTTAGCTATATGTACTTTCACATCAACTGACAAGTCGTTCCGACATGGATTACCTATATGTACTTTCATATCAGATGACAAGTCGTCACGACATGGTTTACCTATATGTACTTTCTCATCAGATGACAAGTCGTTCCGACATGGTTTACCTATATGTACTTTCACATCACCTGACAAGTCGTTCCGACATGGTTTACCTATATGTACGTACTTTCACATCAGATGACAAGTCGTTACGAAATGGTTTACCTATATGTACTTTCACATCATCTGACAAGTCGTTCCGACATGGTTGACGTATATGTACTTTCACATCAGATGACAAGTCGAGTCGACATGATTTACCTATATGTACTAGACATATGACAAGTCCTGTCGAATTGGTTTACCTATACGTACTAGACAGATGAGAAGTCATGTCGACATGGTTTACCTATATGTACTAGACAGATGACAAGTCGTGTCGACATGGTTTTACCTATATTTACTAGACAGATGACAAGTCGTTTCGACATGGTTTACCTATATGTACTTTCACATCATCTGACAAGTCGTGTCGACATAGTTTTAACTATATGTACTTTTACGTCATCTGACAAGTCGTGTCGACATGGTTTTACCTATATGTACTTTCACATCAGATGACGAGTCGTTTCGACATGGTTTACCTATATGTACTTTCACATCAGATGACATTTGGGCTTCAAGAATTCGCGAATTCAACCTGAATTCACGAGTTCACGATTTCCATTCAAATTCACAAGCCGATTATGAGTTCATGAAGTTAAAATCGTGAATTCGTGAAGTTGAAATCGTGAATTCGTTAAGTTGAATTCGTGAATTCGTAAATTGAAATCGTGAATTCTTTAAATTGAAATCGTGAATTCCTGAAAATGAAATTGTGAATTCATGAACTTGAACTCTTGAATTCAAGAAGTTGCATTTGAGAATTCTTGAAGCCGAAATGTCACCACCAGGCTTTCGTAGATAGCCTAACGATTTCCTCGTCTTAACGGTCCCCACTCGTGAATATCAGGTCAATTTAGCGTTACAAACATATGATGCATGCAAACTATATCATCTTCTGTCACTTTGATTTAAATTTGAGCGCCGTTGTACGATTTCAAACTTCTTCTGTAAGCGACGTCATTGTCAGGAAACGTCACATGTGACGTCACTATGTACTGACAGTAAGCACTATTTGCCCCATATAGCAATATGAAAACGAAGTGATCATATGGAGTAAATATTGTTTCCTGCTTGCAAATAGTGACATCACATGTTGTGTTTTATTGAAAAAGACGTCATTTACAGAAGGTGTTGTAAATCCCATAGCAGCGCTCATTTGGTAAAAATTTTGCTTTTCTATATTTTTTAAATACGTTTGGTATCGTTATGAAGGCATTGCAGCGTCTGAAAGCCATTGAAAAGTGACAAAATATTATCATTAATATTCTGCACTAGTTGTAAAACAAAATCTGTGAAGACATCTCCACGCAAGACAAATTATTTCAGTGTCGTTTCCATTTAGGGAACATTTTTTCTCGAAAATGGACTGAAAATAGAGTGTCTTTTTTCAAGAGACATGTTCGGTTTTCCACTATGTTCATCGGAAATATGCATCCTAATGTGTTTGAATTTGCTAATTTTTACAAAGACTAAAACGCACATATCTGTAACATTTCTATCGAATCTTTTTCTACATATTTAGCAAAATAATCTTACAGAGAGACCGTGTTATCTTTCATGAAACTGCCTTGAAGACATGGTTGTTTGTGGTATTTTTTATTTTGTTTTGTAATACACGATGATAATAACAGCAGTATCAACTTCAATTTTATAATGGTAACAAATAAGACATATAACAAAGGTAATCAAAACTATAATACAAGGGAGAGAAAAGAGAGAGAGAACCGTATTTTTCATGGCAATCTTTAATAAAACATTTAAGCACAAATAAGCACATAAAAATAAAAACATACTATCCCGATATATCAGTTCACTTCCATGTTATTACAGACACGCCATTACTTCATAAAGTACAAGTTAAGCACAATGTTTAACAAAAATAGCTACTAGTGCGTTTTCCTTTAAACAAAATTGTAACGCAACGATTCAGTGCAAATTTAGTAAAAACTTCTTATTGATTGCCATAAAGAATGGAATATAATTTGAACTGTATATTTGATAAAATACTAGTCCATACTCTATAACTGTTGAATGTAAAAGAATCTTTAAACTAATCTGTTCAATGCTTTATTTGTAGAGCTTGATAATTATATGATATTCTACGTAGATTATGTATTTATTTTCCGAATATTTCTTCAGTCCGTCGTATAAGCTGGTGCATAGTTATTGGGCGGTTTTGTAAACAACCAGGGTTGTGTGGTACACTTAGCAGTGTATCAAGTTATAAATTATGAACTGTTAAAATTATTTAAGACATATTAACATGTTAGCCACTGTAATTCGTCAAATATATTAGCTGATGAGTCTCTCTGACTCATGGGTTGATAGAATAATTCTGGCGATCCTTTTTGGAATTCCCATTACTTTATATTCGTATGAATGTTTCAATTTTATATTTCCAAAATACACAACCATAATTGAACATTGGTAATATGTATGCATTGTAATTAATTATTGTTAATTACTCAATAAGATAACATAATATTGCTTAGCAGTGCGATTTGATTGTTTAGTCTTTTTGTATACATGGTCAAATTGAGCTTGTCGGTTGACCATATTATCCCCATAAGTACTACATGTAGTAGCTATGGTCAAGATGTGCACGACTACGATTCTCTTTGTTCTTCTTTCTGTCTGCTTCAAAACAATGTTCAGAACTGGGCTCCGAAACTAAACGTTATACGGTACATTTAAAACGCATTTTTTTTACCAACCATACTTCATTAACATTTTTTCTATTACTTCGGAAACTCATTTTGAAAATACTTGTCGATGGTCATGAAATTTAGTATACATGTTGCGTACACATGCAATAATATCGTGTCAAGTTCTTTTCTTGTATCCTAAAAGTCTGTCAATGAAAAAATCCCATATCGTGCGTTATTAAATGTACTGAGTATATATATTAGAAATGATTAAATATTAGTGCGAATAAATAATGTATAACATGACCCGGTTTTATCAATATCAAGTTGTATACGAATTTCGCGAAGTATAACTTAAAATCACATGAGATTGTCAAGAGGTTTTTGACATGGGTGCATTTTTATGCATATCTTGACGGACTTGCATTACGTAGGTATCTTTTGAAAGATAACTTATTCATGCTAATTCATTGTATTTCAAGGATACAGAAAGACTCAGAAAGTGGTCAGGTGTGAAAAGCGTTGGACTTCTTGTACTATACATGTATATACATAATTATCCTTAAGGACTTTGAAAACGCACGCTTTGGATATGTGTGTTTTCACAACGAAAGCACTTACTATATGATTATATACATACACGTTAGTTGTAACCTATTCATTGCCGCCATTTAGACACCAACACATTTAAAATTGATTGAGTAATAACGAAATTATCGCATGATAAAGACCGTGCTCCAAAAATCGAAAGTAACACTTTTGCCGACTATAGAAGGGGAGAGAACTCGTAACAATCTCCTGTAGACTCCTCGTATCGATTTGTTCTTAAGTCGGAATTTGTGTTTTTAAGTTATAACTTTTTTTTATTTAAACGAATGTATCATGAGTGCTGGTATGGAAAGTCGTGAAAGGCTAAAACTGGTTAGAAATCAATTAATTAACCATTTATAAATGTATGTATAAGTGAGTGTCATAATAACGATAATACAATGTTAAGATTGTATCAAAACGTGTGTGCATTCATGTGTGCTTTTATGACCGGTATGAAGTAAGCTGTAGTAATAGTAACAGTATGAACAGATACAACTGTTAGCGGTACATTCAGTTATACTGCTATTTCTATCAAAACATTCATGACAGATTTAATGTTTCTAAAAGTGCAAATGTAGATAAATAGTACAATAAACTTTCAGGCACAATTGATTAAAGTTTACGGGTGACGTTCTGTTAATGTCTATATTCTCACAAAAACATAAAGAAATAAGAGTTTGTCTGCGCTTGTTTTCCTGAAACAGTAGTAGAAAGACATTTCACATAAGTTATTGGTAATGTTCCTAGTAGTGCATATTGTCACGGACAATGTCAGCATTCTTGGTCGGATTTTTGCCGCAGTTATGTCCTATAAGTGACTAAAAACTTCGGCGATGTGCTTGTTTTTTTTCTATAACTCCTGAGTCGATTTCAGTGAAATTTTATGGAAGTAATTCTGCCTGTGTAAATTGAGAACATCTGATTTTGGCCGAAATTTGGCTATATTTCTTATTATCTGTAATATATATGACCGCTTGACGAAGTAAATAAATAAATCGCCTGATGCATGGTGCGACATAATGTATGAGAGAGAATAAGTTGCTACAGGGAACACCATATACATAAGACAGTGCCTCCGGGAAAACAACAATCTATAAAACATAAGTCATTAGAGGAGGCTCATTGGTACATACGTATGGGAACAGGGGCGCAATGAATGGCCTTGTCGATCATAAGGGATTACTAGGAGAATCAGAGAGGACAAACAGGGGGATTTATTGATGCAATACATCACAAGACAAGTTAAGACAGCTGTCACATTAGCTAGATGCGTTGGGGACGGGAGACATTCGTGTATTTCCTAAAAAGTTTTAGTGAAATATTGATTTCATCGAAATGTATAAAATGTATTAATCGAGAGAACAGAGTTCTATATCATATCTGCCATTTTTATTTTTTTTAGTTCTATCGTGTTTCCATTGAAAGTGTTCAACTTTGCAAAAAAGTATGTTTCCCATGTTGTAAGAAAGATTTTTTAACAAATTCGCTGCTTAAATGCCATGTTTCAGCAATCAACACAAGTTTATTAAAGACCCCTTCAAAACTTTCTGGTCAAAGTGGCCAGTAATCATGAATTTGTCACCAGTTGTCATGAAACTTTGCCAGACTTACTTTGTAAATGTATATGAGCGCTGCTATTAGGATTTATAACCTCTTCTGTAAGTGACGTCATTTCAAGAAAACGCAACATGTGATGTCACTATTTGCAAGCAGGAAACAATGTTTACTCCATATGTTCATTTTCATATTGCCATATGGGGCAAATATTGCTTACTGTCAGTACATTGTGACGTCACATGTTATCGTACAGCGGCGCTCATTTAGGAAACAGAAACCCGCACTTAAATTCTTTTCTAATCGGTCAATTCTTACAGACCATATTTTGTTCAAAACACTGGTAAATACATTGATATATAAATTTACTAAATTTGCTTTCCTTCATGCTTACTTATACCTCAATCTTCAGAAGCCAACAATTCACACATAATTGAGAACACAATTCTAGATCTATCAAAATTGATAAACAGCAAAAAAACGTAGACTAACCAATTTGAAATGTGTTTTAATGTACTGTACGGCACAATGCTATCATATATAAAATGTCTAATCAAATAGTTATTGGAAAGTTTTTAATAACCGTGGACTTTAAACTACAATGAAACATATTTTACCGTGCAATTTTCGAGAGCTACACCCTTTGGGTGCGACACATTTTGGCTGATTTTGAAAGGTTATTACTTAAGAGAGGTTAAGTTAGAAGTGACTATTTACAACGGCAAAATAGATAATGATGTTGAAGAGATGCTGTTGCTAAAGAGAAGACCGCTTTGGAAAGGTTGCATTGGATTTCAAAAGTTTTAAAGATGTGAATTTATTACTATTATTATCACCTAGTTGCACTGATAAATGTTTTAAACCTCTTACTAGATCATTCCGTTTATTCTTATCTATGTACGCAAGAAATACACGTTTACTTTTCTTTTAGGTCGAAAAGTGTGTTTAAATTCATCTAAGCATTTTTGAACGTATAAAATGAGCAATCTAGGATTTTGGAATGTAAATATCAATGCAATGTAAATCAAAGTATCGAAGGCACAGAAATATACATTCTTCTAGAGAACTACTGATTTTTTGGAATTGGTTGCGGATATAGTCATTTTCGACAACAACATGTGTGTCTGTTTAATGATGCCATACTATACTAACTTCACCAGTCGCCATCAACACAAATGATAAAAGTGTAAATTGTTTTATTGCAGAAAATGTTTATGTTTTTATCACAGCGTTCAAAACTGTATGAATGTTTTGGGTACTCTTAGTTTGACTATCCACCGTGATTTATGTAATGCATAGTGAGTGATTTATGTGCGTTTGTTAGTCCTAATTTACACTTATTTATACGTATACAAACACATTTTCGTCGAAGTTTTGGCACAGATATTTACATGAAACAGTCTGAAACATGTTCTACTTACGTTATCCCAGGTAATCATTCCAAATGCGCCCTTTGATATTGATCATGGGACTATAATATAAGTCCGTATGCATAGGACAATTTAGCATCTTAAATTTCCTATTCTCGTTTTGCTTTGATCAGGATCATAAAAATGAACGAGGCTTGTAATCGAAATGAGTGAACACATGCAAAGAACCTTTAGTAAAGGGGAACTATATTATCGAGGATTTACTGTAGTTTAAATATACGATAAAACTGGTTTCAATGAGTTTTGGGTTTGGTCATTGTTATTATTGTCACTTATTAAACTTTCTGAGGCAATTTTAATCATATTTTAACTTTTATCACGTACATACAGTAGTTTAAATGTTTTAATTGAATATGTATTTTAACTTTTTAAGGGATATAATTAATACGAAAGCATGTGTATACTTGATTTACCTGTTGGTACATTGCTCTTATAATACAGTATAACGTTTTATACTCAGTAGATCGACAGCAATACATTTTGATTCTCCTTCCTAGTACTCGTTGTCATAGCAATGAGGTAATTACTAGGCGGGTATTGCTGATAAATGTCGTAAAAACCCTATTTAAAACCAGCGCGTTTCCACTGCTTTGATTGAACTTCTGCCTCAGGTTCAGCGAAACCACATTTCATCACCAGTGATAATGCAGTTTAAGAAATTATCTCCTTCATGTTTAAAACGACTTAAATGGTATTTTGTTATAGTAATCCTGCACTGACCTTCCTCATACCAAGGCGTTCATGTACAATTGTGTGTGCTGATGCCTTTCCAATGATAAACCTACTCACAACCTCCTACAATGTTACCCGACGATCTTGCATGACGAAAGCCTCAACATTTGCAGCCATTGATGGTTTTCAATGAAAGTAATTAGCTGTCCATTAAATATATTCATGTACAACAATTTCGCTTTTCCGATAAGCGCGAAAGAATACGCAACGAGTATAATTATTTAAAACAAAAAGAATGTCCCGCAGACCCGATCCATAGCGTAAAAACGTCTTATAACAAAACAAAAGAGGTATTGCTACATTTTGCAGGCACACAGTATCTTTCGTATTAAAAAAGTACCTAAAAGTATTTGTCTTTGCAATTTTAATTGGAAATTTCACGACAAAGTGTTAGTTACAAATGCCACGGACCTGTATATAGGTCCGTGCAAATGCTAAGTGAAACGAATTCCTTTTTTATTGCTATTTTATTTCCTGAGCAAAACATTTGCCTATCACATAGTTCATTTTCAATAATAGAATAATCTCGTGTTTCATCAACAAAATCGAACTCCAATAGTTTTAAGCGTTTATCGGATACATAGATCTAAGATAGCCCAAGGCTACATGTTACTGTGTTATACCAGTTATCTGTCGTTGATCATCGGAAAATTTACGATCACTTACGGAAACTACCGACAGACAAATCGTCTGCTGAGAAGGAGCCCCATCGATATCGATTTGCATCGACCGCATTTATCTGATGAGCGATATTGTTGTGTATGAAGTCAACCCATGTAATATCTATTAAATCATTATTTCCTAATGATTTGTAAAAAACATCCAAGGGTTGGTAACTTATAAATACACTTACGGACTTTGAAAACGCACCACTTTTCAGGGGTTCGTATTTTTTTGTTTGAAATCTCTAGGGTATTTTGTACCATCGAAATGATGTTCCTGGTGAATGACCTTGGTATTTGAGTATATTTGGTACTTGTTTTTACAACGCAAATTACCAATAGCAACCACGTGGTCAAATCCCATTTTTCGCACGTGGATCTCGCGTAGATCTAAATATCCGAATTGTGTGTACCAGTGCATTAACATGTCAAAAAATCACAGTTTGAGGTAACAAGTAGCATTGATTATCATGCCACGTTTACCCGAAAATGTCCGGTCTGAAGCAATAGGCATGTTACAAGCCGGAAGTAGCTGCCGCGCCGTAGCCGCACGATTCCATTGTCATCATACAACAATTGTACGTCTACAAGAACGTTATAGACAAACTGGCACCATCAAGGATCGTCCGAGACCCGGTCAAAGGCCTGTTACGACGCCTAGACAGGATGCAGTAATGCACATGCTCCATCGACGTGACCGCTTCCGGCCAGCTACTGTGACTGCCAGAGGAATGCTTGGTGTCCATGGGTATGTAAAATGTTCAGATGCTAATAAAACACGAGTTGATTTTTAAAATATAACATTTGATTTAGTACATTTTTTTCTGTTTGTATTCCGTTTTAGAAATGCAATACAACCCCGGACAGTCCAGAGGAGGCTTAAAACTGTTGGGTTTGACGTGCCATCGCCCGAAAAGGTCTCTCCACTGACACCAAGGCACAAACTAGCACGGGAACGGTGGTCAAGGACCTATCTTAGATTCACAAGAAGGCAGTGGGGTTCCGTACTATTTGTGGATGAATCAAAATTTAACGTGAGTGGATGTGATGGGCGGGTCAGGGTTTACAGAGAACGAGGGGAACGCTTCTCTGAAAATTGCGTGCTCCAACGAAATAGATGGGGCGGCGGAAGCGTTCATGTTTGTGCCGGAATTACTAGATTCCACAGAACAGAGCTGGTTTTCCTGGAGAGGAATGTCAATGCTCAATCATACACCGAAAACGTCCTTCAACCTGTCGTCATTCCCTTCTGATATCACCATTTCTGGCGTCAACGATGATTATTCCAGTATGATAACGCTCCTGTGCATAAAGCACGGAGAACAGTCACATTTCTGGAACAAAACAATGTCAACGTGATGGAATGGCCCGCTTTGTCACCAGACTTAGCCCCCATTGAAAACATATGGGATGAACTTGGAATGTGCGTTCACAGGCGAGTGCCGTCACCTGGATCTGTTCGGGAACTTCGTCAGGCCCTCGTCGAGGAATGGCGGAACATTCCCCAGCAGCGCATTGAAAATGTGATATTATCTATGAGAAGCCGTTGTCGTGAATGCATCAGGAACAATGGGTCATACACACACTATTGAACTGTGAATTTGTCATTTGAGGTTGAAATACATTGATGTTACGTAACTTTGCAATCTTGATTAGTTTTGTTATGAAATTTTGCTTGTTGCTTGCATATAAAATTACCTTTATATACAACAATTTTTTTGGCAAATAAATTTTGTTTTCTGTATATTTTGGGGGTTTGTATAAGTGGTGCGTTTTTAAAGTCCGTAAGTGTAAATGGATACATGTATCTTTTCAAGTCAATTCAAGTAAACTTTATTTAGAAGTCGGTTTTTACAACATGATAAACACAAGCTCTACTGAGCTTTTATCCCGAGTATTACAAAGAAATCATTAGAACAGATTACAATACATTTAACATACCAGGTACATTTACATAAAACAAGGTAGCATGCATAAATACACGTGAGACAGGCAAGCAAGGCAAGCAAGGCATGAAACAAGGCAGCAATACAACTACATACAAATAATGTTTACTTCTAAAATATCAATATCACAGGCAGATATTAAAAGAGACAATCAATTTTGACATACATATATATGTCAAATTTAGTAATACATCTACTTACAATAGTTATGAGTAAGTTCAGTTACATGTTAAGAGTCCTATTAAAACTAGAGAGGTATTGTTGAATAAGGGTTATTTTATAAACATTATGATGTATACATGTTTACTAATGGATGCTCAATAGATGTACACAAACAAGTGAGTATTGTAAAACTTTGCTTTTTTTTTGGGTAAAATGTACTAAAAGGTAAAAAAGTATGAATTTCTGGAATTTGACTATATCAAAATCAGATTTAGCTATAAAAATACCAGAATAACTGTTTTTAATAGACATTATGTTGCACCATAACATACCTTAAGTAATGACACATCATATGTTGTGAACAGTGATTTTTGGGGTAAAATGGTGAAAAAAACAACAAATTAAAGTGGGAATTTCTGGAGTTTGTCAATGACTCGACGAAATTTAGCTATAAATTTACCTCAATAACTGTATTTAATAGATATTAAACTGCTCTACAACATACCTCAGGTTCAGAATATCATACAGTGAAAAAGGTGAATTTTTGGGTAAAATGGTAAATTATAAGTGAAAGTGAGAATTTCTGGAATTTGCCAAATATATATTAGACCAGTGGAAAAATAGGAGGTAAAATATGCACAGACAAACATTTGATGGATTTGTGTCATATAAAGCACCACATTTAATATACTATCAGTATAAAACTATCACACTGTGCAAAATGTTATTTTTGGGGTAAAATGGTTGAAAATTTAAAGAAAAATGGGAATTTTTGGAATTTGTCCAAAACTATGTCAATTTGTGGAATAATACTACCAAAATTACTGTATTTAATAGATATTATATTACAGTACAAAATACCTAGGGTATAGAAACATAGTACCGTGTGAAATGTGATTTTTGGAGTAAAACTTGGGAATTTTTGGAATTTGTCTATTTCTATGTCAAATTTTGCAACAAAACTACCAGAACTACTGTATTTAATATAAATTATACTAGCGGAAAAAAGAAACTGTGCATGTGAATAATATGCTATAACTTAGGAGGTATGTAAGAAATCGCAATAAAAATTTCAACAGGGTTTTATCTTACCTTTATTTAACACCAGCTCAATTGATATGGTTATTGAATCTGCTGCGTCTTAGATAGAGATCAGTTTTTAGAGACGTTCTCTAAACAAAGTTCAGCTCATCAATACCGTGTATGTCCACCATTGGAATCGATGCATGCTTGACAACGACGCCGCATTGATGTGACAAGTGTTCTGAAAAATGCCTGGGGAATACCATTCCAGATTCTGACAAGCGCACGTGATAGGTCAGGTAACGTCAACGGCTGATTTTGGAGGCCACGTAACCGTCGCTGCATCTCATCCCACACGTGTTCTATAGGCGACAAATCCGGTGATATTGCAGGCCAGGGCAGCACATTCACATTGTTCTGGGTAAAAAAGTCGGTGACGACCCGCGCGACGTGCGGGCGAGCGTTATCCTGTTGCAGCGTGGCGTTACGTTGCTTCACAAATGGAAAGACGTGAGGCCGTATGCTTTCGTCACGATATCTGATGCCTGTAAGAGTGCCGTCTACAACCACAAGTGCTGTTCTACGACGGGATGAGATGCCACCCCACACCATGACACTACCTCCGCCGAATGGACGTAGTTCAATCACACAACTGTCATGGAAACGTTCACCAACACGACGGTACACTCTAGAACGGCCGTCGCTGCTGTCGAGATGGAACCTGGACTCATCCGTGAAAAGAATACGTGCCCAGTCCTGTTGCGTGAAGTGTATGTGTCTTCTACACCAGGCAAAACTTGCTACACGATGACGTTGCTGCAGAACAGGACGTATGGCAGGGCGTCGTGGACGTATGCCTCGTTCACGCAATCGATTACGTACCGTTTGGGGACTGATTCTTCTAAGGCCAGGAATACTTCTAGCCGTCAAAGAAGCAGTTCTGAGTCGGTCACGGAGATGAACCACCCGGATGTACGTATCCTGGCGAATAGACGGTACGCGTGGACGTCCTGATCGAGGCCGGTCTCTGGTTGCCCCAAACTGTTGGTACCGTCTCCACAAGGCGTCTACAGTATTTCGGTGAACGCCAAATTGTCTGGCAACGTCAGTATGACGTACACCAGCTTCAATCATGCCTACGGCGCGGCATCTGTCAGTTTCATTCAACCTTGGCATGGCGTATCAACGACGTTTTTCAAAATTATCCTGGTTTTGTGTCTTACATGTAACAACACTATGTTTTAACACAGGTTTAGGCGACAAACGTGTTTGCAATTGACTGCTGCACGAAAAAAACGTGAAAAAGAAGACGTTAGCCTGACAGGCAAACTACCCGTGCAACTCATGCACTGGCCAGTGTAAATGACCGAGAGGGATACACAACTTACCTGTGTAAAGTTTCAAGCTTTAATTTATAAAATTGAAAGATATATGAACATTTTACACATGCACAGTTTCTTTTTTCCGCTAGTATATATTGCGGTACAAAATACTTAAGTACAGAAACATTGTATCGTGTGAAATGTGAGTTTTGGGTAAAACCAGAAAAAAATGGGAAATTTTGGAATCGGATAATTTCCCGTTAATTTTCACTGTAAAAGTTTCAGAGCAGTAATTTTCAACAAATGTTATATTGCAAAATCAATAATCTAAATTATAGAAAGAGTTTATGATGGGGAATGTTATATATTTGTAACATAAATCCACATAAATTGAGGTCTTGGCAACCTTTTCAACACACGTAGATGAACATTCAATGTTCAAACCATACACTTTTGACGTAGTGTCATATCCAATAATTGCATGATGGAATATAACATTTTTCACACAACTTTTATCCGAGTCCAGAAGTAGTTTCTAAGGAGGCCAGAACACGGTCAGGGTACAAGCATTGGGTTAGGGTTAGGGTTAGGATTAGGGTACATGTACTTTGACGTGATGATGACGATGATCATTGATCATTCAATCTGATTGATCGAAAATGTCACATGGTACATCTGTAATTTGATTGGTCGAAATTGTCATGTTTTTTTTTTTTTGGGGCGTGCGCATAATTGTCGCTATTTTGATTTTCAAAATTCATTTGAATGGGTTTTTTCAGTCGGAAAGGTTGGATGTGGATTAATTTGAATAATTTTGTAGGATTTGGATGTGAAATTAGAAGGTTTGTTTTTTCTTATTTTGTATATGTTTATTTTTATTTCTGTAAATTTGTTACCGGTATTATGAGTTTGAAATGTTGAAATATCAGTGAAATTAGCAATTGCTTGTAGCACAGGAGCATTTTGAAAATTAAGTGAAACGATTGTAGTTACTGTTGTTGTTGTTGTTGCTACTACTACTGCTGCTGTTGCTGATGATGATGATGATGATGATGATGATGATGACCAGTAATTATTTTCATATTAGAATTATATGTTATTAAAGTTGAAGAGATGATTATAGTCGATTTAAGATAAAGTTGATATTGATAAAATGTACAGACGCATTTCTTGGGGGTTAGGGTTAGGGTTAGGGTTAGGGTTAGGGTTAGGGTTAGGGTTAGGGTTAGGGTTAGGGGTTAGGGTTAGGGTTAGGGTTAGGGTTAGGGTTAGGGTTAGGGTTAGGGTTAGGGTTAGGGTTAGGGTTAGGGTTAGGGTTAGGGTTAGGGTAGGGGCAAAATGACGAGTTGAGCCAAAAGTTTTGAGCCAAAACCCGCCCACTTTTGTCACATGGGCAATTTGATTGGTCGAAAATGTCACATGGTACATCTGCAATCTGATTGGTCGAAATTGTCATGTGGCTTTTATTTGATGCGTGCGCATAATTGTCGCCATTTTGATTTTCAAATTCTTTTGAAATTGGATTTTGTCGAGTGAGGACGTGGTAATGTTATAGTGTGAGTTATTATTTGAGAAAGAAATATTTTGTTTTTGATATTGTTATAAAAGGATGGATTTGATATTGTAAATATTTGGATTATGTATTTAGGCTTAATATTTTTGTAGTGTTTGGATGGGAATGTTAGATGGTATGCTTTTTGTCTAATTGTGTATAATTTTTATGTTTATGGGGTTAGGGTTAGGGTTAGGGTTAGGGGGTTAGGGTTAGGGTTAGGGTTAGGGTTAGGGTTAGGGTTAGGGTAGGGGCAAAATGACGAGTTGAGCCAAAAGTTTTGAGCCAAAACCCGCCCACTTTTGTCACATGGGCAATTTGATTGGTCGAAAATGTCACATGGTACATCTGCAATCTGATTGGTCGAAATTGTCATGTGGCTTTTATTTGATGCGTGCGCATAATTGTCGCCATTTTGATTTTCAAATTCTTTTGAAATTGGATTTTGTCGAGTGAGGACGTGGTAATGTTATAGTGTGAGTTATTATTTGAGAAAGAAATATTTTGTTTTTGATATTGTTATAAAAGGATGGATTTGATATTGTAAATATTTGGATTATGTATTTAGGCTTAATATTTTTGTAGTGTTTGGATGGGAATGTTAGAAGGTATGCTTTTTGTCTAATTGTGTATAATTTTTATGTTTATGGGGTTAGGGTTAGGGTTAGGGTTAGGGTTAGGGGGTTAGGGTTAGGGTTAGGGTTAGGGTTAGGGTTAGGGTTAGGGTTAGGGTTAGGGTTAGGGTTAGGGTAAGGGCCAAATGACGAATTTGGTCCAATTTGGTTCATTTCTGATTGGCTGTTGCGGGCACGTGATCAAAATGATGCGTGCGCACATTTCATTGTTTTATTATGGTTGTTAACATATTTCTATCAAAACAAAGGGAGACAAATCTTACAGATTTATTTATGATAAGGCAAAAGTTGTTCCTCTTGTTCGCTAAAAATTATGAAGCTATTTTTAGTAACATCGATTACTCACCATAACTCTCACGCCCTGAACGTAAATTCGGTAACCCTTACTCTTACCCCTTAACACACCATAACTCTGAACTTGAAGGGTAACCCAGGGTAACCCTCGGTAACCCAGTTGATGATCTTGCTAAAAAAATGGTAACCCAGGGTAACCCAATTGATGATCTTGCTAAAAAAATGGGGGTTAGGGTTAGGGTTAGGGGTTAGGGGGTTAGGGTTAGGGTTAGGGTTAGGGGTTAGGGTTAGGGTAGGGACCAAATGACGAAAGTGAGGAAAAGTTTTGAGGAATTTTGTAAACAAACATCACGTGACAGATGAGGATGGATTTTGATTGGTTAGAAATAACATTCGACTCAAAGAAGTCATGTGATCATTTGAAATTTTTCAAATATGGTAATGTACCTGTTGTATGTGTTTTGCAGCTTCTGATTGGTTGAAAACGTCACGTGTTTATAATGCTGCGTGCGCATTCACCATTTTCCCGACATACACCTGTGATTTTGTCTACCTGTTGGCCATATAATATATGTATATGTTCACCCTTGCACCACGTTGAGGTCGATAGACTTGGCAAGGGGTGGGCCAGTCGATTACCGGCCCTGAATCAAACGGAATCAATGGAGCTCAACAACATAATCAAAGGAGCTATGAATCATGAAATGAAAAGAAAACTACTTAACAAGAGAACAAAAACAAAACAAACACATCCCATAATCCGGATGTCCCCCCCTTTTAGGCGACCCCATGCTGACTATCATCTGATGGCGATGAAGGTGGTGCAGGTGGAAGGGCATTCTGATGCTCCGGGGATTCATCCGTCAACAGTTTGAAGTAAATCGAGGCATTGATAAGGAAATCAATGACCCGATTCACTTCATTTTGTTGCCAAAATCCGAACCCCGGATAACCAACAACCTCCACCTCCGCCACCTCCATTATCCACTGAGTCACAAAGCCGTCCAAAGTAGGGAAATCCCTTACTCGGACCAGAATAATAGCAGTTGGAGAGTCCATGATTGCACGTCTGTTCTCAACGAAAGCTGATTAAAGAATGACAATTTTGACATGCAAAGATAGCGAATATCTGCTAAATGACTATGCTATTATTTCTATCAAAACAAAGGGAGACAAATCTTACAGATTTATTTATGATAAGGCAAAAGTTGTTCCTCTCGTTCACTTGGCGCTAAAAATTATGAAGCTATTATTAGTAACATCGATTACTCACCATAACTCTCACGCCCTGAACGTAAATTCGGTAACCCTTACTCTTACCCCTTTACACACCATAACTCTGAACTTGACGGGTAACACAGGGTAACCCCAGTTACCCCCTCGGTAACCCAGTTGACGATCTTGCTAAAAAAATGGTAACCCAGGGTAACCCAGTTTGGAAAAGCGGTAACCCTTACTCTTACCCCTTTACACACCATAACTCTGAACTTGACGGGTAACACAGGGTAACCCTCGGTAACCCAGTTGATGATCTTGATAAAAAAATGGTAACCCAGGGTAACCCAGTTTAGAAGTCGGTAACCCTTACTCTTACCCCTTTACACACCATAACTCTGAACTTGACGGGTAACACAGGGTAACCCCAGTTACCCCCTCGGTAACCCAGTTGACGATCTTGCTAAAAAAATGGTAACCCAGGGTAACCCAGTTTGGAAAGTCGGTAACCCTTACTCTTACCCCTTTACACACCATAACTCTGAACTTGACGGGTAACACAGGGTAACCCTCGGTAACCCAGTTGATGATCTTGCTAAAAAAATGGTAACCCAGGGTAACCCAGTTTAGAAGTCGGTAACCCTTACTCTTACCCCTTTACACACCATAACTCTGAACTTGACGGGTAACACAGGGTAACCCCAGTTACCCCCTCGGTAACCCAGTTGACGATCTTGCTAAAAAAATGGTAACCCAGGGTAACCCAGTTTGGAAAGTCGGTAACTCTTACTCTTACCCCTTTACACACCATAACTCTGAACTTGACGGGTAACACAAGGTAACCCTCGGTAACCCAGTTGATGATCTTGCTAAAAAAATGGTAACCCAGGGTAACCCAGTTGATGATCTTGCTAAAAAAATGGTAACCCAGGGTAACCCAGGGTAACCCTCGGTAACCCAGTTGATGATCTTGCTAAAAAAATGGTAACCCTCGGTAACCCAGTTGATGATCTTGCTAAAAAAATGGTAACCCAGGGTAACCCAGGGTAACCCTCGGTAACCCAGTTGATGATCTTGCTAAAAAAATGGTAACCCAGGGTAACCCAGTTGATGATCTTGCTAAAAAAATGGTAACCCAGGGTAACCCAGGGTAACACTCGGTAACCCAGTTGATGATCTTGCTAAAAAAATGGTAACCCAGGGTAACCCAGTTTAGAAGTCGGTAACCCTTACTCTTACCCCTTTACACACCATAACTCTGAACTTGACGGGTAACACAGGGTAACCCCAGTTACCCCCTCGGTAACCCAGTTGACGATCTTGCTAAAAAAATGGTAACCCAGGGTAACCCAGTTTGGAAAGTCGGTAACCCTTACTCTTACCCCTTTACACACCATAACTCTGAACTTGACGGGTAACACAGGGTAACCCTCGGTAACCCAGTTGATGATCTTGCTAAAAAAATGGTAACCCAGGGTAACCCAGTTGATGATCTTGCTAAAAAAATGGTAACCCGGGGTAACCCAGGGTAACCCTCGGTAACCCAGTTGATGATCTTGCTAAAAAAATGGTAACCCAGGGTAACCCAGTTGATGATCTTGCTAAAAAAATGGTAACCCAGGGTAACCCAGGGTAACCCTCGGTAACCCAGTTGATGATCTTGCTAAAAAAATGGTAACCCAGGGTAACCCAGTTGATGATCTTGCTAAAAAAATGGTAACCCAGGGTAACCCAGGGTAACCCTCGGTAACCCAGTTGATGATCTTGCTAAAAAAATGGTAGGGGGTTAGGGTTAGGGTTAGGGGGTTAGGGTTAGGGGGGGTTGGGGGTTAGGGTTAGGGTTAGGGTAGGGACCAAATGACGAAAGTGAGGAAAAGTTTTGAGGAATTTTGTAAACAAACATCACGTGACAGATGAGGATGGATTTTGATTGGTTAGAAATAACATTCGACTCAAAGAAGTCATGTGATCATTTGAAATTTTTCAAATATGGTAATGTACCTGTTGTATGTGTTTTGCAGCTTCTGATTGGTTGAAAACGTCACGTGTTTATAATGCTGCGTGCGCATTCACCATTTTCCCGACATACACCTGTGATTTTGTCTACCTGTTGGCCATATAATATATGTATATGTTCACCCTTGCACCACGTTGAGGTCGATAGACTTGGCAAGGGGTGGGCCAGTCGATTACCGGCCCTGAATCAAACGGAATCAATGGAGCTCAACAACATAATCAAAGGAGCTATGAATCATGAAATGAAAAGAAAACTACTTAACAAGAGAACAAAAACAAAACAAACACATCCCATAATCCGGATGTCCCCCCCTTTTAGGCGACCCCATGCTGACTATCATCTGATGGCGATGAAGGTGGTGCAGGTGGAAGGGCATTCTGATGCTCCGGGGATTCATCCGTCAACAGTTTGAAGTAAATCGAGGCATTGATAAGGAAATCAATGACCCGATTCACTTCATTTTGTTGCCAAAATCCGAACCCCGGATAACCAACAACCTCCACCTCCGCCACCTCCATTATCCACTGAGTCACAAAGCCGTCCAAAGTAGGGAAATCCCTTACTCGGACCAGAATAATAGCAGTTGGAGAGTCCATGATTGCACGTCTGTTCTCAACGAAAGCTGATTAAAGAATGACAATTTTGACATGCAAAGATAGCGAATATCAAACTGTCCGTCTAACAGTCGAATATTTCTATCAAAACAAAGGGAGACAAATCTTACAGATTTATTTATGATAAGGCAAAAGTTGTTCCTCTTGTTCACTTGGCGCTAAAAATTATGAAGCTATTTTTAGTAACATCGATTACTCACCATAACTCTCACGCCCTGAACGTAAATTCGGTAACCCTTACTCTTACCCCTTTACACACCATAACTCTGAACTTGACGGGTAACACAGGGTAACCCCAGTTACCCCCTCGG
>JASFXZ010000002.1:7500-10000 GCA_032209605.1 Mactromeris polynyma | reverse complement strand
TCCCCCCCTTTTAGGCGACCCCATGCTGACTATCATCTGATGGCGATGAAGGTGGTGCAGGTGGAAGGGCATTCTGATGCTCCGGGGATTCATCCGTCAACAGTTTGAAGTAAATCGAGGCATTGATAAGGAAATCAATGACCCGATTCACTTCATTTTGTTGCCAAAATCCGAACCCCGGATAACCAACAACCTCCACCTCCGCCACCTCCATTATCCACTGAGTCACAAAGCCGTCCAAAGTAGGGAAATCCCTTACTCGGACCAGAATAATAGCAGTTGGAGAGTCCATGATTGCACGTCTGTTCTCAACGAAAGCTGATTAAAGAATGACAATTTTGACATGCAAAGATAGCGAATATCAAACTGTCCGTCTAACAGTCGAATATTTCTATCAAAACAAAGGGAGACAAATCTTACAGATTTATTTATGATAAGGCAAAAGTTGTTCCTCTTGTTCACTTGGCGCTAAAAATTATGAAGCTATTTTTAGTAACATCGATTACTCACCATAACTCTCACGCCCTGAACGTAAATTCGGTAACCCTTACTCTTACCCCTTTACACACCATAACTCTGAACTTGACGGGTAACACAGGGTAACCCCAGTTACCCCCTCGGTAACCCAGTTGACGATCTTGCTAAAAAAATGGTAACCCAGGGTAACCCAGTTTGGAAAGTCGGTAACCCTTACTCTTACCCCTTTACACACCATAACTCTGAACTTGACGGGTAACACAGGGTAACCCTCGGTAACCCAGTTGATGATCTTGCTAAAAAAATGGTAACCCAGGGTAACCCAGTTTAGAAGTCGGTAACCCTTACTCTTACCCCTTTACACACCATAACTCTGAACTTGACGGGTAACACAGGGTAACCCCAGTTACCCCCTCGGTAACCCAGTTGACGATCTTGCTAAAAAAATGGTAACCCAGGGTAACCCAGTTTGGAAAGTCGGTAACCCTTACTCTTACCCCTTTACACACCATAACTCTGAACTTGACGGGTAACACAGGGTAACCCTCGGTAACCCAGTTGATGATCTTGCTAAAAAAATGGTAACCCAGGGTAACCCAGTTTAGAAGTCGGTAACCCTTACTCTTACCCCTTTACACACCATAACTCTGAACTTGACGGGTAACACAGGGTAACCCCAGTTACCCCCTCGGTAACCCAGTTGACGATCTTGCTAAAAAAATGGTAACCCAGGGTAACCCAGTTTGGAAAGTCGGTAACCCTTACTCTTACCCCTTTACACACCATAACTCTGAACTTGACGGGTAACACAGGGTAACCCTCGGTAACCCAGTTGATGATCTTGCTAAAAAAATGGTAACCCAGGGTAACCCAGTTTAGAAGTCGGTAACCCTTACTCTTACCCCTTTACACACCATAACTCTGAACTTGACGGGTAACACAGGGTAACCCCAGTTACCCCCTCGGTAACCCAGTTGACGATCTTGCTAAAAAAATGGTAACCCAGGGTAACCCAGTTTGGAAAGTCGGTAACCCTTACTCTTACCCCTTTACACACCATAACTCTGAACTTGACGGGTAACACAGGGTAACCCTCGGTAACCCAGTTGATGATCTTGCTAAAAAAATGGTAACCCAGGGTAACCCAGTTTAGAAGTCGGTAACCCTTACTCTTACCCCTTTACACACCATAACTCTGAACTTGACGGGTAACACAGGGTAACCCCAGTTACCCCCTCGGTAACCCAGTTGACGATCTTGCTAAAAAAATGGTAACCCAGGGTAACCCAGTTTGGAAAGTCGGTAACCCTTACTCTTACCCCTTTACACACCATAACTCTGAACTTGACGGGTAACACAGGGTAACCCTCGGTAACCCAGTTGATGATCTTGCTAAAAAAATGGTAACCCAGGGTAACCCAGTTTAGAAGTCGGTAACCCTTACTCTTACCCCTTTACACACCATAACTCTGAACTTGACGGGTAACACAGGGTAACCCCAGTTACCCCCTCGGTAACCCAGTTGACGATCTTGCTAAAAAAATGGTAACCCAGGGTAACCCAGTTTGGAAAGTCGGTAACCCTTACTCTTACCCCTTTACACACCATAACTCTGAACTTGACGGGTAACACAGGGTAACCCTCGGTAACCCAGTTGATGATCTTGCTAAAAAAATGGTAACCCAGGGTAACCCAGTTTAGAAGTCGGTAACCCTTACTCTTACCCCTTTACACACCATAACTCTGAACTTGACGGGTAACACAGGGTAACCCCAGTTACCCCCTCGGTAACCCAGTTGACGATCTTGCTAAAAAAATGGTAACCCAGGGTAACCCAGTTTGGAAAGTCGGTAACCCTTACTCTTACCCCTTTACACACCATAACTCTGAACTTGACGGGTAACACAGGGTAACCCCAGTTACCCCCTCGGTAACCCAGTTGACGATCTTGCTAAAAAAATGGTAACCCAGGGTAACCCAGGGGGGGGGGGTTAGGGGGTTAGGGTTAGGGGGTTAGGGTTAG
>JASFXZ010000002.1:0-2500 GCA_032209605.1 Mactromeris polynyma | reverse complement strand
GTTACCCCCTCGGTAACCCAGTTGACGATCTTGCTAAAAAAATGGTAACCCAGGGTAACCCAGTTTGGAAAGTCGGTAACCCTTACTCTTACCCCTTTACACACCATAACTCTGAACTTGACGGGTAACACAGGGTAACCCTCGGTAACCCAGTTGATGATCTTGCTAAAAAAATGGTAACCCAGGGTAACCCAGTTTAGAAGTCGGTAACCCTTACTCTTACCCCTTTACACACCATAACTCTGAACTTGACGGGTAACACAGGGTAACCCCAGTTACCCCCTCGGTAACCCAGTTGACGATCTTGCTAAAAAAATGGTAACCCAGGGTAACCCAGTTTGGAAAGTCGGTAACCCTTACTCTTACCCCTTTACACACCATAACTCTGAACTTGACGGGTAACACAGGGTAACCCTCGGTAACCCAGTTGATGATCTTGCTAAAAAAATGGTAACCCAGGGTAACCCAGTTTAGAAGTCGGTAACCCTTACTCTTACCCCTTTACACACCATAACTCTGAACTTGACGGGTAACACAGGGTAACCCCAGTTACCCCCTCGGTAACCCAGTTGACGATCTTGCTAAAAAAATGGTAACCCAGGGTAACCCAGTTTGGAAAGTCGGTAACCCTTACTCTTACCCCTTTACACACCATAACTCTGAACTTGACGGGTAACACAGGGTAACCCTCGGTAACCCAGTTGATGATCTTGCTAAAAAAATGGTAACCCAGGGTAACCCAGTTTAGAAGTCGGTAACCCTTACTCTTACCCCTTTACACACCATAACTCTGAACTTGACGGGTAACACAGGGTAACCCCAGTTACCCCCTCGGTAACCCAGTTGACGATCTTGCTAAAAAAATGGTAACCCAGGGTAACCCAGTTTGGAAAGTCGGTAACCCTTACTCTTACCCCTTTACACACCATAACTCTGAACTTGACGGGTAACACAGGGTAACCCTCGGTAACCCAGTTGATGATCTTGCTAAAAAAATGGTAACCCAGGGTAACCCAGTTTAGAAGTCGGTAACCCTTACTCTTACCCCTTTACACACCATAACTCTGAACTTGACGGGTAACACAGGGTAACCCCAGTTACCCCCTCGGTAACCCAGTTGACGATCTTGCTAAAAAAATGGTAACCCAGGGTAACCCAGTTTGGAAAGTCGGTAACCCTTACTCTTACCCCTTTACACACCATAACTCTGAACTTGACGGGTAACACAGGGTAACCCCAGTTACCCCCTCGGTAACCCAGTTGACGATCTTGCTAAAAAAATGGTAACCCAGGGTAACCCAGGGGGGGGGGGTTAGGGGGTTAGGGTTAGGGGGTTAGGGTTAGGGTTAGGGTTAGGGTTAGGGTTAGGGTTAGGGTTAGGGTTAGGGTTAGGGTTAGGGTTAGGGTTAGGGTTAGGGGGGTTGGGGTTAGGGTTAGGGTTAGGGTTAGGGTTAGGGGTTAGGGTTAGGGTTAGGGTTAGGGTTAGGGTTAGGGTAGGGACCAAATGACGAAAGTGAGGAAAAGTTTTGAGGAATTTTGTAAACAAACATCACGTGACAGATGAGGATGGATTTTGATTGGTTAGAAATAACATTCGACTCAAAGAAGTCATGTGATCATTTGAAATTTTTCAAATATGGTAATGTACCTGTTGTATGTGTTTTGCAGCTTCTGATTGGTTGAAAACGTCACGTGTTTATAATGCTGCGTGCGCATTCACCATTTTCCCGACATACACCTGTGATTTTGTCTACCTGTTGGCCATATAATATATGTATATGTTCACCCTTGCACCACGTTGAGGTCGATAGACTTGGCAAGGGGTGGGCCAGTCGATTACCGGCCCTGAATCAAACGGAATCAATGGAGCTCAACAACATAATCAAAGGAGCTATGAATCATGAAATGAAAAGAAAACTACTTAACAAGAGAACAAAAACAAAACAAACACATCCCATAATCCGGATGTCCCCCCCTTTTAGGCGACCCCATGCTGACTATCATCTGATGGCGATGAAGGTGGTGCAGGTGGAAGGGCATTCTGATGCTCCGGGGATTCATCCGTCAACAGTTTGAAGTAAATCGAGGCATTGATAAGGAAATCAATGACCCGATTCACTTCATTTTGTTGCCAAAATCCGAACCCCGGATAACCAACAACCTCCACCTCCGCCACCTCCATTATCCACTGAGTCACAAAGCCGTCCAAAGTAGGGAAATCCCTTACTCGGACCAGAATAATAGCAGTTGGAGAGTCCATGATTGCACGTCTGTTCTCAACGAAAGCTGATTAAAGAATGACAATTTTGACATGCAAAGATAGCGAATATCAAACTGTCCGTCTAACAGTCGAATATTTCTATCAAAACAAAGGGAGACAAATCTTACAGATTTATTTATGATAAGGCAAAAGTTGTTCCTCTTGTTCACTTGGCGCTAAAAATTATGAAGCTATTTTTAGTAACATCGATTACTCACCATAACTCTCACGCCCTGAACG
>JASFXZ010000199.1:0-47128 GCA_032209605.1 Mactromeris polynyma | reverse complement strand
AACGTTACCGCGATGACATTCTCGCTCATCACGTCATTCCTCTGTTCCATAACAACGCCAACATCTCGATTTTTCAGCGTGATAATGTCACATCACATACAGCTAGAGACATTGTAAATGTTCTTATAAGAAATAACATTGATTTCATTGATGACCGGTCCGGTAAAAGTCCTGATCTCAACCCAATCGAGCACGTCTGGGATATTCTGGACAGACGAGTGAGGCGTCGTCCCTACCCACCTGCTTACGTCAACGAACTTCGTCAAGCGCTCATTCAGGAATGGAACAATACTCCACAGGCAGAAATTAACACCTTAGTCAATTCTATGCGCCAGCGATGCACTGCAGTGGTCAACTCAAGAGGTGGTCATACCCGTTATTAAGTGTTATTTTGGTTTTTAACCCCTACCTCACTTGGACAAAATTTCCCCCATTTTCTGTTAATCTTTGGCGATCATTTTTGCACCAAACGATGCATCATGGAACACTCTTTAAACGCATATATAACAATTATTCCTCCGATTTGTTTTCATCCAGCTATGTTCAAGCAAACTTAGCCGAAGTTTTTTTGTTTGTTTAGTATATATGTTTAACAACTTGTTTATTTTATTATACACTAATCAAAAGTTAGTGAACGTTTATGTGAAATCCCATTTGGAAGATTCAGTTCCATATATATGATCATGTCTAGATAGACAATCAAAATTATTAGTTCTACCACAAACTAGTAATTGAAACAAGGCTATTGGCGGAACCGATAGATGCTCTCTGACCGGGCTTCGCCAAATGTATACACTGAGGGTTAGAGACAGCACACATGATTTTGGACAAATGCTACTTAAACAGTATATAACTGAACATAATGACAATTTAAAAAAACTTGATTTCGTGGGATTCGTTGGAATTTCTGGTACTCGTGCATATACATGTATAGGGCCCGTTTCATAAACTATAAGATATGTCTATGAAACGGGTCCATAGTCTTTTGGGGGTCACATTGTCTCAAAACGGAGCTATGGGGAGGTCAAATCGTCGGCTACTATTCGTTGCTCACAGGCCTTTAGTCAGTGAACTTCATTATTTGCCGCTAGCGATTAGATTTTAGAAAGGGAGGCTACTGATGTTGAAAGTGCAAACCAAACTCCGTGCAGCAGTTATTCCCCTTGGTGTTTGTTTCTATTTGAGCGACGCGGATTAATTATGCGTTAAAACGTTCATATTTAATTCATTTGGCGAACCAAACGTCTGTTCAAATATGTTCACGGACATGTATGGTTTATATGTCCGTGATATGTTGCAATTTATAATAATAATTATATAAGTCACGGTTATAGGTTATAGCTCATATATTGGAATTATAAGCAAATTAAGTGCAAGGGGGCGTTAGCGACCGCAACACTTAATTTGTTCATAATTATAATATGTGAATTATAACCGGCTTATAGTTTCTTCTTATTCCAATATTGTACAGGGCTCACTCTGGAGCATAGACGGACAAGGTGACTGTACAAGGTAAAAAGTTTACCGTCATAGGTCCGTGTAGATATTAAACCCTACACTGTGATGTTACCAATGGTGATGTAAATCAACAGTATTACTTTCTCATACACTTATACATGTTATAACTTCATTGAAGTCTGTACTGCCGAGATTAAATTTTATTTTTGTCTAGAAAATGGAAATATTGTTCACTCTGATTTGAATTTTACATACAAATGAATGCCTGTATTTAACATAAGGTAAACTTTTGTCACCCATATATTATTTTCTGTTTCATTTTATCAGTGTTGTTGCTGTTTACTAGTTAATTCAATGTACTTGTTTAATGCTATATTGTGCATTGATTAGACCGTTTGGTTTGGTGCACGCTTTGTGTGTTTGACTATATAATGTAGTTTGCTTTCTCACCATATAGACTCGTGTATGGATTAAATAACTACCATGTTTTCTTTACAAAAATACACACTTGGCATAGTGCTGTTTTATCGACCGCAGAACTATATTACATTTCAAAAAAATGTATTGAATATTCATGTTTGCCCGTAAGCTTGGTGGAGAAAAAAGACAAGGTTGTGTTTTGATAGAAAAGTAAACCAAACAGCAGTTACAGTTTTACGCACGAGAGCATCCCCTAGCCCATAATGACATGGTTCATACACCACAGCACTATATAATCACACAGCATATTACTTCTAAAACGAAAGACTCGGATTTAAAAGTACAAAAATATCCCTGACATGGAAGTCGATATAAATGGATCAATAGTTAAGGCCATCACGGTAGGTTGAACATTAAGTATGTCATATTGTACTGTATTGATTGATTATTGTATTGTAAGTTATAAATAATCACTAAGTAATCTCTCATGATATAAAGTGAACATTTCTATAGATACGTATGGAAGAAGTCAGTCAGAGTGAAATAGTAATTGCTCTGACTTTTAATTTGGTGCACAACTTGGTTGAATTATATTCAATTGTTTATTTTATCGTTCACAATATACAAAATAACACAACACGTACTGTAATGGATTATATGCATGTTCGTACTAGACACCATCTGGAAGTAGCTAAAATGGGTTTTTATTAGGGGTAGCTCTACACAGTTCAATTTTGATGCACTGAAAGTCGGTCAGAGGTTATCATGTCGTTGTTTCAATTTCAATCTGAGCACAATTTTAACAAATGTTGAAAACATTGTTTTTGTATTGCAGTATTATATGGATAAACCCATACAGCATTCAGAGTATATCTATTTTAATTCGATATGTTAGAAAGTGATCAGTTTAATATTTTGAATGAATATCAATGTGAATATTAATACATTGTAGGTACTTGATCAAATGAAATCAGTGGAATAAGGATTAACACTACTTCAGGAACTGTTTTGTCAACCGTGGTGAAAGATGGGTTCGGGTTCTTCTAAAAGGGTAAGCGTACATTGTCATTTTACATGCCCGATCAATCAAAACATCTGAAATAGAACTCTCAGCTCAATATGAGATTTTGCTCACATCAACGCCCGAGTTTGAGACAATCTCATTTTGGATCTCTTGAAAATGTTCTGAGAAAAAATCTCATCTTTTTTGTTTTGTAATATCGATTTTGAGTCTGATCGAAGATGAGAAAAAACTCAACAATTTGAGATAATATTTGAGCTGAGGTTGAGATGGGAGATCAGGGCCTGGTAAGCTTACTTTGTCATGTATACCCCTCTCTACTCGCAAATCTGTTCATTTTGCAGCTTTAAGATATAGACTATTACAATTATTCACGTCAAAACACTTTGTACAGTGATACACAATTTGTGGAATGCAAATTTATGCTGTTGTTGAGAGGTTGTTGTTCTTCAAAGATTAAATTCGGTAGTAAATACTTACCATGTGAAGATTGATAATGCTGTTGATAAGATTAGTTACTCAAGAGATGGCCCCTGTAGCGTTTTGCTCTGTTAATCAAAACACTGAAAGCTCTGAATATTGAACACTGATTTTGTATTCAACACTTGCAGATTCACAGAAAGTACGAATCATTATTGTCCATTGTTGAACCATTAAATAAATTTAATTTCGCAGTAAATATTTATACCAGTATTGAGAATGTTATGCAGGTTACGCTTTGATGTTGAACTATGTTTAACCTATTCACTTACCTGTTGTTCTTGCGCCACTTCCGGAAAAAGTAGTTTTCGTATTAAGGCGATGCGACTGTCGCAAATTGCCATAGAACTAAAAACGAAATGTTTGCAAATATGCCGAGAGTAAACCTTTCAGAAAACATTCTCAAAATGTACATAGTGGTATTATATGCAGTTCCCGATCAATCTTTTGAAGTGATTTCATTTGTTCGTTAAATTGACTTCTGAAATTTATACCATTCCCCCTGTAGGAGGAATATCTGCTCATCACAATCTCTCATTACTGGCAGTTTGCACAAATGATTCTTTGGTCTTATTTTGTTTGTAATGAGACTTTAAGTCTCATAAACAGTCAGGGTCGGATGTAGTGACTATTCTATATATAAGAATGTAGGAAGACCCCAGGCGGTCACCTGGGTAGAACCACCGACCTTCAATAAGCCAGCTGGATGACTTCTTCATAAATTATATATCCCAGATAGGATACGAACCTGCGGCTGTGAGGGGCATGTAATTTGAAATCGGGGACAATATTTGGTCGTATTACGGCCTGTAAATGTTTAAAACAATCGAGTTGTTTCCTGTGTAAATACTGAATATTACCTTCAGTTCCGATTATCCTTCATATTGCAGAAGACGCCTACTGTTTTAATGGGTTTTCATCCAGAGAGACAAACAACTGTAAATAAAGAAGAGACTGTGTCGTCCTCACCTAGCGTCACGTCTGCACAGAAATCTGCTGGAGACAACACTCAGCAACTTGCAGAAGCTGAAGCAACAGAAGATAGTAAACAGATATTGAAAACAAATGAAGTTCCCAATCAAATAGTTAAAGAAGATGACTCGGGTATTATATATGCTGCCATGTTGCTACCAGCTTTTATCTACGTATTTAACTAGAACATCATGTGGTCATCATGATAAAGAAACTTGTTAACTTCATAATTAGCATGATATATGTGGTAAACTCGTTAAGTATCGTGATAAATGTTCACTTAATCCTCTAGATATTCCAAACGGACAATCTATTTTTAGATAACTGTTGAGTGGTAAACTAAATTTAAATAGTGTTTGCCCAATAAGTTAAGAAAGGACTAAGATTTATTTGACTAAGTCAATTTTGAAATAGAGTGAGCATGCACAGAACGACTTGGCATCTGCTTCTCATTGACATAATGAAATTACAAATACAATTCTGGTGAATAATTGCCCATTCTGGGTCTAAGAGCGATTAATGAGTAATGAAAATTCAAAGAACAACAGTTTAGGAAATAAGTCGATATTACTAAAGCAGGTAAATTCAGCTACAGAAGTTAGGAGTGGCATATAAGGACTTATGCTATATTCAGTTTGACCAAATATATTCATGCTTGTGGACAGAAAAAGATTTTTAATGGCGAGGGTTTACAATCACAAATCAAATTTGTCATTTTTCTTTTGACTATTTTCAGAGTTCATTAAGACAGTAGATGCGTATTGCAATAGCAGTTGGCCAATATACTGTTTGGCAAAGTTTCCATTCAATATAAATGCACATCATGGAGGTTGTTGTGCTTTGGTGTTGTCGTCTTGTTCATATGGAGGGAAGGGTGAGGAGACAACGGCTGCTGGAATACTGCTTGGTTCAGGTTTTGATTGCAATCATAGAAACCAGAAGATGTTCTATAAGGACCACCAAGGTCACTTTGGTGTGGAAATCGAGTACAAGGAAGATGAATATGGAAATTTTGTAATGAGAAATTTGTTTGGAAATAACCATATGAGGCTTCTCACAAATGATAGCCAGTATGGGAATTTGAGAAACGGAATATTTGCTGAAGTTCAAGAGAGCTCATTGGAAACTGTGTTGCCTTTAAATGTGAATGGAAATTGGAAAGGAGAGAATGGTGGAGGTCTGTCTATGGTGCTGTGTAGTGGCACAGATGGTGATAAGGCTTTGAATGCTGTCTACATGATAAGGTCAGGTTTCAAGGACAATCAGTACAAAGCAAAGGTTGTTGCTGGGGAAGACAAGTTTAAATTTGAGCTTCAAGGTGAATGTCTTGCAGTAAGTGGACCTCCTGGCAGCAAGTATGCTTTATACCACAACAGAGATAATTTAACATCTCCTGTACAACACGCCTTTGTTTCCCAGCTTCAAACAACATATGGGGATATGTCTATGGTCCTGCTAGAGACGGTTCCTCTCCATGTGTCTGTAATAGTTCTATGCTCAAACAGTAATGGTACCGAAGATTCAACAGCATCTGCTATCTATCATATTGCTATAAACAATGGCAACATCAACAGTACTGTTGAACTAGCAGGTGTTCATGGCATCAGTTATGTTAAGTCTGACCTATGGACATTTGAGGTCAAACAAGGACACCTAGAAGTTGTTGGTCCCACAGGGCCTTGTAAATATGGTATCATGACAAATATATTAGCTTCTAAAATAGACCTCAAAGCATCTAATAAGCAGAGTAGTTGTATTGCAACAGGAGAGACAACTAAGACACTTGGAAAGGTCGATATTACAAATGATGAGGTTACTGGTGAGATTAACAAAATGGCTGACATTACTATAAAAAGCAATCAGAAAGTTGTTCATACAATTCATGGCAGTCAAATGAAGAAAGAAAATGGTATGTACAAATTTGTACATAAGTGGTCTATGGAAGAAAAAGCTGTAGGACTTCACTTGGTACGAGTTCATGCTGTCAGAAAACATGCAAAAAGTAAGTATTGTTCCCAACTGCATGTGATATGCTATGGTGGCTCCATGTGCATTATTATTTAAGGTAGTTATTTATTATAGTGTAACCCCTACTTAAAGGGCTAGTCATTTCCGACTTATGAGACACCTACTTTCTGAGCACATTTACTTCCTAATTCCTATCCATAAATGTCTAGCACCAGGCAGGTAGGCGCACAGTAACCATTATTTAACTAGCTGGCAGCTCACCAACCGGCCGTATCAAAACGAACCTAACCGTGATTCGAACCTTCGACTTCCCGCTCCCAAAGCAGATGTGTTACCCATCGGCCAAGGGAGACGGTCTTATTATGACTCGTCTCCACTGGTATATCCATCATTTGTCTGTATTATTCATTTCATTTGTTGTTAGTCCTACGTCATCCTACGTTCAAGTCACGTTGTTTAATCTAATTTTGTTCACAATACAATAAGTTTTAATTTGGCATTAAACATTTTACAAAGTTTTTTGCGACATATATAATGGGTTAGTCATCAGAGGCATAGTGAAAATTTAAATATTAAATATGATGCTACAGTTACAAAAAGTCAGACAAATATTTAACACAAATACATGTAGTAATATAAGTAGAATGTAGTTTTCAGAGTTATGTGGGTTTTCTTTCGACATAGCAAAGTAAACACAATTTGCCAAGTGTATGTGGAGACGACATGATATTATATAATATTTTAAGAGTTGGCCAATGGCAATAATATCAGCTGAAATATTTCTGTCTTAAGTCTCAGTAAATTATCAAGAACAACACTTGTATCTAAATACACAGATACAAATAAAGATACATGACTTCCAGGTTGGAACAGTTATTGAATATGTAGGAATACATCTGAAACATAAATTGTTATCAGAAATGATGTCAGACTTATCTTATGTAGGATTGATATGAGGCATTTTTTTATCTTAACAGCTGGTACGGATGTTTATTTGGAACTAAGTGGTTCCCCACAGTTCCTGACATACCAAAAACCTGGTGTTGTTTATGCAGTGAATGCTGGGAGCCAGGCTTACCAAGCTGTGAACGATGTTGTGTACTCGAGTGAATTTGGACAGTACGCCAATTATGACTACTCCTTCTATAAAGGTAATTCATATACTATAGTGGGAACTTTTTAATGGTTTTTGAGGCACTTTAGCATCTCTTTGCTTTCATCGTCTCAACCGGAAGTGGGTACTCTAAGTACCGCCTCAATCATATTCATCCTCATGAAAATAGAACATGTAAAGTATTCTGATTTTATTATAGATTTGAAGAGTATAATGTATGATTTGTCAGGGATATATAATTAGTATAATGGCGGCAGCTTTGATATACAGACGGCTTTCCTGGATTATTTTCCATTTTTGTCGAATGAGTGAGTTTTCTCGAATAGACGCGTATTAATTTGTATGAAAGTGGTTCGTTCCGCGAGTTTGTATCAATCCGACCCACAGGTTGTTGAAACTGCGGGGCCACCTGGAAGGTAAAAACATGGCCCATTTCCCCCGCTATCCCCGGTATACCCCCGGACCTGGGGGGGCCGTGGTTACAATTGACTGGGGCATAATAAAGATGCTTTCTTCCTCATTGTCATACTTGTTAACCTTACTTCATCTCCCAGACATGCCATTCATGTACTTCAGTGAGAGAGTGTGGCACCCAACTTGCGGCTGTTCGTCTCTTGTGTTAACCTCTTTGTAAGAATTTTGTGGGTTAGACCTCAACCGTTTTCCTACTTTGAAGGCAATTTCACGTGATAATTTTCAGGTGTCCAAAACTTCTTTCACTTTCTGAACATATGTTTCTCATCAGTTACTTGTGCTGGTCTCCTTGCACTTGGCTTGCTTTCAATGTACCATCTTTAACAAAATTGTCAGCCTGTAAATTGTTTTTCTCCTTGCACACTTTCTGTACATCTTCTGTTAAATGTTATTGCAGTAAACTATTACATTTATCATTAAAAGGAATTGCACTTTAGAAAAACATTGTTAACCTGTCAAAATCATGTTCATCATTTCAGATGTCTGTCATAATGAACAATTTAATCTCTCTGTCATAATGTGGTTTAGCTCTTTTGACTACTATAGATTTAAGTAGGAACATTTCATTGCAGGTTATTCCTGGAAATGTCTTGGTGCTGTTAAAACAAACGCGACTCTGCCAGCTTCCATGATTGGCAGCCATGATGGATTCTTGTACGCAAGGGTTAGAATATCGCACGGCGAGGGAGATGATGGACAACTTACTCATTACCAGGTATAAACATAGTTAACAATTAACAATAGATTGTCACTTCTATGATGTAAGATTATTTCATCATTGAAGGCAGGATATATCACTCGCATATGTAATACATTATAGTAATTATTGCTTAAGTGGCACTTTCCTATGAAATCAAAATGGTATATTGCACATAATGAATAGTTGTATCAAAGTTTCAGTAGTTTTCTATCAAGTGTATAGTGCTGCATCTCGAAAGGAGGAGACAAAGTCGAAGTTAAGTGATTAGGGAGGGACTTAAAAAATACTGAATGACAGTGTACATTAACTAACGGAAGCTAACCGTACTGTTATAATATAGTAGTTACTTCACTGTCAAAACAGACATTTCAAATCAATACTTTACCAGGATTAATTCCACATCCTAGCTTGTAGTGTGCCCAATCACAGTGCATGTTACGTATATTTGATTGGTTAAACTTCTGGGGGTTTTCAATTTCACAATCACGGAGCATGCCAAGTCTGCTGATTTGCATACATTACTGATGTCACATGATAAAGAGAAATGCCTACACTCACATTTTGTTAAAACACTTTGATACCTAGTTTTGTCTTGGTGTCCTCGACTAAATTAGTTATCCTAATATTTTCATTCTCTATCTAATTACTTATAAATGGTTAGAACTAATTCATGGACTATGAAGAATATCACTAGGCAATTGGTTTGTGAGACTTTATTTTTATATTGTATTTCTAACCTTGATTTCTCTGTAAATGATTCCATAATTCTAGGTTAAAGACTTGCCTAATGGAAAATACACCTTCCGACTTCACACTAACAATGTGGTTCGGAATATGGAATGCAATGGAGCTAGTATTGCCAGCAAGATCAAATTTGTAAGTTTCATATGCTTTGATGTTTGTGTTTTTAAATGTTTAATATGGTGAATGTGATAATGCTTTACATTGTTCTTTTGAGATTATGCTGTACTTAATGTAATAGTCTGGGGGTCTGCCAAGGCCATGTGGTTGTGGTCATTTCACCGCAGTGGGTTCAAGCCGTTCCATGGATATAGGATTTAAAACTGAGGATGCTATCCTGACAGCAAATGTCTCAGCATGACCTTTTGTTTATGGGACTTAATGGCCCATAACAAAACAAATGAAATAATGTGGCCATAAGTCAATAATGTTTTTAATTATGCCAAAGGCTGTGACGCGGTGTCCATGTGTCCGTAAACAATTGCTTGCAAACACGATTCAGTCCTCAGTTTTGATTGCATCTCAATCAAACTAATACAGTAGTTAGATATCCATGCTTGGTTCCTTTCTAAAACCAGCCTGATCAGCTCATGCTTGGATTATGGCCCTTGAAATTGTCAAAATTGCTGTAATAGAGCCTGTGAATATAATAGCACCTTCATTTATTATCTGATGCTTGCCAAAACTTATACCGTAGATAGAAATCATGAGAGCTTCATTCCTTTTGAAAAATCAACCAGATCCGCCCATGCATGACTGGAGTATAGCCATTCAAAACTGGACAAAAATCCTATAACTGAGCTTGAGAACACAATACCGCCTTCATTTATAATCTGATGTTTACCAAAGTTCTACAGTAGTTAGAGATCCACAAGTGCTTTCGACATCCAGCCAGATCCACTTATGCATGACAGGGTTATGGCCCCTTGAAAATGACAAAAATGCCATTCATGAGCTTGTGAATAGAGCTTCCATTTTTTATTTCATCTACTCCAAACTGGGGGGCAATAGTTTGATATCCATGATATCTTGCTTCCTTTTGAAACAACAAACAGATCTGTGCATCCATAACTGCATTTGGCCCTTGAAATTGCCAGGATTTCTGTGATCAGTAGAGCCTCCACAAATGTCTTCTACAAACTTATAGACAAAAAGTGAAAACAATTTGACCGGCCAGTAGAGTGCCCTGGTCCTCATGAGGGCAAGAATGTGTGTCTATACTATATTACCATTCCTAGATGCTAAGCACTATATATATGCACATACAGTAAAACCTCAATAATACAACCGCCCTTGGGACCCTTGATAACTGGTCTTCGTAGTGAGGCGGTCTTCTTATTGGGTTTGAATGAAGAGCAAAATGGTGAAAATGGACGTTAAAATTCTGTTCTTAATTTTGAGGTGGGTCTTTTTATTGAGTTGGTCTTTAAGTGTGATTTTACTGTATAGTTATGTTTCTGTCTACTATTTACAGCAGAAGAAGCAAGAGTCAGACAGTGTGTTTCACTGTCACACTGCTGATGTTGATGTTGCTGTGAAGGATGGAACATTCGATTTAAAGGCTTATGCTGTAGATAAATCTTTCAAGCATACAGGTTTGCTTAAACCATTTTCATTCTTCAAACATTACAAGCAACTTTTTTAACGACGGTTCTGATTTCCTCCCGTGAGTTCTTAAAGGATATATTCTACATAAGCGACCATCTGTCAAACGCAACTACCGAACTTCTATTTTATACACAGCGTCGTTGCTAAGCGACCGCTAAAGGCGGTTGTGTCTTTTAATAAATTATCATACAAGCTGTAATAAGTTGTTTTTTTATATATGAAATAAAATGCATTGTACTTATCGTTAATGTTTTTGTCAACTTCCCTGTACTTTACTTAAGAGACCACTTGTCTTAAGAGACCATCTTTTTATGTTCCCCTGAGTGGTCTCTCAAGACAGGTTCGACTGTATATCTTAACACATTTCACTCAAATCTCTTAGAAGAATACTAGGCAGTCATTTAAAATTTCCATGCATTTTCCTCGCTCAAATTTTCACAATCAGACTAATAAGAGTAAAGTTTGTGATTTGACAGTTGAGAGCTGATTGTAAGTATCTGTTATAATCCCCGGCCCTGGTCATAAGTTATCCATTACTATGTGATAGTTGCTGTACCAGTTTGTATGAATTTCATCATTTTTATTACTGTGGTTTGGGTTTCTAAATGTCATGTTACATTTTGTATTTTCAATTGCATTTGTAAACCATCAGTTCATTTATTTTCAGAAAAAATTTGTGCGTTTGCTTTGCTTGATAAGACGACATATGAAGAGAAAGTTTGTACAGAAGCAAGAAAACAAGAAGAGTTGGCAGAGAAGCGTAGAATAGCTGACACAGTGGTTCCCCTGACTACCACCGTAACAAGGAAAGCCCTCACTATTGTTGGTTGGTCTCCAAATCTGCTACAAAATGGCAGTGCTGAAGTATGAAACTTTCAACTGTAATTGTATTCGATGAAGTTGTGTTTAGAAGCTTGTCAAATTATATGACATGTTGTGTGATTGTCTGTTGGGGGCGGACTTCATCCATCTTTGAATTGAATAACCCTCAGCAAATCTTGACCAAATTTGAATGCAATATTTACTAGTTTAATACCTTTCTGAATTAAAGTAACAAGCCTGATTGCCTTGCATTCTCTTAGGTTACTGTCCTTGGATTGTTAATATTAGGTTGGCTGAATTAATCCCGGCAGTGAACTGATATTTTAATGGCACCGAAACTTATATAAATGACAAAATCTCAACTTAGACGTTTTCTCAGTTACTCAAATTAGTGGTACATTGTACAGGGCCATCATGACTCTGTTGTTTGATAAAATGTAGGGCTGTCATTGATACAATCAATATATCAACCATTGATATCCGATACACACAAATATCAATATTATGTGAGAAAATACAGGAGAATTGAGTTAGTCTCAAAATGTGCCAAAATAGCATCATGTCGCATTGTAGTTGCAGCTTGTTTAAACAGTGCTCTAATGCATAGTGCATTCCAAATGTCTGCAATATTATATAATACTGTGAAGTTAAAAGGATGGATTTATTACTTATATAGTATCTTGTTATCATATAAATACAAGTCGAACATTTGAATATGTAGGGCATACACACATAGATATACAGAAAATAGGAGTTAATTGTTTATCATAGGAATTTATAAATACAATTTAACGTCTATATTTGTCTTTCAATATATCAATATCATTGATATGCAAAAATTTAAATCGATTACGGCCCTAATAAAATGTTACACTTCAATGATGTGTATTGTGTCTGATTTTTCTGTGCATGTTCATTGATAGAACGGAGACTTAAAACATTGGAATATCGGAGGAAATTTCAAAATTGCACCTGGCGGACATGGTACAGAGAATTGCATGGAGACTAGTTACAACTGGACTACAAAATATCAGGAGGTCAATCTCACCGACCATTTCCCCACAGAATACTTGGACACAGCTCCCGCTATACAGGTACTAAATGGAAAGAACTCGCAGCAATTTCCTGCGGTTTCACAAATTCAATCACAACCTCAGGCTAAAACCGTAACCAAAAATGGGGAAATTAGCTTAATATAGTGATTTACATGCAATGCTACGTAGTGGCAAAAATTAATTTATTGATAAAAGTGTTACTAGTCAGTCCTTAATTGTTTCATTCAATGTTGGATGTACATCTTTGCTTATTTCCTATAAGTTTGAGTATAAAGTATTGTTGCTTTATTTACAAGAACCTAAGACCTAAATGGTATTTAGGTCTTTGGTATTTAGGTCTTTGGTATTTAGGTCTTTGGTATTTAGGTCTTTGGTATTTAGGTCTTTGGTATTTAGGTCTTTGGTATTTAGGTCTTTGCAAGTATAAAGAGAAGGATATTAAATTCTTTATTTCTAATGCGTAAGTTAAGTTGGAGAAGGATACATTGTTTAGATATTTTAATGACATAATTATATGAGACTTACTATTAATGATTATTCAAAATTTATTACAGTAAGACCCACCTCAATAATCAGACTACCATAGCATTAAGAACACAACAAAAACTGGAATTGAATGTCTTTATTTAACTTCAATTTTAAGACCACCTCAACCAGTTTTCAGTAGTCCCATTGGTGGTATTATTATTGAGGTTTTACTGTATATAATAAGACCACCCTTGGGACCCTTGAAAACTGGTCTTAATATTGAGGTGGTCCTCATAATGAGGTTGAATAATGAAAATGGACCAGAAAATTGTGTTCGTAATTTTGAGATGTTCTTACTACTGTGGTGGTCTTTAAGTGAGGTTTTACTGTATCTATGTATTGTGTAACTGATGTGATGTGTATATGATGTATACATGTAGGTATTGTGTATATGATGTATACATGTAGGTATTGTGTATATGATGTATACATGTAGGTATTGTGTAACTGATGTGATGTGTATATGATGTATACATGTAGGTATTGGAATGGTACAGAGAAGGATCTACTGGAGGAGGTTTCTATTCTATGACTGTAACACTGTTAACAGACAATGGAAAGGTTTGTTCTAATTACTCTAGTACAGTACACTGGAGATTGTCATGAGTTGTCTCCCTTCTATACAGTATAAGTATACAGATTGGTTAAAAAATTTGTTCACAAAGTTTGAATTTTAAATTTTTCGGCGCAGCCGTACTAACATGGTTTTGCTATTTGCATATCAGTGTTGTGTAAAAACCAATCAAATCTTACGTTAACCACCAAGGCAATGTCTCTTCAACGAACGGCGCTTGTAACCTTGACGCGGATTTGTTAATCTTTCGATAAAAGGTATGTTGCCTTACCGAAATCCATTGAACTTCGATGAATGTACCTAAATCCATTTTGAATCTGGAGTGACCAGCAATCATGAAATCTCCGCATTTTTTATGTTGCACAACAAATCTTAACCTTCAAATTGCGCAGACCATCTTTTTTCAAGATATTTCTTGTATCCAAATACTCTCTCCATCGATGTTGCTATGGACCAATAGTTTACTTCTGTGTGAGAGTTCTAAATAAAACAGATATTCATGACAAAGGCAGTATCTTTCATTATACATGGTGTACACAGCTTATTCTCATTTTATCTAAATTCAAACTTTGTGAACAAACTTATTTTACACCTTGTATATACAGTTAAACTTCGATAACTCAAACAGGCGACAACTCGAGAACCCTAGATTTGTCGAGTCCCGGACTTTATTTCTTCTATTTTCAATAAAGCAGAAATAAGTCGAAAGCTCGAGCACCCTTGCCAGTCCCCAGTTCACAAACTATTCACAATAGCTAATTGGTAACTCGAGGACACATTTTCACACATTGCTCAAATGGGAGCTCCAATTAAACAAACAATGAAACGGTGTTAATTTTTTTTCGTGTGCTGTTGTTGACAACTTGCAAAATCACGGTCAAAAGGACAAGACTTGTATTGAGCTGTGAAAAACGATTATCGCAGTTTGAACAAAACATACAGATATCAATTAAAAAGGCCACTTGAGACGATAATGATGAGAAAAAATAATTAAGAGAATTTAATTATGAAATTGTTCACCTTTCAACTTAGGAGCAATAGACACATAAAGATAACGGTGCAAGCGTGAAGCAAACATGCAGATTGAACACGTATATTCATTTACTTTATTTTGTCTGTAAAACAACAATAAGTATTACAAGTATACTACAGTCATGTACTCTTATTAAGAATTTGACTTTACTTTAATTTTAATGAGGAAATGTCGTGAACAGAAATAGGATACTATGAATCAAATATGAAACAACTGGTACAATAGTGAAAAACTATGAAAATAAGGCATTTCATAAAAAACACAAATAGGACATGATGGAAACTCTGGTTCACTCAAAACATCGGGTAACTCAAGCTTTTCGGATGGACCACAGCGTCCTCCAGTTATCAAAGTTTAACTGTAGTACTATATAATTATAAAAGGAGACAAATCTAGAAGGGATAAAGGGAGAGAACTCATGACAGTCTCCTAGGGTACAGTGCAACTTAATCTATGATAGATGCAAAATTTGACTGTTGTTGAGACGTTGTTGATCTAGAAAAGTTTAGTTCTTACAGGCAGAATTTATATATACTCGTGAATTTAAACTGCACATTTTTGTACCTGTACTATGTCTTTAAAATGCCGTTTTAGTGTCTTTGAAACCTCATATGAAATACCCGTTGATTGAAAGAAAACTTAGCAGTCATCATTGTTTAAAATGAAACAATGTTATGTTAAGTTCTTATCTTACATTCCTGGGTAGGTTCCTGACATTTGAGGGGTCTTACATTTTGCGTTTTTAAATGTACCAAGTATAGTTGCTTTGGAGATGTTGCATGGTAATATATTTGTATTGTCCTTCTGTAGACTATTCTTCAATAATGGATGAATGTTTGTTTCATCGGGTTTAACACCGTTTCTCAACAATATTTCAGTTATATACGGCGGCCGGTTCACCTAACCAGTTTTTCCTGGACTGAAATCTAACCAGTACTAACTTAACCTTCCACAAGGGGAGCCGGCAATTTCTCCACATGAGGAGGAAAATCGACATTTTTATCAAATTTTCATGGAAGGGTATGACCTGCCGCGACCGGGAATCGAACCCGGATCGCCGGGTTACAAGTCCAGTGCACTAACCACTGGACCACGGCCGTGGCTACCAATAATTGATGAAATCCGCATCTGTGGTATTTAGGTCTTTGGTTTTATGTATAATAGATTGTCATGAGTTCTCTACCTTGGTTCCTTCTATAGTATGCATGTGTGAAAAGTGTTCGAGTCCTTGTATTATACACATACTATAGAAGTGATAAAGGGAGAGAACTCTAGAAGGGATAAAGGGAGATAACTCAAGGAGGGATAAAGGGAGAGAACTTGTGACAATCTCCTTTGGTTTTATACTAATGCATTTAAAGTGTGTAACTATAATGCTATTTATTGTAATGTATTCATCTTACTGTTATGTTTCTTGTTTAAGCTAAACTTTCTATTTGGGTAGGAGTACGTAGTATGATAAGTTTGGTATATTCTGTACACTTTGGTATATTCTGTACACTTTGGTATATTCTGTACACTTTGGTATATTCTGTACACTTTGGTATATTCTGTACACTTTGGTATATTCTGTACACTTTGGTATATTCTGTACACTTTGGTATATTCTGTACACTTTGCTATATTCTGTACACTTTGCTATATTCTGTACACTTTGGTATATTCTGTACACTTTGCTATATTCTGTACACTTTGCTATATTCTGTACACTTTGCTATATTCTGTACACTTTGCTATATTCTGTACACTTTGCTATATTCTGTACACTTTGGTATATTCTGTACACTTTGCTATATTCTGTACACTTTGCTATATTCTGTACACTTTGGTATATTCTGTACACTTTGCTATATTCTGTACACTTTGCTATATTCTGTACACTTTGGTATATTCTGTACACTTTGGTATATTCTGTACACTTTGCTATATTCTGTACACTTTGGTATATTCTGTACACTTTGGTATATTCTGTACACTTTGCTATATTCTGTACACTTTGGTATATTCTGTACACTTTGGTATATTCTGTACACTTTGCTATATTCTGTACACTTTGGTATATTCTGTACACTTTGGTATATTCTGTACACTTTGGTATATTCTGTACACTTTGCTATATTCTGTACACTTTGGTATATTCTGTACACTTTGGTATATTCTGTACACTTTGCTATATTCTGTACACTTTGGTATATTCTGTACACTTTGCTATATTCTGTACACTTTGGTATTTTCTGTACACTTTGCTATATTCTGTACACTTTGCTATATTCTGTACACTTTGGTATATTCTGTACACTTTGCTATATTCTGTACACTTTGGTATATTCTGTACACTTTGGTATATTCTGTACACTTTGGTATATTCTGTACACTTTGCTATATTCTGTACACTTTGCTATATTCTGTACACTTTGGTATATTCTGTACACTTTGCTATATTCTGTACACTTTGCTATATTCTGTACACTTTGGTATATTCTGTACACTTTGCTATATTCTGTACACTTTGGTATATTCTGTACACTTTGGTATATTCTGTACACTTTGGTATATTCTGTACACTTTGGTATATTCTGTACACTTTGCTATATTCTGTACAATTTGGTATATTCTGTACACTTTGCTATATTCTGTACACTTTGCTATATTCTGTACAATTTGGTATATTCTGTACACTTTGCTATATTCTGTACACTTTGCTATATTCTGTACACTTTGCTATATTCTGTACACTTTGGTATATTCTGTACACTTTGGTATATTCTGTACACTTTGCTATATTCTGTACACTTTGCTATATTCTGTACACTTTGGTATATTCTGTACACTTTGGTATATTCTGTACACTTTGGTATATTCTGTACACTTTGCTATATTCTGTACACTTTGGTATATTCTGTACACTTTGCTATATTCTGTACACTTTGCTATATTCTGTACACTTTGCTATATTCTGTACACTTTGCTATATTCTGTACACTTTGGTATATTCAACCAACTGATTCTTTTTACATTTTTATTAGTCTTTTTTTGAAATATTGTTTATTATTATGAATATTTCAGACCATTGCAGAGTTTGATACTGGAGAAATAGGTTCTATATATGCTGAGAGTAAATGGCAAGAAGCCTCTCATATCTTTACTGATTATGGTCCAGGTGTTAGGATGGTGGGATTTTCTTCCAAAGGTATGGAGATTTTAGTTATGATGGCTTGGAAAACTAGCAGTATGGAACACAATTTTCAAGTCCATTTTCACTATTTTACTCTTTATTCAACCTCAATATTAAGACCACCTCAATAATAAGACCAGGTTTTCAAGGATCCTAAGGGTGGTCTCATTGTTGAGGTTTTACTGTACTTCGCCATGTTTAAAATAGCAATGGAGTTGAATTGTTATACTTGTATTAAAACCATGAGTTTGTATATAGTCAAGAAAACTACATGTACATGCTACCTCCCCAGAGTGGCCCTCCCTTGAGCACCACCCTTTCTTCAACTACATCATCAGTTTTCCTGTTGTAAATATTTACTAACAGTCCAGTCTCTCTAGAGCAAGACTTTCTCAACAACAGCCACGCATCTCCTACTGGATTGGTTGCACTGTACAGCGTGAAAGTTAAATACAGTCGGACCTCGTTTATCCGACATCTTCTATCCAAACACATTGTATTCAGTATTATCTGAAATAAATATCAGGTCCCTATGTATCTTCTTACGCATATCGAATAGAAAGAGTTATTTGAAGCCATGTATTATTTTAATTAAAAATTTGGGACCTGATGTATTTGAACGAAAAACACGAACGGACAGTATATGCAATACTCCTAATAGGATAACAATGTTGAAATAATCATTTACATAAATCAGTTTTCCTCTTATGTATGTTGATTGAATACAGGAAAAGATGATAAATTCTGGCAAGGCTACTTTGGAGTGAAGATGTCCGGGGCTGAGGTACGGGTCAAACGTCAAACTGAAGCAAACCCTGATGATGTATATGGTGATCTTGATCTACAGGTAAGTTATAACTGAAACAATGAAGATGTGTAACGTTGAGATTTCATTCCATGTACCATCAATTATAGCTATACAGCAATCGGAAGTCGTTTATTCGACAACCTTCTTTCGAAATGCTTGTTATCATCCGAATAAATGTCAGGTCCCGATGTACTTTTTGTATCTTCTTAGTCACGTTGATTTGAATTTGGATTATTCAAAACCATGTATTATTCGAAATAAAATTTCGGACCCAATGAATTAGAATGAACGAGGTCAGACTGTATGTGAAGTTATGTGTTAATTAGTCATAGGGCCAATCTTATAAGCTTCAGATTAAAGGGGGGTTCAATGGTCTAGTGTGCATGATTCGAAGGTCGTGAGTTTGAACTTGCATTGAGTGAATATTTAGTCACGAATTACACAATTCATGCCATAATTTGGTGCAAGTACCCAGGAAGCTGTCATTGAGAGTGATTTGTATAAATTTGGAAGAACTTGTTTCACAATTTACGTTAAATAAATTAGTTTACATGAAACTAAGCTTCACCTATCAGTTTGTTAATATAAGATAAATATTTGGACACAATCATTGACATTGGGGATTATACAATTATAAGTTCAGCTTATGTCTGATTTTCTGGAGTTCCAGTTCAATGGGTACTTCAGCAAACAACCCATAAATTCACTGCGTTAAAGAAGAGTTGTGACACATTTATGCCTGTCATCATGTTGGCAATTTAGTAGGTGATGTTGTACTTCATGCTTAGATTTACAATTTTTTCATCCTTTCATTTGGACACAGGAGATTGTCACAAGTTCTCTCCCTTTATATCTTTAAGACTTCTTTCCCTTTATCCCTTTTATAATAGATATATATATATTATAGAATAGATAAAGGGAGATAATTCTAAAAGATATAGCTATTGTGGGAGGGATAAAGGGAGAGAACTCTAAAATATGTATGGGGAGAGTACTCGTGACAATCTCCTGTGCATTTTTTGGATAACAATGTATGTGTTTGCAGGGAATGAATGCAGAAGGCAAATCCAAGACAGAGAAAATAGTGAGCAAGGTCCTATCAGACAATATAGAACTTCTTAAAGATTTTGTTGAAGACGATAGTAAGTATTTTGATATCAGTAATCTCAGTGATACAAGTAAGTAGAGTGATATCAGTAATCTCAGTGATATAAGTAAGTATTGTGATATCAGTAAGCATTGTGATATCAGTAATCTCAGTGATACAAGTAAGTAGTGTGATATCAGTAATCTCAGTGATATCAGTAAGTAGTGTGATATCAGTAATCTCAGTGATATAAGTAAGTAGTGTGATATCAGTAATCTCAGTGATATCAGTAATCTCAGTGATATCAGTAATCTCAGTGATATCAGTAATCTCAGTGATATTAGTAATCTCAGTGATATCAGTAATCTCAGTGATATCAGTAATCTCAGTGATATCAGTAATCTCAGTGATATAAGTAAGTAGTGTGATATCAGTAATCTCAGTGATATCAGTAATCTCAGTGATATCAGTAAGTATTGTGATATCAGTAATCTCAGTGATATCAGTAATCTCAGTGATATCAGTAAGTAGTGTGATATCAGTAATCTCAGTGATATCAGTAAGTAGTGTGATATCAGTAATCTCAGCGATATAAGTAAGTAGTGTGATATCAGTAATATCAGTGATATCAGTAAGTAGTGTGATATCAGTAATCTCAGTGATATAAGTAAGTAGTGTGATATCAGTAATCTCAGTGATATCAGTAAGTAGTCTGATATCAGTAAACTCAGTGATATAAGTAAGTAGTGTGATATCAGTAATCTCAGTGATATCAGTAATCTCAGTGATATCAGTAATCTCAGTGATATCAGTAATCTCAGTGATATCAGTAATCTCAGTGATATAAGTAAGTAGTGTGATATCAGTAAACTCAGTGATATCAGTAATCTCAGTGATATCAGTAAGTAGTGTGATATCAGTAATCTCAGTGATATCAGTAAGTAGTGTGATATCAGTAAACTCAGTGATATCAGTAAGTAGTGTGACATCAGTAAACATTGAGATACAAGTAAGTAGTGTGATATCAGTAATTTCAGTGATATAAGTAAGTAGTGTGATATCAGTAAGTAGTGTGATATCAGTAAACTCAGTGATACAAGTAAGTAGTGTGATATTAGTAATCTCAGTGATACAAGTAAGTAGTGTGATATCAGTAAACTCAGTGATACAAGTAAGTAGTGTGATATTAGTAATCTCAGTGATACAAGTAAGTAGTGTAATATCAGTAAACTCAGTGATACAAGTTAGTAGTGTGATATTAGTAAACTCAGTGATACAAGTAAGTATTGTGATATCAGTATTCTCAGTGATACAAGTAAGTAGTGTGATATTAGTAAACTCAGTGATACAAGTAAGTAGTGTGATATCAGTAATCTCAGTGATACAAGTAAGTAGTGTGATATTAGTAATCTCAGTGATACAAGTAAGTAGTGTGATATCAGTAATCTCAGTGATACAAGTAAGTAGTGTGATATCAGTAATCTCAGTGATACAAGTAAGTAGTGTGATATCAGTAATCTCAGTGATACAAGTAAGTAGTGTGATATCAGTAATCTCAGTGATACAAGTAAGCATTGTGATATCAGTAAGTATTGTGATATCAGTAATCTCAGTGATACAAGTAAGTATTGTGATATCAGTAAGTATTGTGATATCAGTAATCTCAGTGATGCAAGTAAGTAGTGTGATATCAGTTATCTCAGTGATACAAGTAAGTATTGTGATATCAGTAATCTCAGTGATACAAGTAAGTAGTGTGATATCAGTTATCTCAGTGATACAAGTAAGTAGTGTGATATCAGTTATCTCAGTGATACAAGGAAGTAGTGTGATATCAGTAATCTCAGTGATACAAGTAAGTAGTGTGATATCAGTTATCTCAGTGATACAAGTAAGTAGTGTGATATCAGTTATCTCAGTGATACAAGGAAGTAGTGTGATATCAGTAATCTCAGTGATACAAGTAAGTAGTGTGATATCAATATTCTCAGTGATACATACGGAATATTACGTTAGTGTGGTGATCTGTGGGTCTGTATCACTTCGAGTTGCTTGTGAAAAGTCGTATCGCCACGAGACCGAAGGTCGAGTGGCGATACGACTTTTCACAAGCAACGAGAAGTGATACAAACCCACAGAACACCACACTAACGTAATTTTCCTTTTATTATATACCCACAAACGACAAAAATATACACATTTACGAGAAATAACAATTTTATTCGTTTTAAACGACAACAAAATAGTCCAAACGTACAACAACAGATAAACAGTGGCGTATGAATACAATGTTTCCAAATATAGGATGACGTACCTTGCTTGTCAGCGCGTGAAACATGTGTGTATCGTGTAGCGCCATTTTAAACAACAACAACATTTTAACAATTTAGCGAGTGAAACTCACTCGCTATCGCTGCTATAACTCGAATTCGCCTTCTCTTCTGTTTTGGCGACCGTTCGTAGTTATTGATAGTTATCTGACAACTTACGAGTTGATCGTTCTGCAAAATTTGCCCCGAAAACATGGATGTTATTGTTTCGGACATGTCACTGACATTGTGATTTTGGATTTGGCAGTTTGAACTGGCGATTGTCGGAGCCGTATAAGATGTGACGGTGCTTGTACGGGCGGGTAAGTTATGCAAAGTATTTTGACATTTTCTGCTTTGTTTACACGGGAATTCCTTTCATGTACACCGCTGTAGCAGACGGACCGGAAATCTCGTTTCGCGGCGATAAGAAAACGACTTCTGTTAAAAAATTACCGGAGGCTATAGAAAAGACTATAATAAAGGATTATTGAGGTTCATGGGCATGAAAAAAACAACAAAAAACAACATTTTCCACGTTTATTTATTTTGACATTTCTGATCGGATTCTATAGGCGCTTGGTACCGCCCATTCTATAAATAGCAGGGTTTTCCAACATTCCGTGACGGAAATGTACGGAGACGCACGATTGAAATACACAGAAAGTAGTCCGGCATATGTTACACGTCATACCTATGTGATACGGAATTTGAAAACCACACTGACGTGATACGGAATTTTTGTTCCGGCGGTCCGTATTTGTTTAAAAAATACTGGGTGTATTTTGGACAGAACATTTATGGGTATATAATAAAAGTAAGTATTGTGATATCAGTAATCTCAGTGATACAAGTAAGTAGTGTGATATCAGTAAACTCAGTGATACAAGTAAGTAGTGTGATATCAGTAAACATTGTGATATAAGTAAACATTGTGATATAAGTTAGCATTGTGATATAGGTAAGTATTGTGATATAAGTAAGTAGTGTGACATAGGTAAGTATTGTGATATAAGTAAGTATTGTGATATCAGTAAGCATTGTGATCTAATTAAGTATATTATTTACATTATTTTGTTCAATATTTTTGTCAATGTCGAGTTGTTATGAACTTTGATACTCAGTAGCTGTTTTGTTATACAGCCACGGTGCAGGAGATGGCGGTGAACACGACAAGAGCCAAACCTGTGATACGGAGATGGGTACAGCGCAAGAAAAGAGAAATCCGAGTGTTTGTGTCGAGTACATTCAGAGATTTTCAGAAAGAAAGAGAGGAAATTATCAAAAAAGCATTCAGAGAGGTAGTTTATCTTATACAATATTATGGAACAGCCCTGAATTGTATTTCAATCCAATTTCCTTTAATTACTGTTTGCTAACTCATTTGTTGTAATATGGAACTTGAAATCTACAAGTGTATATTCTCTTGCCTCTTTGTCCTCTGGGGTGGCTGTGCAGTGTGTATATGTGGCATTTTATGCTTCACTTTAATATGCATTTTTGTTTTTTTCCTTTTCTATGTCAAATTTCACAGTGAAACCTCAATAATACAACCACCATTGGGACCTTTTAAACTGATCTTCTTTAAGTTGAATAAAAAGCAAAACAGTGAAAATGGTCTTGAAGTGTGTGTTCTTAATTTTAAGGTGGTCATATTGTTAAGGTGGTCATATTATTAAGGTGGTCATATTATTAAGGTGGTCATATTATTAAGGTGGTCATATTATTAAGGTGGTCATATTATTAAGGTGGTCATATTATTAAGGTGGTCATATTATTAAGGTCATATTATTAAGGTGGTCATATTATTAAGGTGGTCATATTATTAAGGTCATATTATTAAGGTGGTCATATTATTAAGGTGGTCATATTATTAAGGTGGTCATATTATTAAGGTCATATTATTAAGGTGGTCATATTATTAAGGTGGTCATATTGTTAAGGTGGTGTTTAGGGAGGTTTTACTGCATTGTTCAAGCTTTAAGTTGAATGTTTTTATCAAACTATATGTACAGTTGGACCTCGTTCATTTGAATTCATCGGGCTCGAATTGTATCGAATAACACATGGTTTCGAATAGCCCATCTCAATTTTATGTGCCTAAGAAGATAGGACCTGATATTTGTTTCAGATGATGCCAAGTATTCAGATAAAAGGTTGTCAATTAAACGAGGTTCGACTGTATTGTAATTGTAAGCGAATTTCCATAAAAATTACGTTGCAACTTATTCCTATGCATATTTACTATGTTGTTTTCATTTTCAGATTAATCGTTTGTGTTCCAGTAGAGGAATCTTCTTTACATATGTTGATTTACGTTGGGGTATCACTTCAGAAGAAACAAATGATGGTAAAACAATAGCCATCTGTCTGCAAGAGGTAATTCCATGGTCAATTGTTCCGGAAAATGATATTAAGTGATAAGCAGCCAGTACAACAAGGCCTCATATCCATTGAATGATTACCAGAAATCAATATCCTCTTTATTCTTATTACAGTTATTATGCGCACATGATACCATTGGTCAGTTCATATTCTTCATATGTAATGAAATAGAACATTTTATTGAGGCGCTTTAGTGTCTCTTTGCTATCATTGTCAACAGGATGGTCTACTCGAAGTACTGCCATATTCATAGTCTCAAGAAAATAGTATGTGTAAAGTCCTCTGATTTTATTATAGATTTGATGAGTATAATGGCTGATTTGTCAATGGCGGGAGACTTGATATAAAAAGGGTTTTCTGGATTATTTGCATCATCTTTGGCGAATGAGTTTACCTGAATAGTCGCGTTTAAATTTCTTATACGATAATATGGATTACGTTCAGTCTTGCCTCGGAAGCACCTCCTAGGACCTTCAGTCCTTCGACATTTCAACTTGATTCTGCCTCAGACATGATACAAACTGTTCTCTTTGCAATAACTCTCAACCTATCTGTGTATTATTCAGTATTAACCAACCTTATTGCTTTTAGATTGAGCGTTGTCGGCCATATTTTATATGCTTGATGGGAGAAAGATTTGGTTGGTCCCAGAGGCCTGAGGCAAAAGACGAAATGTTGAATATGACCTACGACTTTGCTATTGACAATCATCCAAGCTTAAAATGGATTGAGGATTATAGATTTGACTCAAGTGTAACTCAGGTGATTTTAAACCTTTAATAATATATGTCTGGCCCGAGTTGGAACAATTTATGTACATCTGACCCCAGTATTACAAAGCGTCTTATGTAAAACTTGAAGGTCATTTAACTTAACAGAGGTGCAAATGTTTCAGGATGCCATCAGAATGATGGTATATATGATTGCACTATGCAGTGTATGACTTGTAGTATGAAGTATGTGGTGAAGTTTGATAGCATTCCTATGTGTGTTTATACAGGAAGAAAGATTCAATTGTACAAGGAACACCACTTACATAAGATAATGCCTCCCCATGTAGACCATCTCCCGTGGCCATGTGATTAAGGCATTTGCCTTGGGAGCGGGAGGTTGAAGGTTTGAATCCTGGTAGGGGTCCAGTCTGATATGGCCAGTTGATGAGCCGCCAGCTAGTTCCATAATGATTACTGTGCACCTACCAGTCTTGTATTAAAGGATAGGAATTGGGAACAAAATGTGCTCAGAAAGTATGTGACTCATATAAGTCAGAAATGGCTGGCCTTTAAATAGGGGTGACACTTTGATAAATTTACTTTACTTTACTTTTAGACATCAAGGAGGACAAAAGTCTACACAACATTATGGGGGAAAGGTCCTATGTCTAGTGTGTTTTAAAGTAACTAAGTAAATGAAAATCACTTCCTCTATACTCTACAGTATTAAACTGTTCTCTACATTATAGAATGAATGCATGCATGTATTCTAAACAAAGTGGTCTATCCAAATACCATTGGAGTAGATTTACAACTGGAACTACTGGCATGTTTTGTTTATTGCTTATCCACAAGAGTTTGTTGGGTTCTCCTTTACCAAGAGCATATTCCCAAAATGCATGGCCAACACCCGACAGGGTCATTCCTTGTGCTACTGTACATATGTACCCTTGCACCTCCTCAAGTGCCTTATGTTTTATGGATTGTTGTTTTCTCGAGGTCTGTGTGGAGAGGCATTGTCTTATGTATGTAGCGTTCTCTGTTGCAACTTAATCTCTCTTTCATCCTTTACATGCATTAATGGAATCTATGAAATCCTCTTGTCAGGGCATCTAAATTCTTCACAGACCACCGTTTGAAGTGTTTTCCCTCAATATGATTGACACACTTTGCAATTTTGTATTGGATTTTACTCTAGTTTCACACAATGTTTTATTGATGATTTATGTATCTATCTGGGTACAGTTCTTCCCAGACCTCATTCATTTATTTTTTATTATCAGTTGGAAGTATTTCATGGTGTTCTTAATTCACAATCCAATGAAGACTTGGACAAGTGTTTTATCTATATGCGAGAACCTTTCAAGGAAGGGGAACTACCTGAAGCCGAGTACAAGGTGTTTATAACATTACTTACTTACCATGCAGGGCTCTAGAATCTTTTTTTGTTAAAGACACTTGTCCTGGACTAATGGAAATGTCTGACAAAGGAAGCTAGTTGTCTGAGAATATTGGTCAATTTAGCAAGTTTCTACCTATTGTTATTGTCAATTGCCATTTTGCTCTAAGTACTAGAATAAGGCGATGAACCCCCTTTTTCTCCTTATCCATTAGATATTTTCATAATAATGATTATAAAAATATTATGCTATTTAATATGAGCAATATTTGCGGGGTCATTAGAAACGCGAACATTTATAGTCACGAAATTGTCTATCAATGGAAAAACACAAAATATTGCTGTCACGAACATTTCTAGGTTTTCAGTATATATAGAATTAACCAATCCATATTTTTGTAAATACTTTTTGTTTGGATCATTGTAAGAACATTTGGAAAATATTTCATTGTAAAGCTGCTTGCATACTTTCACATGTTGTGCTGATAATTTAATATATTACTTTTAATTATCATAACTTGTGCAAAAATATGTTGTTTAATAAATAATGATGTAAGAAATGTTTTGTAATTTCTAGCGTATGATATCAGAGTCAGAATGGCATCATGAACGTCAGGAATCGTTAAAGTCACAAGTCAACAGTAGACCAGGTTTGAAAGTTACAACATTCAAATCTCCAACAGAAGTTGCTCAGCTTATAACAAAGGTGAATATGAAATCTTTGTCTTGGTCCTGTGAAAATTGCTTAAATATTTTATGAATAACTTTGCAGATTCACAGACACTGCCTTGTCTTTACATCTTTTGGTCCATCTGGCTTCTGTCCATCTGGCTTCTGTCCATCTGGCGTTCTGCTTGAAATATGCAGTTACTGCTTAATTATATTGTCATAGTTTGCTAGCTCACTGAATGGTGAAATACCTTTTCATTTCATTATGTAGGTTTGATTTTATAAATTAATTTCAACAAGAGTTACCTCCCTCATACAAATTGACATAAAAGCAGCATGTTATTGTTATACTGTATGATCTGACTAGAGCCAATGAGAAATATCTTGAAAAAGATGGTTGGCACAATTTGAATGTGTAAGATTTGTTGTGCTACATAAAAAAATGCCACAATTTGAATGTGTAAGATTTGTTATGCTACATAAAAAAATGCTGAGATGTTACGATGGCTGGTCACTCCAGATCCAAAATTGAATTTGGTAAATTCACTGAAATTCAGTGGATTTCACCACGGACATATAAACCATATGTCCGTGATTTCGGTAAGGAAATGCATCCCTAATTGAAAGGTTAACCAATCCGCGTCAAGGTTACAAACATGGTTCGGTTGGAGAGAAGTTGGTTTAGTAGTTAATGTAAGATTTGATTGGTTTACACAACTCTGATATGCAAATAGCAAAGCCATGTTAGTATGGCTGCGGACATACAAGTAGTCTTAGAATACACATCTCAGCAAAACTTCTGATAACATTATTTGGCATCATGGTTTAAATTATAAGTTTTATGAACATGTATAAGTGTGAGCAATCAGAACTCAATTTGATAATTGAATTGCCTATGCTGAGGAATTGATTGTAATATACAGTTTTTGTTTCCAGGATTTAGAAGCTTGCATTGACAAAGATTTTCCGATTGGTACGGAGTTGACCAAACTAGAGCTGCAAAGAGAAGCTCACTTGGCATTTGCCTCAGCTAGATGCAGGGTGTATATTGGCCGCCAGGAATACTTTGATACTATCAATGAAAACAAAAGTAAAGAAATCAATGCACCATTCGTTCTCATGGGAGAGTCAGGTTTGTTATTTAATGTTTGAACACTTTTTCCACTTTAGTCATTTTTTAACCAGGTTTTCAATGTAAACCAGGGCCTGTATTCAATATACATCTTAAGATATTTCTTAAGTTTTTCCTTGAGACATATTTTTTTCCTTACGTAAGGATAAAATATATTTTATCTTTAAGTTATATTCAATATCTTTCCTAAGATTTTTCTTAAGTAAAAAGCAATCATGTCCGATTATTACTGGGAAACAGCGTGCCTTTGACACGCATATCAACATTCAGTTTTAGTCTTGAGTACTACATAATGATCGTGTATAAGTGGAAACATGATATCCATTGGTCGCTGTTGAATGATCGTCTTCACACAGTTACAGTTCATTCCGATCAAAACTTGCATTTGTCTGCATCGGGTATTCACATGACGTTTCAAAATGCATGTTACTACTTGTATCGCCAATTCAGTTCGTACATTCCCTTAACCAGACACACCATTTCAAATGAACAAATTCATTGAGAAATCCTTCATTATTTACAAGCATATAAGCATTTTGTTCACAAAATCGATCTCCAACTCTACTTGGTAAATATTGACAAGCATTAAATTTTGTCAGGTAGATCGAGCAAGAATTAAGTCGCCCCTTACTGATATCAACAAATATTATACTAGGGCATCAATGGAAATATATGTAAAACGATAAAATAACAATCACCCTATATATGCTGGAACTTCTTTTTGAAGAAATACAAGCAGCATATTGTAGATTTCCAAAATACTAGCATTTTCCTTATATATAAGATAAAAGTTAAGACTGCTAAAGAGGTACCTTACAGTTAAGGAGAAAAATAAGCAATATCCTAAGATAATATGCTTTGTGAAATCCACTTAAGATTTTTCTTGAAATCTAAGGGAGAAATGCAAGAAAAATCTTAGATTTAATGGAAATCTTAGGATTTAAGATAAATTTTCAACTTAAGATGTATATTGAATACGGGCCCAGGTTGTTAGAATGGTGTGTGTCGTTTGGCGGTGGTTGTCAAACTGGGGGTTTCCAGCGTATAACTTTAGTTTTGTTGATCATATTGTAACCTAAATTGGTGTATAGTACACATGTGGAGAGCTCACTTGGGATTCCTTTTGGGTTTGTTTCGTCCATGGTCAAGGTAGAATTTGGTTTCCAGCGAATAACTTTAGTTTCGTTGATCATATTGACATCGAACTTGGTGTATAGTTGGTGTATAATAAGAACATGTGGAGAGCTCGCTTGGGATAGGCTTTTGGGTTCGTTCCTTCAAAGGTCAAGGTCACCGTTAATGAAAATAGAATTTTTTTTCCCGGCGAATAACTTTAGTTTTGTTAATCATATTGACATCAAACTTGGTGTATAGTAAGAACATGTGGAGAGCTCGCTTGGGATTGCTTTTAGGTTCGTTCTGTCAAAGGTCAAGGTCACTGTTACTTAAAATTGATATTTGGTTTCCGGCGAATAAATTGAGTTTCATTAATTATATTGACTCCACACAGTAATAACATGTGAAGGGCCGCTCTACCAAAGGTCAAGGTTACCATTACTTAAAATAGGAAATCTTGACTCCAATCTTGGTGTATAAAAACATGTGAAGAGCTCCGTGGGAGTGCTGTTGGGCTGGTCCTGTCCAAGTTCCCCTAAAAATAGTATATTGGTTTCTGACAACAAGGTTGAAAACCTGGTTTGTGGGCATTGCCCATTTCTTGTTTCAGTTTTAGGGAAAGTATGGTGGGTCAATTTGATAGGGGAAATTTGCATCATGAATCACCAAATGGGTATTTATAAGGCTAAAATTTTAAATAATTTTACTGAAGGGGAATTTTCTTTCTAAGTAGGGGATTAATATATACTTTTTTCTTTGGGGAATAAGGCCCAATATCGGCCCCTAATTGGCATAAAAAAGAGCTGTGCACACTTATTTCAAGCTAAAGCAATACCATGAGCATGTATTACCTGTTTGAACATTGTAATATCACTGTTTACCTACAATATTGTTAGCTACTAAGCTAAGCTTACACAGCTTCATCCTATTTGAGATTGAATGTTTTATTCACCTGTCATGTTTTTCTTTATTTTTATGCCCCCCCCCCCCACCATGCAGTTGCAGAAGGGCATACGGTATTCGTGTTCCTATGTGTGTTCCAAATAATCGTGTCCGACCCTGTACAACTGGGCAAAAATGGTTACTATAATATGATGATATGTCACATGCAACAATGGTGTCCATATCTAAAAGGTCAAGATTACAGTGCATCATTTATTTGCGTTCCTTTTTCAATGGAAACTATATAGTGAAAATGGTTATTTGTGCTGTCCAGAACATTGTTGTCGTTTGTGGGAGTTTGAAATAATTTGGCACAAATGATCGCACTAATATGTTGCATGCAAAAACTGTGTCCATAGCTCAAAGGTCACAGTACAGGAACTTTGTTCATGTTCCCAAAATAGTATCCAGTTCAGAACTTTGTTGTCTAAAGTGGGATTTTGAAATAACTGGACATAAATTATCACCATAATAAGATGATATGATGTGTGAAACAATGGTGTCCATATCTGAAAGGTCAAGGTAATGGTGCAGGATTTAGCTTTGCTTTTTTGTAAAGGCAATTTGAGAAGTGCAGGAAATGATATTAAATAAATAAGATGAAATGTTCTTCTTAACAAACCATTGCTTGACCATGGTGGAAGTAAGTCAAAATTATTCCATATAAAGAAGTGATGATTGTTTTCATTGTTGTCATCAGATAAGGTTTTGGTTTCAACCCTCAATACTTAGCGGGGGTCATTCGTGTCCAGGGGGAACATTTCTAGTCTTGAATTTCAAGTTGTGTAACCATGTGTCTCAACTTCAGGTAGTGGCAAGTCAGCTCTGGTTGCTAACTGGGCAAAACGTGTAGAAGATGCTGAACCCGACACTTTCATGTTTGTTCATTTTATCGGAAGTTCTGCAGAAAGTGCCAGTTACATTAAACTGTTACGCAGGTTAGCTATGTTGTGTTTTCTTATATTTACACATTTAGTTGTAGGTTTTTTAGCTCACCTGCTATTATGTTCCTTTGGTGACCCTCTACAAGGATTGCGTTGTTCTTCAAAAAATATGGCTTTCCTGATATGTGTACATTATAATTGAAGTTAACATACTGGAAATCAAAAGAATCTTTACCTCAACAAAATATTGCACCCTGTGACACAGGACTATAATACAAGCTATTTCAGGTGACCAGGTGAGCCATTCATGGCCATCATGGCCCTCTTGTTTATACATGTTTAGTTTTTCAGTCTGAATGCCAGTTCTTAAAATTGTAAGATAATGTTAGCTTGTCTGTTTCGAAAAAACAACCAAGTGCTCTCATCATTGCTTGATCAATGTCCACAAAAGGATTAAATATTGCAATTAGCTCTGTATCTTAGAAATTCCCTGTGATAAGGCCAAGCTGTTTTATATTTTTGTTAAGAATTCGCGTGCTCCTAGGTTTTTAGCTCTTTGAGCCAAAATAAATATTATTAAATAAATGTATGTTTACATAATCGCCAAGGGAAGTAACCGCTGTGTCGTATTTATGTATGTTTTGGTAAATATTTTGATAACTTGCATGTTTGAATGTGAAGACTACTCAGTTTTTTATTTAGCCTTCCAATGTTTTATAAAGAAACAAGTTGAATTGATTTCAGATTGTACGAAGAGTTGAAAGAATTCTTCAACATAGAGCTGCAGATACCAACATCTGATGCGCACCTGATAAATGATTTTGGTAAATGGCTAAGGGTTGCTGGATCAATGTCCAAGACTTCTACAAAGATTGTGATTATATTTGATGCCTTGAATCAGCTTGATGACGGTGCTGGCCAGAAAGGTATGTATGATTGCTGTATGTATCAGCTGTAAAAAGTTGTGGTAAAGTTTCCCAATGGAGATCAATGGCATCAACATTTTAGAATTGAAACATTATGGCCTATGTGTTAGAATAAATTCTAATCTCGGTCAAACATGATAATTATATGGTTCATGCAGCGTTGAATATTTGATGGTGAGACATACTTACGAAAGACCAGTGGTGACATTCACATTTCATTATTTCTTTTCTAGGATATATTGAAATAAGGATGTTGAAATTGTGAATTTGGTAGGTTCACAAATTCTCGATTTCAGCTTCACAAATTCACAATTACAACTTCTTCACACATTCATGATTTCAACTTCTCGAATTCAATATTTCTTAGGAGAGAAGTAGTGAATTGTGCATGTCACCACCAGTCTTTCATATATACTGGCTTTACCTGGAACTTTTTCATTATTTATCCTTTTATGTTGTTATTGCAGGAAATGAACATGATTTATTGTGGATCCCTAAGAATCTCCCACCAAATGTGTTCATGTTGCTGTCAACTCTTCCAGGAAGGGTGAGAACTTTTATGTAGATGAACTTTTATGTACGAGTTATCTTCCTTGACCAACTCAAATTGCTTCTGTCTATGTTATGTTGGTCAGTATGTGGCAATATATAAGTTTGTTGTATCCTTGACCAACTCAAATAACTTCTGTCTATGTTATGTTGGTCAGTATGTGGCAATATATAAGTTTGATGTATCCTTGACCAACTCAAATAACTTCTGTCTATGTTATGTTGGTCAGTATGTGGCAATATATAAGTTTGTTGTATCTTTATGAAGTTTTTTTGTTTTATTTATAATATGTCACAAAAGTGGGAACAAACATCATCCAAATTTCTTTATATGGACCCTTTTCTTGCCATATGTTTTACATACTTTGTTCAATACAACCTCTCCATTGTGGCCCTTTCTTGACCAACAACCTCACTTCAACAACAGTGTCAATTTTCCTGCAGTAAGAATTGACTATTAATTTGACCTCTCTATAGCAACAACCTCACTTCAACAACAGTATCAATTTTCCTGCAGTAAGAATTGACTATTAATTTGACCTCTCTTTAGCAACAACCTCACTTCAACAACAGTATCAATTTTCCTGCAGTAAGAATTGACTATCAAATTGACCTCTCTAGAGCAACAACCTCACTTCAACAACAGTATCAATTTGACTGCAGTAAGAATTGACTATCAATTTGACCTTTCTAGGGCAACAACCTCACTTCAACAACAGTATCAATTTGACTGCAGTAAGAATTGACTATCAATTTGACCTCTCTAGAGCAACAACCTCACTTCAACAACAGTATCAATTTGACTGCAGTAAGAATTGACTATCAATTTGACCTCTCTAGGGCAACAACCTCACTTCAACAACAGTATCAATTTGACTGCAGTAAGAATTGACTATCAATTTGACCTCTCTAGGGCAAGAACCTCACTTCAACAACAGTATCAATTTGACTGCAGAAAGAATTGACTATCAATTTGACCTCTCTAGGGCAACAACCTCACTTCAACAACAGTATCAATTTGACTGCAGTAAGAATTGACTATCAATTTGACCTCTCTAGGGCAACAACCTCACTTCAACAACAGTATCAATTTGACTGCAGTAAGAATTGACTATCAATTTGACCTCTCTAGGGCAACAACCTCACTTCAACAACAGTATCAATTTGACTGCAGTAAGAATTGACTATCAATTTGACCTCTCTAGAGCAACAACCTCACTTCAACAACAGTATCAATTTGACTGCAGAAAGAATTGACTATCAATTTGACTGTAGTAAGAATTGACTATCAATTTGACTGCAGTAAGAATTGACTATCAATTTGACTGCAGTAAGAATTGACTATCAATTTGACTGCAGTAAGAATTGACTATCAATTTGACTGCAGTAAGAATTGACTATCAATTTGACTGCAGTAAGAATTGACTATCAATTTGACTGCAGTAAGATTGACTATCAATTTGACTGCAGTAAGAATTGACTATCAATTTGACTGCGGTAATATTGACTATCGATTTGACTGCAGTAAGAATTGACTATCAATTTGACTGCAGTAAGATTGGCTATCAATTTGACTGCAGTAAGAATTGACTATCAATTTGACTGCAGTAAGAATTGACTATCAATTTGACTGCAGTAAGAATTGACTATCAATTTGACTGCAGTAAGAATTGACTATCAATTTGACTGCAGTAAGATTGACTATCAATTTGACTGCAGTAAGAATTGACTATCAATTTGACTGCAGTAAGAATTGACTATCAATTTGACTGCAGTAAGAATTGACTATCAATTTGACTGCAGTAAGAATTGACTATCAATTTGACTGCAGTAAGAATTGACTATCAATTTGACTGCAGTAAGAGCAACAACCTCACTTCAGCCACTGTAACAATTTTCCTGATGCAATAATTGACTATTAATTTGACCTCTCTAGAGCAATAACCTCTACAACGGCCAAAATTGTGCATCTCCAAACTATGATGCTCTGGACAGGATTCGTGTTGTTTGAAATAAAATGTGCATGTACTAGAAATAGACCAGTAAATATTGCTTACAAACAGGCAATGGATGTATGCGTGGAGCGAGGATGGCCAAGTATGAAAGTAGAACCATTAGATGACCCACAGAAAGATCAGATTATTACAGATTATTTAGGAGGCATTTATGGAAAAACGTTGACACAGGATCAGAAGGATATGATTGTGAATTCTAAGCAGACGTCAAATGCTCTTTACCTGAAGGCATTGCTCGATGAGGTACTGTATATATTTTATATATGTTATATAAATATTCAATGAAATTTTTATTGAGTTTTACACATCAAAATGAATATTGAGGTTCAGCAGGACATGCCATATACAAAACTCACAGTCTGCTTACATGTAAAGTAGTGCAAATTGTTTATTTGTAGTCTTTCTTATTGGGTGTTTTATTATAAGCTGAATATATCTTGTATCTTATGGGATGTGCTATAATATGCTGAATATGTCTTGTATCTTATGGGATGTGCTATAATATGCTGAATATGTATTGTATCTTATGGGATGTGCTATAATATGCTGAATATGTATTGTATCTTATGGGATGTGCTATAATATGCTGAATATGTCTTGTATCTTATGGGATGTGCTATTATATGCTGAATATGTCTTGTATTTTATTGGATGTGCTATAATATGCTGAATATGTCTTGTATCTTATGGGATGTGCTATAATATGCTGAATATGTATTGTATCTTATGGGATGTGCTATAATATGCTGAATATGTCTTGTATCTTATGGGATGAGCTATAATATGCTGAATATGTCTTGTATCTTATGGGATGTGCTATAATATGCTGAATATATCTTGTATCTTATTGGATGTGCTATAATATGCTGAATATGTCTTGTATCTTATGGGATGTGATATAATATGCTGAATATGTCTTGTATCTTATGGGATGTGCTATAATATGCTGAATATGTCTTGTATCTTATGGGATGTGCTATTATATGCTGAATATATCTTGTATTTTATGGGATGTGCTATAATATGCTGACTATATCTTGTATCTTATGGGATGTGCTATAATATGCTGAATATATATTGTATATTATAGGATGTGCTATAATATGCTGAATATGTCTTGTATCTTATGGGATGTGCTATTTTATGCTGAATATGTCTTGTATCTTATGGGATGTGCTATAATATGCTGAATATATATTGTATCTTATGGGATGTGCTATAATATGCTGAATAATTCGTGTATCTTATGGGATGTGCTATAATATGCTGAATATATATTGTATCTTATGGGATGTGCTATAATATGCTGAATATGTCTTGTATCTTATGGGATGTGCTATTTTATGCTGAATATGTCTTGTATCTTATGGGATGTGCTATTTTATGCTGAATATAGCTTGTATTTTATAGGATGTTCAGCATTACATACATTTCTTAAATAACTTCACATGGTTGTGTTGGAGTTAATCTCTGTGACGATGTGCTTCATGGTTGAAGGGGGAAAAACTCAGGCTAAATAGTAATTGATATACAATTATCTTGAATTCTGTTCATAAAGTTATATTATAAAACTGTTATTTAAAGGTTCGAATGTATGGTTCATTCCGTACATTGTCTGCCAAAATACAAGACTATTTGACAGCACCTAGTCCTGGTGATCTGTTTGCCAAGATATTGGAGAGACTTGAAGGAGACTTTGAGAAGGGAGAAAATGCAAGGTATCACCTGTTTCCATCTCACAAGAGTTACTGTTGTAATTATGTGTTAATGTGTTGTGTACATAATATTCTAATTAACTACTCTAACACACTTGTTCTGTTATTATAGTGCTTAACACCATTTTCAACATTTTTCAGTTAAACATGACAGTTAGTTGACCTAAACAGTTTTCTTAGAATTAAATATCAACTTGTCCTCTGCAAGCAATTGACAACTATTCAACATTAATGGAGATGGAGGACAAATGACCATAGTCACAGAAGGGCATGACCTGCCCAGCCCAGGAATCAAACCAGAACCTCATGCGTGACATCTCAGCCCTCTAACAATGGAGCTAACTGGGTAGCTCTCAAAGAATTAAACAATTGTTAAATAGGTCACAGTTTTATTCCATTGGCAGTGTATCTGTAAAATAGGTCACAGTTTTAGTCCATTGGCAGTGTCCCTGTAAAATATATATAGGTCACAGTTTTATTCCATTGGCAGTGTACCTGTAAAATATATATAGGTCACAGTTTTATTCCATTGGCAGTGTACCTGTAAAATATATATAGGTCACAGTTTTATTCCATTGGCAGTGTACCTGTAAAATATATATAGGTCACAGTTTTATTCCATTGGCAGTGTACCTGTAAAATATATATAGGTCACAGTTTTATTCCATTGGCAGTGTACCTGTAAAATATATATAGGTCACAATTTTATTCCATTTGCAGTGTACCTGTAAAATAGGTAATGGTTTTATTCCATTGGCAGTGTACCTGTGGAGTTGAGTTTATTTATCCTCGCCACCGGGATATCCCATATGGGCGAGCATTCACTATGTTACCAATCTAGTTTTAAGTTAAAAACTATAGTGAATGTCTGTGTGTGTGTCTATATCACATAATAAAAGTGTACCTGTAAAATATGTTATGGTTTTATTCCATTGGCAGTGTCCCTGTAAAATAGGTCACAGTTTTATTCCATTGGCAGTGTACCTGTAAACTAGGTCATGGTTTTATTCCATTGGCAGTGTCCCTGTAAAATAGGTCACAGTTTTATTCCATTGGCAATGTACCTGTTAAATATGTCATGGTTATATTCCATTACCGTGTATCTGTAAAATAGGTCACAGTTTTATTCCATTGGCAGTGTACCTGTAAACTAGGTCATGGTTTTATTCCATTGGCAGTGTCCCTGTAAAATAGGTCACAGTTTTATTCCATTGGCAATGTACCTGTTAAATATGTCATGGTTATATTCCATTGCCGTGTACCTGTAAAATAGGTCACATGTGGGAAACTCGAGAACCACATTTCCTAAATCACAATATTGCTTTCATACTGGTGATAAAAATTTTTTGGGAAGGAGCAATTCCTGTGGGTAGGTAGCAGGTGGGGTAACGATGAATATATCAATGTTGACTGTACTGTATTCTATTTACATCATTATTGTGACTCATGTTCTCAATTCATTTTAGCCCATGGCCTTAGTATCTATGCTACAATTCAGAGGCTATGCGTTTGACCCAATTTCCCTAAAGTGTTATTTACTACATGGAAAGTAGTTCAGCACGGGCCATTTCTAATGCATCTAACAAAAGCTGAACTATTTATTAGAAAAGCCTTCTTAGTCAATGTTTCAAGATATGTTTTCAGCACAGCCGTATTAACCTGGTTTTGCTATTTGCATATAAGTGTTGCTTAACCAATCAAATCTTACATTGACCACCTAGGCAATTTCTCTTCAATCGATAACGTTGATAACCTTGACGTAAATTGGTTTAACTTTCGATTATGGATGAATTACCAAAGTCCATTTTGGGTCTGGAGAGACCAGCAATCGTAACATCTCAGCATTTTTTTATGTTGCACAACAAAATTTCTTAACCTTCAAATTGCACCAACCTCTTTTAACAAGATATTTCTTGTTAAGTATTTATATATCTTAATGATTAATAACTTTCATTAAAAACTCTCTTCAGTGTTGTTTTTGGTTGTACATGAAGTTAGATTAATTCCATGTTTTCTGTTGTAGTGAAGTTAACAGCATGTATTCATTTATAGATGTACGGACACTAACAACTTTAATAACACGGTTATGGGTATGCTCTCCCGGTAAGAAAGAAAGACCTCACTATTTGCTTTAAATGCTTAATTTGGCATAACATTTATTGTTTTATCTCTCTTAGTAACCAATAGTTTTATAATTTTCTGGATAATTGTTGCATAAATATTTTACTGAAAGTTAACGATTAATTTTCTACTTTGTGTTACAAATATATTGATGTTTAAGTTAATCTGTCTCAGTATAACTGTTTGACTGAGTGAATACTAATTCCTATGTTCAATTATTGGATTCTATGTGAGCCTACAGTAAAACCTCACCTTAAGACCAATAATAAGACCACCTAAAAATCACGAACACAATTTTCAAGTACATTTTCTCTGTTTTGATCTTCATTCAACCTCAGTATTAAGGCCACCTCAATAAGAAGACCAGTTTTCCCTGAGGTGATCTTATTATTGAGGTTTTACTGTACTTCAAAGTTTCTATATTGAATGATACATGAAAACGATGTGATATTAACTTGACTGATACTTGATATAGATATTTAATATTGTGTTATTGTTTAATGAATATTATATGTGTCAATATGTATACATGTATCTAAAATAAATTAAATCAATCTATCCAGGCAGAGGCTATATTGGCCTTCAGTGATTGCTAATTATATCATATTAAAGTAACATTTTCAGATAGAAAAAAATAGGAACCAACATTTGATAGACATGTCCTACATAAAAATTGTCTCACTTTTAATCGATATTATTTGATGTTGCAATAGTGGACCAATAAGATGTTTGATATACTGTTGTTCTGATTTTAAATGACAAATAAAAGGGTTTACCAGCAAAACGATACTGTTTTATATATGTATACCTACAGTTAGGAATGGGATATTTGATTAAACATGATATTTATGTGGAACGCTGATTGGCTTTTACAGCAAAGTCGGGGCACCAGTGTCATGTGGATACATTTCTAATCTTGTTACGCCAGAATATTTTTGAAGACCTTTTCCAAACTATGGATCTGCATCTATATTCAAATATGTTCAAATCTTTACAATTAATAACTTGTTTGTACACCACGGTTTCCCTGAAAGATAAATTTTGCATGCAATGTTGACTAAGACACGTTTGTCTAAATTGATTTTATTTAAAAGTTGATGTTGAAATTCAATGCTGTTCTGTATTCTTCAAATGATTGTGCTATATGTTTTTTTTACATATTAATTATGTATGCACATGATTATATGCCTCCATACCCTCTGATGTTGATGATTATCTATGATATAATGTTCTAAATGTAATTAATGTTGTTTTTCACTTTTAATATGTTGTTTTGGCATGGTAATTTCGTATTTTATGTCATACAATATAGACATGCTGTATGTTGCATACACTCTCTCCTGAGAATCTAAAATCCATATACTCACATTACATGCTTTATTGCCATTTGATTCAGACCCAGTCTAGTCTGTGATGCAACAACAGCATTGTGGTGTTCTAACCGTGGTATGTCAGAAGCTGAGCTTGTGGAATTTCTCAATGTAAGTATCTTGTACTTCTTCCAGTATGTTATATTTATGCCTCTTTTAGAACGAGTGGAGTGTATGGTTTGTGGTCTGTTGATAAAAAAATACTAGAGAAAACTTGTGATTGCCTGTGATCAATAAATAACCCCTGTAGGTCACAGGTCAAGGTCACAGTGGCCATCCACACTGTGTACATTCAGAAACTGATGAATGCACCATGTTTAGGGGCATATTTACTCGTTCAAAATTTAATAACCAACCAAATCACCTCATGCACTTGTTATGTATTGTTATTCGGTTAATTGTAGACGATGATGACGAGGTTGATTTGTTGGAGTTTTAGGCAATAAATGGTTGAACTTACGTGCGTTTTATATTGTCAACCAAAATAACTTATTAAATGTCATGCTTGAGGCTACCCACATAACACACTCTGCAGTTATGGCCCTTGAATTATCAAAAATAGATCTTTACCTCAGACTTTCGAAGGGCTTATTTTGTGATAGTTTGGCACTCTAGTTAATTAGTAATTATGATAAATTGCTTTGATATACCAGTAAATAAAACTGCACAATCACTTCTAGTGATAAATATTCCAAGTTAAATGAGACACTTTTGTATCAAATATTTACAGGTGCCTTGTGCTGTATGGTCGCAATTTTGCCTGTCAGTAAATATTTACAGGTACCTTAGAGTGCTGTATGGTCCTATTTTACTTGTCATTATATATTTACAGGTGCCCAGTGCTGTATGGTCCTATTTTACTTGTCATTATATATTTACAGGTGCCCAGTGCTGTATGGTCCTATTTTACTTGTCATTATATATTTACAGGTGCCCAGTGCTGTATGGTCCTATTTTACCTGTCATTATATATTTACAGGTGCCCAGTGCTGTATGGTCACCATTTTACCTGTCATTATATATTTACAGGTGCCCAGTGCTGTATGGTCACCATTTTACCTGTCATTATATATTTACAGGTGCCCAGTGCTGTATGGTCCTATTTTACTTGTCATTATATATTTACAGGTGCCCAGTGCTGTATGGTCCTATTTTACTTGTCATTATATATTTACAGGTGCCCAGTGCTGTATGGTCACCATTTTACCTGTCATTATATATTTACAGGTGCCCAGTGCTGTATGGTCACCATTTTACCTGTCATTATATATTTACAGGTGCCCACAGCTGTATGGTCACGATTTTACCTGTCATTATATATTTACAGGTGCCCAGTGCTGTATGGTCACCATTTTACCTGTCATTATATATTTACAGGTGCCCAGTGCTGTATGGTCACCATTTTACCTGTCATTATATACTTACAGGTGCCCAGTGCTGTATGGTCACCATTTTACTTGTCATTATATATTTACAGGTGCCCAGTGCTGTATGGTCACCATTTTACCTGTCATTATATATTTACAGGTGCCCAGTGCTGTATGGTCACCATTTTACCTGTCATTATATACTTACAGGTGCCCAGTGCTGTATGGTCACCATTTTACTTGTCATTATATATTTACAGGTGCCCAGTGCTGTATGGTCACCATTTTACCTGTCATTATATATTTACAGGTGCCCAGTGCTGTATGGTCACCATTTTACCTGTCATTATATATTTACAGGTCCCCAGTGCTGTATGGTCACCATTTTACTTGTCATTATATGAAAATCTCATCAATCGTGATGGTATACTCAATTTCTTCCATGATCATTTACGTCAAGCTGTCGAGAAGAAATATCTGAATACTGATGCTGACAAAAAAGCTTGCTACTTGAAACTTGCTGATTTCTTTGAAGGGAGAGAAATGAGCGACAGAAAGGTTTGAAAGCTTCTTTTGTTTCAAGTTAGTTTCCTGAATTGGTATCATCAAGTATAAATCTTTCTTAAATACACTCTGATTTTTTATTAACACTGACTTATGATAGTTATTATAGTTGGAAAAAGTGGAATTTCAATCCCACTTTTAATGATTTTAAACAAATAATATATTGTTTAATGTAATATATAATTTTAACAGATTGTATGTGCTTCAGTCATCATGATGTGTAAATGTAACATCATTTTTTTACATTCAAGGAGTACTCAGATATTTAAATAAAAAATAATATTGCCTTTATTTCTATTTTCAAGACCCACTATTCTAAATTGGTTTCTAATTATGGTCTTAAGATAAGTGTCTGTGGTCAAATCATGTTAAGCATATGTATATGAGGGTTAAATTTGGTTAGAAATGAAGCCTGACTTGAGCATATCAGACAACTATGTTTACCAAACAAATTGTGAGGACTGCACACTGTTTGGTTGTCATTATATATCAATGGTCATAAATGTTGATGTAATCTATGTTCATTGTTGTTCACATTTGATAATTGACCTCTTCCTCTCTTTGCTATATGTATATAGGTAGAAGAGTTACTTGTCCCTGTTTAATGTTTTAGAGTGTCCTATCTTCTTCTTGTCATTGTAAATGATTTAAAGAGTAATCTACCTTCATTATTTCATCAAAATGAGTCAATAGGACTACTTACTCTTCATTGTTACTGTAATTGGCTTGAAGAGTTACCTACCTTCTCCTGTTATCATAACCGTTTACTGTAACCTACCTTCTCCTGTTTACCGTAACCGTTTACTGTAACCTACCTTCTCCTGTTTACCATAACCGTTTACTGTAACCTACCTTCTCCTGTTTACCATAACCGTTTACTGTAATCAGCTTGAAGAGTTACCTACCTTTTCCTGTTTACCATAACCGTTTACTGTAATCAGCTTGAAGAGTAACCTACCTTCTCCTGTTTATCATAACCGTTTACTGTAATCAGCTTGAAGAGTTACCTACCTTTTCCTGTTTACCATAACCGTTTACTGTAATCAGCTTGAAGAGTTACCTACCTTCTCCTGTTTACCGTAACCGTTTACTGTAATCAGCTTGAAGAGTAGTTACCTACCTACTCCTGTTTATCATAACCTTAAACTGTAATGGGCTTGAAGAGTTACCTACCTTTTCCTGTTTATCATAACCTTGAACTGTAATTGGCTTGAATAGTTACCTACCTTTTCCTGTTAAGTGTAACCATTTACTGTAATTGGCTTGAATAGTTACCTACCTTCTCCTGTTTACCATAACCATTTACTGTAATGGGCTTGAATAGTTACCTACCTTTTCCTGTTAAGTGTAACCATTTACTGTAATGGGCTTGAATAGTTACTTACCTTTTCCTGTTAAGTGTAACCATTTACTGTAATGGGCTTGAATAGTTACCTACCTTTTCCTGTTAAGTGTAACCATTTACTGTACTGGGCTTGAGTAGTTACCTACCTTTTCCTGTTAAGTGTAACCATTTACTGTAATTGGCTTGAATAGTTACCTACCTTCTCCTGTTTAGCATAATCAAGGAAGATTTACCTTTCATATTTTGTTTACTGTGATAAGGTTTAAAAAGTTACCTACCTTTCTTTGTTTGCTGTAATCAGGTAGAAGAGTTACCCACCCTGATGATGAAAGCAGGTGAATTTGATAGACTAAAATCTACCATAAGTGATCTGGATTTTTTTGTTCAAATGGAAAAAGATGAAGACGGACATTTTGATTTGGTGCAGGCTTGGAGATGTGTAAGTAGATCTCATGTACAGTAAAACCTCACTTAAAGACCACCTCGATAATAAGACCACCTTGACATTAAGAACTCAATTTCAAGTCCATTTTCACTGTTTTTCTCTTTATTCAACCTCAAAAAGAAGATCACCTCAATAAGTAGACCAATTTTCAAGGGTCCCCAGGGTGGTATTATTATTGAGGTGTTGCTGTATTGCTGTTTGTTAACAATGTCAAAAGGGCCACGTGACACACACATGGATGACGAGAGAGAATGATTGGTGAAACAATGGGCTCAGAATAAGTGTCTTAAGGTGAATATTTCGAGCAAGAAAGTTAATGTAACTGACATGCAGTATTTTATCATTCTTAAGCTGACAAGAGTTGTATCTCCAAGAGCAAAGATCACACATCAATGTGTAGAAATCATCATTCCACTAAGACAGTTACTTTCTGCATTTGTGCATTTTTATGTAATTTAAGATATGTTAATAAACCATTTCCATCAGATGTTTTTGTTTTATGAAATGAATATCCATTCACACACAGTGCCCTTGTTAAACAGGTATGTCTGTCTAAAACTGGCTGTTTTATTTCTCTTTCAGCTTGGAGAGTTCAGTCAAGTTGTGGATGCATACAATAATAAATTAGCCAACATTTCTACCCAGGAGATAATGGATAGACATGAGTATTACATCCAGCTGTTCAGGCAAGTGTTTGCTCATTTCCTTATTTATATACTCAACACTTTTAATAATGCTCTGTGCGGAATTTCTATATTTTCATTAAATGATACAAAACACTTTTAATAATGCTCTGTGCGGAATTTCTATATTTTCATTAAATGATACAAAACACTTTTAATAATGCTCTGTGTGGAATTTCTATATTTTCATTAAATGATACTCAACACTTTTAATAATGCTCTGTGTGGAATTTCTATATTTTCATTAAATGATACTCAACACTTTTAATAATGCTCTGTGTGGAATTTCTATATTTTCATTAAATGATACAAAACACTTTTAATAATGCTCTGTGTGGAATTTCTATATTTTCATTAAATGATACAAAACACTTTTAATAATGCTCTGTGTGGAATTTCTATATTTTCATTAAATGATACAAGAATAGAACTTGACACAATAGTATTGCATGTGTACGCAACATGTATGCTCAATTTCATGACAAAAGTATTTTCATAAAAAAGAAGTTTCAAAAGAAATAAAACATGTGCCCCCCTAAAATTCCCCAACCTTACATACATGTCTGAGTATAAATAAGAAAATATACACAGATCTTTAATTATAAGATTTTCAAATAAGGGATTTTGATTTTTTGTAGCTTTATAATTTATGTTCAGTAACTCAAAAAACAAAGAAAAAAACACAGCCATTTCCGTTTTATAGGCCTTGAGCAAAACCAAAAAATGACCAACAGGTTACACACCCCTCCCCCCCCCCCCTTAGCCAATATCCTGGACCAGCCCCTGTTGAGTGCTTACCTTCAGCATTGACATGTTTCATTTTATGTTTGAAATTGTTTATGACATTATTATTAATATTGTATATTTTGGCTTTCATTAGTCTCTTATCATTTTCTATAAATAAATTTTCTTTACTTTTTACAGTCTTCTGGGAAATTTCTTTAAGGCGTTAGGATTGATGGAAGCAGCGGAGGAGAAATACTTGATTTTACTGAGAAATCTGGAGACATTCTACAATGTGTCACACAGTACCATTGTATACAATGCTCATACCCATAGCTGGAGATATCAGTGTAAACATCCAGATGTCATCAAGGTAATTTATATGGGATATTGAAACATTAACAACAATTATACAGTCCTACATTAATTGTCTCATTTTTATTCAGGGTTATATTTTAATGAGTTTAGAAGTTAAACACAACAGGTCCTAGAGCAATGGAGGAATCAACATACTGTCAAACCTCACTTAATGACCACCTCAATGGAGGAATCAACATACTGTAAAACCTCACTTAACTACCACCTCAATGGAGGAATCAACATACTGTCAAACCTCACTTAACAACCACCTCAATGGAGGAATCAACATACTGTCAAACCTCACTTAACTACCACCTCAATGGAGGAATCAACATTCTGTCAAACCTCACTTAACTACCACCTCAATGGAGGAATCAACATACTGTCAAACCTCACTTAACAACCACCTCAATGGAGGAATCAACATACTGTCAAACCTCACTTAACTACCACCTCAATGGAGGAATCAACATACTGTAAAACCTCACTTAACTACCACCTCAATGGAGGAATCAACATACTGTAAAACCTCACTTAACTACCACCTCAATGGAGGAATCAACATACTGTAAAACCTCACTTAACTACCACCTCAATGGAGGAATCAACATACTGTAAAACCTCACTTAACTACCATCTCAATGGAGGAATCAACATACTGTCAAACCTCACTTAACTACCACCTCAATGGAGGAATCAACATACTGTAAAACCTCACTTAACTACCACCTCAATGGAGGAATCAACATACTGTAAAACCTCACTTAACTACCACCTCAATGGAGGAATCAACATACTGTCAAACCTCACTTAACTACCACCTCAATGGAGGAATCAACATACTGTCAAACCTCACTTAACGACCACCTCAATGGAGGAATCAACATACTGTAAAACCTCACTTAACTACCACCTCAATGGAGGAATCAACATACTGTCAAACCTCACTTAACTACCACCTCAATGGAGGAATCAACATACTGTCAAACCTCACTTAACTACCACCTCAATGGAGGAATCAACATACTGTAAAACCTCACTTAACTACCACCTCAATGGAGGAATCAACATACTGTAAAACCTCACTTAACTACCACCTCAATGGAGGAATCAACATACTGTAAAACCTCACTTAACTACCACCTCAATGGAGGAATCAACATACTGTCAAACCTCACTTAACTACCACCTCAATGGAGGAATCAACATACTGTAAAACCTCACTTAACTACCACCTCAATGGAGGAATCAACATACTGTAAAACCTCACTTAACTACCACCTCAATGGAGGAATCAACATACTGTAAAACCTCACTTAACAACCACCTCAATGGAGGAATCAACATACTGTAAAACC
>JASFXZ010000198.1:0-47153 GCA_032209605.1 Mactromeris polynyma | reverse complement strand
TATTTTCCTCAGTATCTGCATTCAAAATAGTAAATTATAACATATTATATATGTAATTTAGGTCCATATATGCAAAAATGAACTCAAATATACCAATACATTGCATTCAAAGTGGAAAATTGTGCATATTCTTTAGGTATATTAGGTCTATATAATCAATAGGTGAACTCTATTTTCCTCACTAATTGCATTCAAAACAGTGAATATAACTTATTACATATGAATTTTAGTTCAATATAATTCAAACATGAACTCTAATACACCCATAAATTGCATTCAAAGTGGAAAAGTGTGCATATTCTTTAGGTATATTAGGTCCATACAATCAACATGTGAACTGTATTTTCCATCAGTAATTGCATTCAAAATAGTAAATACTAACACAGTATATATGAATTTTAGGTCCATATATATGCAAAATTGAACTCAAATATACCCATACATTGCATTCTAAGTGGAAAAATTGTCCATATTCTTTAGGTATATTAGGTCTATATCATCAATAGGTGAACTCTTTTTTCCTCACTAATTGCATTCAAAACAGTGAATATAACTGATTTACATATGAATTTTAGTTCAATATATTCAAAAATAAACTCAAATATACCAATGAACTGCATTCAAAGTGGACAATTGTGCATATTCTTTAGGTATATTAGGTCAATACAATCAACAGGTGAACTCTATTTTCCTCACTAATTGCATTCAAAACAGTGAATATAACTTCATACATATGTATTTTAGTTCTATATATTCTAAGATAAACTGAAATATACCAATGAACTGCATTCAAATTGGAATATTTTACATATTCTTTAGGTATATTAGGTCAATGCAATCAACAAGTGAACTCTATTTTCCTCACTAATTGCTTTAAAACAGTGAATATAAATAATTACATATGAATTTTGGTTCAATATACAAATGTATTCAAACATGAACTCTAATACACCCATAAATTGCATTCAAAGTGGGAAATTGTCATATTCTTTAGGTATATTAGGTCTATATAATCAATAGGTGATAGGTATATTAGGTCTATATAATCAATAGGTGATCTCTATTTTCCTCAATAATTGCATTCAAAACAGTGAATATAACTTATTACATAAGAATTTTAGTTCAATATATTCAAAAATAAACTCAAATATACCAATGAACTGCATTCAAAGTGGACAATTTTGCATATTCTTTAGGTATATTAGGTCAATACAATCAACAGGTGAACTCTTTTTTCCTCACTAATTGCATTCAAAACAGTGAATATAACTTCTTACATATGTATTTTAGTTCTATATATTCTAAGATAAACTGAAATATACCAATGAACTGCTTTCAAATTGGAATATTTTACATATTCTTTAGGTACATTAGGTCAATTCAATCAACAGGTGAACTCTATTTTCCTCACTAATTGCATTCAAAACAGTGAATATAACATATTACATATGAATTGTAGTTCAATATACAAATGTATTCAAACATGAACTCTAATACACCCATAAATTGCATTCAAAGTAAGAAATTGTCATATTCTTTAGGTATATTAGGTCTATATAATCAATAGGTGATCTCTATTTTCCTCACTGATTGCATTCAAAACAGTGAATATAACTTATTACATATGAATTTGAGTTCAATATATTCAAAAATGAACTCAAATATACCAATGAACTGCATTCAAAGTGGACAATTTTGCATATTCTTTAGGTATATTAGGTCAATATAATCAACAGGTGAACTCTATTGTCCTCACTAATTGCATTTAAAACAGTGAATATAACATATAACATATGAATTTTAGTTCAATATATTCGTACATGAACTATAATACACCCATAAATTGCATTCAAAGTGGAAGAATGTGCATATTCTTTAGGTATATTAGGTCCATACAATCAACATGTGAACTGTATTTTCCTCAGTATCTGCATTCAAAATAGTAAATATAACATATTATATATGTATTTTAGGTCCATATATGCAAAAATGAACTCAAATATACCAATACATTGCATTCAAAGTGGAAAATTGTCCATATTCTTTAGGTATATTAGGTCTATATAATCAATAGGTGAACTCTATTTTCCTCACTAATTGCATTCAAAACAGTGAATATAACTGATTACATATGAATTTTAGTTCAATATATTCAAAAATAAACTCAAATATACCAATGAACTGCATTCAAAGTGGACAATTTTGCATATTATTTAGGTATATTAGGTCAATATAATCAACAGGTGAACTCTATTTTCCTCACTAATTGCATTTGAAACAGTCAATATAACATATTACATATGAATTTTAGTTCAATATATTCAAACATGAACTCTAATACACCCATAAATTGCATTCAAAGTGAAAGAATGTGCATATTCTTTAGGTATATTAGGTCCATACAATCAACATGTGAACTGTATTTTCCTCAGTATCTGCATTCAAAATAGTAAATATAACATATTATATATGAATTTTAGGTCAATATATGCAAAAATGAACTCTAATACACCTATAAATGGCTTTCAAAGTGGAAAATTGTGCATATTCTTTAGGTATATCAGGTCTATATAATCAATAGAAGAACTCTATATTCCTCACTAATTGCATTCAAAACAGTAAATATAACTTCTTACATATGTATTTTAGTTCTATATATTCTAAGATAAACTGAAATATACCAATGAACTGCATTCAAATTGGAATATTTTGCATATTCTTTAGGTATATTAGGTCAATACAATCAACAGGTCTACTCTATTTTCCTCACTAATTGCATATAAAACAGTGAATATAACATATTACATTTGAATTTTAGTTCAATATACAAATGTATTCAAACATGAACTCTAATACACCCATAAATTGCATTCAAAGTGGGAAATTTTGCATATTCTTTAGGCATATTAGGTCTATATAATCAATAGGTGAACTCTATTTTCCTCACTAATTGCATTCAAAACAGTGAATATAACTTATTACATATGAATTTTAGTTCAATATATTCAAAAATAAACTCAAATATACCAATGAACTGCATTCAAAGTGGACAATTTTGCATATTCATTAGGTATATTAGGTCAATTCAATCAACAGGTGAACTCTATTTTCCTCACTAATTGCACTCAAAACAGTGAATATAACTTCTTACATATGTATTTTAGTTCTATATATTCTAAGATAAACTGAAATATACCAATGAACTGCATTCAAATTGGAATATTTAACATATTCTTTAGGTATATTAGGTCAAAACAATCAACAGGTGAACTCTATTTTCCTCACTAATTGCTTTAAAACAGTGAATATAACAAATTACATATGAATTTTGGTTCAATATACAAATGTATTCAAACATGAACTCTAATACACCCATAAATTGCATTCAAAGTGGGAAATTGTCATATTCTTTAGGTATATTAGGTCTATATAATCAATAGGTGATAGGTATATTAGGTCTATATAATCAATAGGTGATCTCTATTTTCCTCAATAAATGCATTCAAAACAGTGAATATAACATATTACATATGAATTTTAGTTCAATATATTCAAACATGTACTCTAATACACCCATAAATTGCATTCAAAGTGGAAGAATGTGCATATTCTTTAGGTATATTAGGTCCATACAATCAACATGTGAACTGTATTTTCCTCAGTATCTGCATTCAAAATAGTAAATATAACATATTATATATGTAATTTAGGTCCATATATGCAAAAATGAACTCAAATATACCAATACATTGCATTCAAAGTGGAAAATTGTGCATATTCTTTAGGTATATTAGGTCTATATAATCAATAGGTGAACTCTATTTTCCTCACTAATTGCATTCAAAACAGTGAATATTACTTATCACATATGAATTTTAGTTCAATATATTCAAACATGAACTCTAATACACCCATAAATTGCATTCAAAGTGGAAAAGTGTGCATATTCTTTAGGTATATTAGGTCCATACAATCAACATGTGAACTGTATTTTCCTCAGTAATTGCATTCAAAATAGTAAATATAACACAGTATATATGAATTTTAGGTCCATATATGCACAATTGAACTCAAATATACCCATACATTGCAGTCTAAGTGGAAAATTGTCCATATTCTTTAGGTATATTAGGTCTATATCATCAATAGGTGAACTCTATGTTCCTCACTAACTGCATTCAAAACAGTGAATATAACTGATTACATATGAATTTTAGTTCAATATATTCAAAAATAAACTCAAATATACCAATGAACTGCATTCAAAGGGGACACTTTTGCATATTCTTTAGGTATATTAGGTCTATATAATCAATAGAAGAACTCTATATTCCTCACTAATTGCATTCAAACAGTAAAAATAACTTCTTACATATGTATTTTAGTTCTATATATTCTAAGATAAACTGAAATATACCAATGAACTGCATTCAAATTGGAACATTTTGCATATTCTTTAGGTATATTAGGTCAATACAATCAACAAGTGAACTCTATTTTCCTTACTAATTGCATTTAAAACAGTGAATATAACATATTACATATGGATTTTAGTTCAATATACAAATGTATTCAAACATGAACTCTAATACACCCATGAATTGCATTCAAAGTGGGAAATTTTGCATATTCTTTAGGTATATTAGGTCTATACAATCAACATGTGAACTCTATTCTACTCAGTAATTGCATTCGAAATAGTACATATAACACATTATATTTGAATTTTGGTTCAATATATTCCAAAATGAACTCAAAAATACCAATAAAATTCATTGAAAGTGGGAATTAGTGCATATTCTTTAGGTATATTAGTCAATATAATCAAAAGGTGAACTATATTTTCCTCACTAATTGCATTCAAAACAGTAAATATAAGATTATATATATGAATTTAACTGATATGTCATGTTGTATATTTGGGGACCAGAGCATAATAATATTTCGAATGAGACACTGTAATTACGGTCTTCAAATGATTCAAGTAATCTGATCATATAGCCTAGATATCTGAAATTCTTATTAATAAATGAAATTTAAATACTATTATGATTGCAACATTCTATACAGAATCATTTAATACTTGAATTATGGTGTAACTATCTAATTTTGTGTCAGATTGCTTTTTTTAAACCCATCTCATATCTTTAAATTAATTAATAACTCTTCTAGCAAACCTTAGCATGTTTGAAGCTGTAAGGTTATATGGTTCTTCTTTTTGTTCACTTTTAACCTTCTGTATTTCATAGTATAAATCATAAGATGCTTAAATGAAGGGTTGGCTAAAAATGTAACGAATTTATATTCACTGTACTTCAAAGTATTCAAACTGAACGAGAGGTAGGTTCTAATATACACTTCGCCTTGCATTACAATAACTAGGACCGACAATTCGGCCCCGCAAATACCGTGATACAGCCGGAGAATATGGTCAAAGTGTTTATTTCCAACGAGTGAGGGTATTTTCTTTATTTCCAACGAGTGAGAACCGGTTAAATGTTTAACATACGGCGTGTTTTTCGGAGCTCCGTCCACCATGCGCAGATACAAATGTAACTTCACGATTTTTCCCCTCAAAGTTTGCGAGCCCGGTCATTGAGTTTACAGGTGTCTAAAATGTCAAAACGCACACTTATTGAAATACTTGTATTTCAAGTATTTCAAATATCTCTCCGATGTTGCAACTGTAGTCGTAAGATATGCCTACAATTGGAACCATAAAGGAAAAACGCATTAGAAAGATAAATAAGCATTTTTTATCCTAACTAATTAAAACCTACCCAGCTTTAATTTCTTAAATAAATGTGAAACCAAAATGTGACTGCAAAAAAGTTAATTCCTGTCTCAAAACTCAAACATTGCAAAAGTTTCAATGGGATACGTTTACTTTTCTTTGTTACTCGGCAAAAACCGAAATTTACCTGAAACTTAAGTATCCGTTATAATTCCGGGCCCTGATGTTAACGTACATGCGGACTATATTACAAGTCTAGAGATAAGAATGGTGACAGACAAAAACAAAGAATCATGTCGATGAGTCTAAAGTAATGCATTGGTACAGACTATATAAAACTAGATATAATTGTACCCCCACGAGAGGGATACATTGATGCTGTACATAAGTACGATAGGTTTTATGAGATAAGTTTTATGTTCAAACATCCAGAAGAGCATAGACCCATATTGGAAATATTAACATACGTTTATATAGACATTTACATTACTTATACATTTACAAATGTGGTACATATCAGCATACTTTTATATAAACATTATATTCCGTATACATCAATAATAATCAACAGGTGAACTCTATTTTCGCCACTAATTGCATTCAGAGTAGTAAGATTAACACATTATAGATGTGTTTAAGGTCAAAATATTCAAAAATACCCATACATTGCAATCAAAGTATCAAATTGTGCATATGCTTTAGGTACATAAGGTTAATATAATCAACAGGTAAACTCTATTTTCCTCACTAATTGCTTTCAAAACAGGGAATATAACATATTATATCTGAATTTTAGGTTAATATATTCAAATATGAACTTATTTAAACACATAAATTGCATTCAAAATTGAAATTTTGCAGAATCTTTAGATATATAAGGTTTATTTTATCAACAGGTGAACTCTATTTTCCACACAAATTGCATTCAAAATAGTAAGATTAACACATTATAGATGTCAATATAGTTCAATATATTCAAAAATAAACTCAAATATACCAATGAACTGCATTCAAAGTGGACAATTGTGCATATTCTTTAGGTATATTAGGTCAATACAATCAACAGGTGAACTCTATTTTCCTCACTAATTGCATTCAAAACAGTGAATATAACTTCTTACATATGTATTTTAGTTCTATATATTCTAAGATAAACTGAAATATACCAATGAACTGCATTCAAATTGGAATATTTTACATATTCTTTAGGTATATTAGGTCAATACAATCAACAGGTGAACTCTATTTTCCTCACTAATTGCTTTAAAACAGTGAATATAAATAATTACATATGAATTTTGGTTCAATATACAAATGTATTCAAACATGAACTCTAATACACCCATAAATTGCATTCAAAGTGGGAAATTGTCATATTCTTTAGGTATATTAGGTCTATATAATCAATAGGTGATAGGTATATTAGGTCTATATAATCAATAGGTGATCTCTATTTTCCTCAATAATTGCATTCAAAACAGTGAATATAACATATTACATATGAATTTTAGTTCAATATATTCAAACATGAACTCTAATACACCCATAAATTGCATTCAAAGTGGAAGAATGTGCATATTCTTTAGGTATATTAGGTCCATACAATCAACATGTGAACTGTATTTTCCTCAGTATCTGCATTCAAAATAGTAAATATAACATATTATATATGTAATTTAGGTCCATATATGCAAAAATGAACTCAAATATACCAATACATTGCATTCAAAGTGGAAAATTGTGCATATTCTTTAGGTATATTAGGTCTATATAATCAATAGGTGAACTCTATTTTCCTCACTAATTGCATTCAAAACAGTGAATATAACTTATCACATATGAATTTTAGTTCAATATATTCAAACATGAACTCTAATACACCCATAAATTGCATTCAAAGTGGAAAAGTGTGCATATTCTTTAGGTATATTAGGTACATACAATCAACATGTGAACTGTATTTTCCTCAGTAATTGCATTCAAAATAGTAAATATAACACAGTATATATGAATTTTAGGTCCATATATGCACAATTGAACTCAAATATACCCATACATTGCAGTCTAAGTGGAAAATTGTCCATATTCTTTAGGTATATTAGGTCTATATCATCAATAGGTGAACTCTATTTTCCTCACTAATTGCATTCAAAACAGTGAATATAACTGATTACATATGAATTTTAGTTCAATATATTCAAAAATAAACTCAAATATACCAATGAACTGCATTCAAAGGGGACAATTTTGCATATTCTTTAGGTATATTAGGTCTATATAATCAATAGAAGAACTCTATATTCCTCACTAATTGCATTCAAACAGTAAAAATAACTTCTTACATATGTATTTTAGTTCTATATATTCTAAGATAAACTGAAATATACCAATGAACTGCATTCAAATTGGAACATTTTGCATATTCTTTAGGTATATTAGGTCAATACAATCAACAAGTGAACTCTATTTTCCTCACTAATTGCATTTAAAACAGTGAATATAACATATTACATATGGATTTTAGTTCAATATACAAATGTATTCAAACATGAACTCTAATACACCCATGAATTGCATTCAAAGTGGGAAATTTTGCATATTCTTTAGGTATATTAGGTCTATACAATCAACATGTGAACTCTATTCTACTCAGTAATTGCATTCGAAATAGTACATATAACACATTATATTTGAATTTTGGTTCAATATATTCCAAAATGAACTCAAAAATACCAATAAAATTCATTGAAAGTGGGAATTAGTGCATATTCTTTAGGTATATTAGTCAATATAATCAAAAGGTGAACTATATTTTCCTCACTAATTGCATTCAAAACAGTAAATATAAGATTATATATATGAATTTAACTGATATGTCATGTTGTATATTTGGGGACCAGAGCATAATAATATTTCGAATGAGACACTGTAATTACGGTCTTCAAATGATTCAAGTAATCTGATCATATAGCCTAGATATCTGAAATTCTTATTAATAAATGAAATTTAAATACTATTATGATTGCAACATTCTATACAGAATCATTTAATACTTGAATTATGGTGTAACTATCTAATTTTGTGTCAGATTGCTTTTTTTAAACCCATCTCATATCTTTAAATTAATTAATAACTCTTCTAGCAAACCTTAGCATGTTTGAAGCTGTAAGGTTATATGGTTCTTCTTTTTGTTCACTTTTAACCTTCTGTATTTCATAGTATAAATCATAAGATGCTTAAATGAAGGGTTGGCTAAAAATGTAACGAATTTATATTCACTGTACTTCAAAGTATTCAAACTGAACGAGAGGTAGGTTCTAATATACACTTCGCCTTGCATTACAATAACTAGGACCGACAATTCGGCCCCGCAAATACCGTGATACAGCCGGAGAATATGGTCAAAGTGTTTATTTCCAACGAGTGAGGGTATTTTCTTTATTTCCAACGAGTGAGAACCGGTTAAATGTTTAACATACGGCGTGTTTTTCGGAGCTCCGTCCACCATGCGCAGATACAAATGTAACTTCACGATTTTTCCCCTCAAAGTTTGCGAGCCCGGTCATTGAGTTTACAGGTGTCTAAAATGTCAAAACGCACACTTATTGAAATACTTGTATTTCAAGTATTTCAAATATCTCTCCGATGTTGCAACTGTAGTCGTAAGATATGCCTACAATTGGAACCATAAAGGAAAAACGCATTAGAAAGATAAATAAGCATTTTTTATCCTAACTAATTAAAACCTACCCAGCTTTAATTTCTTAAATAAATGTGAAACCAAAATGTGACTGCAAAAAAGTTAATTCCTGTCTCAAAACTCAAACATTGCAAAAGTTTCAATGGGATACGTTTACTTTTCTTTGTTACTCGGCAAAAACCGAAATTTACCTGAAACTTAAGTATCCGTTATAATTCCGGGCCCTGATGTTAACGTACATGCGGACTATATTACAAGTCTAGAGATAAGAATGGTGACAGACAAAAACAAAGAATCATGTCGATGAGTCTAAAGTAATGCATTGGTACAGACTATATAAAACTAGATATAATTGTACCCCCACGAGAGGGATACATTGATGCTGTACATAAGTACGATAGGTTTTATGAGATAAGTTTTATGTTCAAACATCCAGAAGAGCATAGACCCATATTGGAAATATTAACATACGTTTATATAGACATTTACATTACTTATACATTTACAAATGTGGTACATATCAGCATACTTTTATATAAACATTATATTCCGTATACATCAATAATAATCAACAGGTGAACTCTATTTTCGCCACTAATTGCATTCAGAGTAGTAAGATTAACACATTATAGATGTGTTTAAGGTCAAAATATTCAAAAATACCCATACATTGCAATCAAAGTATCAAATTGTGCATATGCTTTAGGTACATAAGGTTAATATAATCAACAGGTAAACTCTATTTTCCTCACTAATTGCTTTCAAAACAGGGAATATAACATATTATATCTGAATTTTAGGTTAATATATTCAAATATGAACTTATTTAAACACATAAATTGCATTCAAAATTGAAATTTTGCAGAATCTTTAGATATATAAGGTTTATTTTATCAACAGGTGAACTCTATTTTCCACACAAATTGCATTCAAAATAGTAAGATTAACACATTATAGATGTCAATATAGTTCAATATATTCAAAAATAAACTCAAATATACCAATGAACTGCATTCAAAGTGGACAATTGTGCATATTCTTTAGGTATATTAGGTCAATACAATCAACAGGTGAACTCTATTTTCCTCACTAATTGCATTCAAAACAGTGAATATAACTTCTTACATATGTATTTTAGTTCTATATATTCTAAGATAAACTGAAATATACCAATGAACTGCATTCAAATTGGAATATTTTACATATTCTTTAGGTATATTAGGTCAATACAATCAACAGGTGAACTCTATTTTCCTCACTAATTGCTTTAAAACAGTGAATATAAATAATTACATATGAATTTTGGTTCAATATACAAATGTATTCAAACATGAACTCTAATACACCCATAAATTGCATTCAAAGTGGGAAATTGTCATATTCTTTAGGTATATTAGGTCTATATAATCAATAGGTGATAGGTATATTAGGTCTATATAATCAATAGGTGATCTCTATTTTCCTCAATAATTGCATTCAAAACAGTGAATATAACATATTACATATGAATTTTAGTTCAATATATTCAAACATGAACTCTAATACACCCATAAATTGCATTCAAAGTGGAAGAATGTGCATATTCTTTAGGTATATTAGGTCCATACAATCAACATGTGAACTGTATTTTCCTCAGTATCTGCATTCAAAATAGTAAATATAACATATTATATATGTAATTTAGGTCCATATATGCAAAAATGAACTCAAATATACCAATACATTGCATTCAAAGTGGAAAATTGTGCATATTCTTTAGGTATATTAGGTCTATATAATCAATAGGTGAACTCTATTTTCCTCACTAATTGCATTCAAAACAGTGAATATAACTTATCACATATGAATTTTAGTTCAATATATTCAAACATGAACTCTAATACACCCATAAATTGCATTCAAAGTGGAAAAGTGTGCATATTCTTTAGGTATATTAGGTACATACAATCAACATGTGAACTGTATTTTCCTCAGTAATTGCATTCAAAATAGTAAATATAACACAGTATATATGAATTTTAGGTCCATATATGCACAATTGAACTCAAATATACCCATACATTGCAGTCTAAGTGGAAAATTGTCCATATTCTTTAGGTATATTAGGTCTATATCATCAATAGGTGAACTCTATTTTCCTCACTAATTGCATTCAAAACAGTGAATATAACTGATTACATATGAATTTTAGTTCAATATATTCAAAAATAAACTCAAATATACCAATGAACTGCATTCAAAGGGGACAATTTTGCATATTCTTTAGGTATATTAGGTCTATATAATCAATAGAAGAACTCTATATTCCTCACTAATTGCATTCAAACAGTAAAAATAACTTCTTACATATGTATTTTAGTTCTATATATTCTAAGATAAACTGAAATATACCAATGAACTGCATTCAAATTGGAACATTTTGCATATTCTTTAGGTATATTAGGTCAATACAATCAACAAGTGAACTCTATTTTCCTCACTAATTGCATTTAAAACAGTGAATATAACATATTACATATGAATTTTAGTTCAATATACAAATGTATTCAAACATGAACTCTGATACACCCATGAATTGCATTCAAAGTGGGAAATTTTGCATATTCTTTAGGTATATTAGGTCTATACAATCAACATGTGAACTCTATTCTACTCAGTAATTGCATTCAAAATAGTACATATAACACATTATATTTGAATTTTAGTTCAATATATTCCAAAATGAACTCAAAAATACCAATAAAATTCATTGAAAGTGGGAATTAGTGCATATTCTTTAGGTATATTAGTCAATATAATCAAAAGGTGAACTATATTTTCCTCACTAATTGCATTCAAAACAGTAAATATAAGATTATATATATGAATTTAACTGATATGTCATGTTGTATATTTGGGGACCAGAGCATAATAATATTTCGAATGAGACACTGTAATTACGGTCTTCAAATGATTCAAGTAATCTGATCATATAGCCTAGATATCTGAAATTCTTATTAATAAATGAAATTTAAATACTAATATGATTGCAACATTCTATACAGAATCATTTAATACTTGAATTATGGTGTAACTATCTAATTTTGTGTCAGATTGCTTTTTTTAAACCCATCTCATATCTTTAAATTAATTAATAACTCTTCTAGCAAACCTTAGCATGTTTGAAGCTGTAAGGTTATATGGTTCTTCTTTTTGTTCACTTTTAACCTTCTGTATTTCATAGTATAAATCATAAGATGCTTAAATGAAGGGTTGGCTAAAAATGTAACGAATTTATATTCACTGTACTTCAAAGTATTCAAACTGAACGAGAGGTAGGTTCTAATATACACTTCGCCTTGCATTACAATAACTAGGACCGACAATTCGGCCCCGCAAATACCGTGATACAGCCGGAGAATATGGTCAAAGTGTTTATTTCCAACGAGTGAGGGTATTTTCTTTATTTCCAACGAGTGAGAACCGGTTAAATGTTTAACATTCGGCGTGTTTTTCGGAGCCCCGTCCACCATGCGCAGATACAAATGTAACTTCACGATTTTCCCCTCAAAGTTTGCGAGCCCGGTCATTGAGTTTACAGGTGTCTAAAATGTCAAAACGCACACTTATTGAAATACTTGTATTTCAAGTATTTCAAATATCTCTCCGATGTTGCAACTGTAGTCGTAAGATATGCCTACAATTGGAACCATAAAGGAAAAACGCATTAGAAAGATAAATAAGCATTTTTTATCCTAACTAATTTAAACCTACCCAGCTTTAATTTCTTAAATAAATGTGAAACCAAAATGTGACTGCAAAAAAGTTAATTCCTGTCTCAAAACTCAAACATTGCAAAAGTTTCAATGGGATACGTTTACTTTTCTTTGTTACTCGGCAAAAACCGAAATTTACCTGAAACTTAAGTATCCGTTATAATTCCGGGCCCTGATGTTAACGTACATGCGGACTATATTACAAGTCTAGAGATAAGAATGGTGGCAGACAAATACAAAGAATCATGTCGATGAGTCTAAAGTAATGCATTGGTACAGACTATATAAAACTAGATATAATTGTACCCCCACGAGAGGGATACATTGATGCTGTACATAAGTACGATAGGTTTTATGAGATAAGTTTTATGTTCAAACATCCAGAAGAGCATAGACCCATGTTGGAAATATTAACATACGTTTATATAGACATTTACATTACTTATACATTTACAAATGTGGTACATATCAGCATACTTTTATATAAACATTATATTCCGTATACATCAATAATAATCAACAGGTGAACTCTATTTTCGCCACTTATTGCATTCAAAATAGTAAGATTAACACATTATAGATGTGTTTAAGGTCAAAACATTCAAAAATACCCATACATTGCAATCAAAGTATCAAATTGTGCATATGCTTTAGGTACATTAGGTTAATATAATCAACAGGTAAACTCTATTTTCCTCACTAATTGCTTTCAAAACAGGGAATATAACATATTATATCTGAATTTTAGGTCAATATATTCAAAAATGAACTTATTTAAACACATAAATTGCATTCAAAATATATAAGGTTTATTTCATCAACAGGTGAACTATATTTTCCACACAAATTGCATTCAAAATAGTAAGACCCATTATAGATGTATTTAAGGTCAATACATTCAAAAATGATCTCAAATATATCCATAAATTGCATTGAAAGTGGGAAATTGTGCATATTCTTTAGGTATATTAGGTCAATGCTTTCAAATCCGGGAATATAACACATTATATATGATTTTTGGTCAATATATTCACAAATGAACACAAATATACCCATAAAAAGGATTGAAAGTGGGAAATTGTGCATATCCTTTAGGTTAATGTAATCAAAAGTGAACTCTATTTACCTCACTAATTGCATTCAAAACAGTGAATATAACACATTATATATGAATTTTAGGTCAATATATTAACAAATGAGCACAAATGTACCCATACAATGCATTGAATGAGGGAAATTGTGCATATTCTTTACAAATGAACTCAAATATACCCATAAATTGCATGCAAAATAGGAAATTCGGCATATTCTTTAGGTATCTTAGGTCAATATAATCAACAGGAGAACTCTATTTTCCTCACTAATTGCATTCAAAACAGTGAATATAACATATAATATATGTATTTTAGGTCAATATATTCACAAATGAACTCAAATATACCCATAAATTGCATTCAAAACAGTGAATATAACATATAATATATGTATTTTAGGTCAATATATTAAAAAATGAACACATTTAAACCCATAAATTACATTCACAGTGGGAAATTGTGAATATTCTTTAGGTATATAAGGTCAATATAATCAACAGGTGAACTCTATTTTCCTCACTAATCGCATTCAAAATAGTAAATATAACACATTTTATATTAATTTTAGGTCAGTATATTCAAAACTGAACTCATTTAAATCCATAAATTGCATTAAAAAGTGGAAAATTGTGCATCTTCTTTAGGTAAATTAGGTCCATATAATCAACAGGTGAACTGGCTGAATTGACTCTTCATTTCCAGACTCACAATTTGCAGTTGACACTTTTCACATGTGGAGGGCGGACAGAACAATCCATGGTGGTGGTCTCATTGCGTACCTAAGATCGGATATGGCAGGTGAAAGAAAAACAGACTTGGAATTCCAAAATATAGAATCAATCTGCGTAGAGATCAAAGTGGATAAGACAAACTGGGTTATTTATGGAGCCTACAAACCACCAGGCATGAAACATGAAACTTTTATAAATGACTGTGCTACTGTTTTAGACAAAGTTTTAAATACTTGTGATAATATTATGCTTTTAGGAGATTTAAATTTTGATATGTTGGAAGATGGTAAATGTCAACCACTGAACTTAGTCTGTGATGTTTTTTATCTTGAAACCCTTATTAAGGACCCAACCTGTTTCTCAAAACATAGCAAACCTTCACTTCTAGATGTTGTTCTTACAAACACAAAGAATAAGATAAATACAACTGTTAATTTTAATTGTTCTCTCAGTGACATTCACAATATGTACAACCAAGATATAGTACTTACAGAAGTTTTAAACATTTTGATGTTGATCATTTTAATTCTGATTTGGATTGTACACTGAACAATTTAGGTTGTAAGTCTCATGATTCCAATAGCAACTATGATCAGTTTAGTCAGGCTTTCCTGGAAGTTGCAAACAAACATGCTCCCTTGAAACAGAAAAATGTTTCAACAAACCTTTACCCTATATGGACAAGGAATTGAAATCTGCTATTTATAGGAAAAGAATGCTGCAAAATAAATATTATAGACATAGAACATCTAAGTTTTTTAGAAAACAAAGAAATTTTTGTACCAGTTTAAAAAGGAAAAGTATGAACAAATATTTTATTGATAGATGTGTTGGTGGCTGTAAATCAGAAAGTTTCTGTCCTACTGTTAAACCATTTTTAACCAACAAGGGTTGTTTAAAACACACCGATGTCTTTTTAAATGAAAACAATGTTTTAGTTTCTGATCAAGAAAATGTATGCAATTTTTTTAATAACTACTTTGTAAATGTGGCTAGAAACATTGGGAATGACAATATAGCAGTTTGGTATTTCGGGAAAGAACATTATCTGGAGAATATTTCTGTGTTTAATTTATTACCTAGATAATACACACACATACAGTAATAGTCTTCATTTACCACATGTCAACATGACAATTGTGTGGTTTGTTTTGTCTTTTGTGCAGTTAACTAATGCCTGAAGCACCATTTTCACATCCAAATTAATCTCGCTGAAGTGCCCAACAATGTATCTGCACACTGTCAATTTGTTAGGAATGAGATAATGTGATGAACCTTGGTATGTTGCATTTGGGTCAAAGCTGCTGATACTTACAATAGAATCACTGTTACTAAAAATAGAATGATTGTTTCAGAACAGTAACTTGAGTTTGGAATGACATTGACCAATAACTTGAGTTTGGAGTGACATATTCTGACCAAACTTGAGCGACCCAGGATCATTTGGTCTTCTTGTTACTGCTAGGAAGACCGTTTTTCACAAAGCGACCCTAATTTTTCATCTTATCATGAGGACATAATATTTTTGCACATGCATTCCTTTTATATATTTTTTAAACAAAAGCTAAGAATCAATATTATGTTTTTCTGGACATAGTTTTATTTTTATAATTAAATATAAGTGCTTTATAATTGCAGCATTTAGAATAAGCAATTGAATATATAACTTCAAAATTACAAAAAATGGCCAGATACATGTACTTGGGCAATGTTCAGAAACCTGAAATAGATGTGTCGCACTGCGTAAAACAAGTTATTTTTCATGCGACCATAAATACCAGAGTTATGACCCTTTCTTATTTTTTACACTATATGTATTTATATGCAGTCTTGTGACACAATCTCCTCATTCTATATTGGAGTTATGGCCCATTGTTATTGTGATAAAATGTAACCTTGTGAATCAAAATCCTCATTCTCTATTGCATAGAATTTTGGAAAAATTTCTTTCAGATTTAGACAAATTAATACCCATAATGTACAGATGTGTGCAAATTAAGGAGTACATAATTATACATGTAGTGTGTGGAATAGTGCAGATATTGATGCATCTGTGTCCTATGTATCCACGACTAGTTAAGATGTTGCCATGAACTAGGTTGAGCCTTGTAGGGCTAACTTTTACATGGATTTTATTATCATTATATTGTTATTGTCATTATATTGTTTATCCAAAAGGAACCATACGTTGTGAATATGGTAGAAAACTATGGAGAGGTTAGTAAAAAAGAAAAGAACTCTCCATTTGAGTTTCAGCTCAATGGAAAACATTGGATGGATATAAATGAAGGTATATTAAATTATTCTGAAAGAAATTAAAGTTATTCTGATCAGATTTAAGCTATTGTGATTGCCCTGTGTCAGTCTTTTGTCTAAATTTTGCTTCAAATGCCATCTCATCTGTAACTGCTTTGCCAATTGTGCTGAAACTTCTTAGCAATATCCTTGCATGGCCCCATATCAGATTCCTTCATATCGAGTTGATCCATGCAAAGCTCTGGTTGCCAAATTCTAGTTTATCCATGCAGAACTCTTGGTGCCATTGCAATGGAAAATATTTTTTTTAAATCTTGTCAGAAACTGCTGGCCCCCTGATTTCAAAATAATTTTACAGAAATGTTTCTTGGGTGACCCTCCACAACATTCTATTTCTGTCATCAAAAAATACAACCGCCAAGGTGTAAAAGCTGTCTAAGCTGAAGCATAAGCTATACTATGATTTTGTGAAATAAAAGAAATGTATCTCGTCAGTTTTGGCAGAAGTAGTAGGCATGTTGCTGTTTCATTGTGATTTTCTGTATGCAAATGGCAGTAATTGATTGATCTGTCTGTCCATCAAATGTATGATTACTATTGAAGATTGTATCTCAACGACAAATGTTGAAACTCAGTGAAACTTTGCATGTTTCACATGTTTTCCAGATATCTGATAGCGGCAAGTTATGTCAATTTTTTATTGAATTATCTTCCCATTTCTGACTACATTGTGTGTTTGTCAGTGTTTAGTATGCAGCTGTTGGCATGACTGTGGCTTCCTGTCAAAGTTGTGATCTTTATAAGGTGTTATGCATATTGTGTTTAATATATGTTATTGTTATACAGTAGAAGTAAAATAGTTGCTGGTGGTGCTGGGGGGCATTGAAACAATCAATCCAGGGCTGGGTACTGTCATAGTCTGTGCTGATGATCCGATTCATACATCAGGTTTGTGTTTACTTTATTAGTCCCTTACCTGTCATTGACAGGTTTTGGGACTACATGGTTGTGCCCTTCAGTGTGTCTGTCCATCTTGTCAGTCCATTCCCAAATTCATGTCCAGGCTATAACTTCTGCATGTGTGGAGCAGTTTTCAAATATCTTCATACAGTTGTTGCCAATTACACAACTTTGTATTTTTGATCTAGACCAGTATTTATTTGGGTCTGTAAGATAAGGTCACAGGGAACCCTGCTTAGAGTTTGATTGCTGGAAAACAAAAGGAACCATTGTCCTCAGACTTCATATGCACCATGCAACGGCTGACCTCTATTGTTACAAAGGTCAGTAGTCGAAGGAGCTTTCACTTGGAAAACTACAAGGCTTGTTAATTTCAAATGGTATGGACGCCTTGGTTTTGACTATAAAATACTCTAATAGATACCAGGGCAGTATTTCAGTGATCATGGTCACAGGATCTGAGAATGACTGAGCCCATTGTCTTCAAACTTAATAGGCGTGTTGGTTTAGTACATGACCTCCTATGCATATTGAGGTAGTTGGTCAAAGGTCAAGACAATAGGGCTTATACGTAGAAATTATTACTTCTCAGTATTAAGACTTCATTGACACCTTCATATTCATTTGTAGATGCCCCTCTTGATATTTGGGTTAAAAGTCAAGGTCATTGGGCCTTGACTCAGGAAATCGTTCATCCCACTCACTGTTTGATGAACATGGGAAAAAAGTTATATAAATATGAATGTGTTGCCACTCAAACTTGAAATATAACTTATGATGAACGTATATGTAACATATGATAAAAGGATGTGTATCTTGGACAAGTTACATAACTGTATTAAACTGTTCTATTACTAATTTGTTCTCAGACATTTGACCCTTTTTCAATTAGAAAATGTGTTTGCTACTTTGAACTTTATTTCTTATTACCACTGTCGGGCAAATTTTGTCCTGCCAAGCAATTATCCATATAGCTGTTTATAAGAGATTGTATAAATCTTTGTTCATGCAAGAATCTTGTCGGAGTCTGGTGTTCACCTGTATGTGGAAGTGGGGAGAGAGGTACGATCAAACTGTTCCATTTGTATTTTTAGCATAGTGTGGACAGCGGTTAACACTGTTTCAGAATGTCGTAGTGTCCTATGAACACTTTCCTAGTTAATATCTATAAGTTCATGTGTGGTTCAGTGTCTTCATTTGAAACATAACGCTGTCCTCAGTAGCAAGTTTTACTCTGTCCTCAGTGTGTAGCACATACATACTGTTTGTAATTCTTCACTTTTGCTAGCCTTGTTTTTAGTCGTTTGAAACAAACATCTTATATAACATTTTCCAAAAAACACAGTAACCTCCATGCACCTAAATTAAGTATTTGTGTAAGCGTGGTCTCAAGGATGTGCAGATCTTGTCAATATGGTTGGAGTTAATCATTCATGTATCAATGCTATATATGAGGGTATTCATCACTATCAAGGATAAATACAGTTTAATTGAGACATCAAATGTATATTCAACATATTTAATGTTAAAATACAACTAATATTTCATCTGTGCTCAGTTTTATTTTTTCATTTCAATTTTAGATCGTTGTGTGGGAAAGGAATGGATTTTCCAATGCATTGTGGATGGGGCAATAAAGCCTATTCTAAGACATGATGAGACACGTATATGCGACAGCGAGGATGATAATTATGTTGTGCTGGGTTTTGAAGCTTTTACATTAAACAAGAAAATTACTGTACAAACCTCAAGAAAAGTTTATGGACAGAAGAGATGTCAGAAATTACAAGCCTGTGTTTACTGTGGGAAACTAGCGACAAACATTTCAAGGCATTTGCAGGGATTACGTTCAGACGAACATGAAATTGCCAAAATATGTAACTTGAAAAAAGGGTCAAAAGAAAGAAGAAAGGCATGGATTAAAATATCTTGAAAAGGAAACAATGCCCACAATAATAAAGTAAAAAAGCAAGGGTGTGGAATGATCATTCCTAAATACAGACCCATTCAAGCTAAAGAAAGTTTGAAGTACCTCCCTTGTGAGTACTGTATGGCATATATAGTAGACAGAGATCTTTGGAAACACCACAAAACATGTGTTGCAAAACCTACAGAGGTAAAAAGTGAGGCCCTGTTCGTAACTCCTCCTACCAGTCAAATGTTCAGACCAATTGTACAGAAATGTGATTTCTAAACTCAGGGATGATCACATTGCTGCAAAAATAATGTCAGACCAACTGATATTAGAATTTGGACAAAGAAGGTATGATAAAACAGGAAAACATCAACATGCACACCAACATATAGCACAAAGAATGAGAGAGTTAGGAAGATTTGTCATCCGAGCAAATAAATTAGACCCCTCTCTGAAACAGTTATCGGACTGTATTAAAGCAACTAAATGGAAAACAATCATTGAGGCTGTGAAATGTGAAGCGGGATTTGATAAGGAAACAATAATCTATGGAAGCCCAAAAAATGCGCCAAAATTCTAAGGAACGAAGCAAATGAAACAGGGGATGGATACACACGTGAAATGTGCTCACAATTCTTAGAAAACTATGATGACGAGTGGAGTGAACGAGTAGATGCGCCTGCAAGAGATTGTTTGTCAACAGCCACTTACAACCGTACACTTTTTCTTGTGTGGAGCATGCTTCAATACATATCAAGGTGATGAAGTAGGGTATATATCACCTTCAGTGATGGCTCTAGTTAAATTTTAATAGAATTTGCACGATAATATTTTCTGCTGTAGATTTTGAACCAGACAGTGATCAGTCAGATGATGATGAGGGTGGGGATCAAATCACAGATGACATTCTACAGACCCAAATGGCTCGACAACTGTTTCAGATCTGAGACCTCGAAAGGAAGGTAATGTTATAAATTTATGTTTTAAATTGAAGAAATTTTAATTCTGGGTGGTTACATCTATGGCATAGGTTATATGTATGAAAATTTGTAGAGAGCAGGTTTCACGTCGAATGGTTAATGATCAAGGTCACACTTGGCTGACAAATGTCAGAATACTGTTCTAGTCACCATAATTTTGTCTGCTACATTTATTGGGAACCGTTTGAGGGATTTTTAAATAACTTGGCACATATGTTCACCGTAATGAGAGGACATGCAAGACGAAAGTCAGAATACTCTTCTAGTCTGTGTTTTGTCTGACTTTCTGTTTACCTTTGGCACATGCATTTAATCTTTATAAACTATATCAAGGAAGCCTATTTTCCTTCTATCATGTAGATGTTTTGAAAAATTCATTTGGCTGAGCTGTGTATTATTTAGGGAAAAGAAGTGCTTCTTCAAGTGTCGAAGACTTTGATGATGATGTGAAATATGCGGATTGGAAACCTCCTGAAAGGAAGATCTCAAGGAGATTAGGTAAATAACTTAATTTTAAAGCTCTTGAGAAAAAGAACTCTCACTGTCAGGTGAGTTAAGTGCTTCCAATTTCAAGGCAATGTCAGATATGAGAGGATATTTGCCATTACTAGCGAGATTTATTTTTCATTTAAGTGTATATACGAGGTTTGTCCAAACAATATGGGTAAAATATTAATCAAATGAGAACGAAATGCAGTACAGATTTCTAATACATGTATATCAAAGAAAATTGAATAAATCATTGATAAGTACAAAACACTGAATACAATTCAATGGTATTGTTATACTGGAATAAGGCATCCGTTGGAAAGAACTGATTCAAGTAACATAGAAGGATGCTCCTCGGTATGCTCACTGTATTTGGCAAGTTAGAGAACCCAGGCAACCGTTTAAAAATAGCTAGGTTATCAATGAGGCTTTAAACTGAATAAAAAACTGAATGAAAAGTGTGTCAACAGATCAGTTGGACAATTTGTGTTCACTGTGTTAATGTAAACGGGATTTTCAATAACAAAATATTGAACTCTAATATTTTATTTTGTTAGGTGTTTTGGATGATACCGATAAATCTGACACCTCGGATGATGATGTAGAGCCACATACAATAGTGAAGAAGACAAAACGTAAGTTTAACAAAATATATTTTACTTTTACCTAAGGAAAAACAATCAGAATACAGAGTTACGCACTTGGGTAGTTGTTAAATTTACTTAAACTCCACCAGTTGAAATGGATCGAAGTCACTTTAACACCTGATATCATCTGACATGTGAATCAAATGTATTCGCATTCAGCAGGGTTTATACCTAAATCTTAAGTGAGTAGGAGTTGCCTAATTAGGAAGTAGTCTTTACAAATTACATGTATACTTAAGAGCTTGGCCCAAATTTGGAGTCTTCGAGGTCCCAAGCTATGATTAGGTTTAAACCATGGACAGATACGGGCTGCTTATACACTTTACAAACGCCTTTTTTAGCAGTATTAAGCAGTTCCTCAATCTATATGTTACCAAGCATATGCTTCCATACATTTACTAAATGAACTGGAAATGGTATGACAATATCATATACCTGCCATGTTTCCATACAAAGTGACTGTTTTGAAAACCTAAAATATGTCTTGATACAAGTGGTGCATTTCAGTTTGTTTTCAGCATATTTGGGAACTTTGAATACTAAGTGTTACTTAATAAGGTGTAATTATGATTTTGCAGAAAGAGAGTTCAATTATGAATTGGAAAGAAGAATTGTCGAAAAGATGTTTGAAAAGCACATCAACCTGTTCAGAGTGCCAGGAAAGTTAGAAATAATAAATATTCAAAGAAAGGAAGAACTTCTTGCAAGATTTGAGTGGACCAAACTGAAGTATTGTGTGCATAATATGATACAGGCAAAAAAAAGGATGCTGAAGAAAAAATAACACTTTCAAAGCAAATTTTGATATTTACGTTTTGGTCTTCACAACCTTGAGGTCTGGAGCCATGTATAAGATATGGTTTGGAGTATTTGAATAAAACTTGGTAGAAATGTTTACTACTATAAGGAAATGTGATTTTGCAAGTTTCTGTCAGATTGCCTGATCAACACTTTAGTTGTGTCCCCTGGTACTTTTTTCGGCGCAGCCGTACTAACATGGTTTTGCTACTTACATATTCAGTGTTTTGTAAACCAATCAAATCTAACGTTAACCACTAAGGCAATTTCGCGCCATTTCTCTTCAACCGAAAAATATGTGTAACCTTGACGCAGATTGGTTACCATTTTGTATAGTGTATTTCAAGATTTAAGTAGTGTTGTTATTCATCACCACGGGAAATTGTCCGGTGTTGGAATTAAGAAGACCTTCTTGGTTTTATGTACCAGTCGCGAACGTTTATATTGTTTTAGTCAGCTAAATCGCTATGTAACAAGTTTATTAACATGGATGTGTGAATTCACGACTTATGCAATAAGTAATGATGAACTACGTATATTGAAACAGACAATACTGTGTCTATGACTAATCACACTATAGAGTTATTTGTATCCAGTCTTCTTCGCAGTATTTTCTATAATTAGAAAGGCGAGTCGACATGCGTCCACAGATATTCAGCGAGCCGCTTGCAACGACTCACTAATGACCCAAATGTAGGATAGTAAACATGCGTAAAAAAAGCGTTTGCGAGTGTGCACTGAATAAACAGCATTCACTATCATAGAAATGCCGCTGTGACTATGGAAATTGCAAGAAAAACTAAATAATTCGAACGTAAGTGACTATATCGTTTCGTTGGCATGCCAAAATTATGCCGATGCCTGTAAATGTGTAGTGATTTAAGGTCATTTAAACAGCTGTCTATGCGGAATCTGCGTATATTTTAAAATGCGACAAATCGTTACTTCGCATCTTGTTACTCTAATTCGCCACGCTAATAAATTTGTAATACGTATCTGTACAATCCTTGATGTAAGAACGAAATACTGCCTTCTGTAAATTCGAAATGACCTGAAATCAAACCGATTAGCAAGATAGTCAAAATTTCCTTCTACACGAAAGGCTGTACATTGTGTACACATTTGGTTTTAGCGCTGGAAAATACCCATCTACATTTGTATTATAAACTCAGTTGTTACGTGATCGTGCCGACCATAGAATTTAGTATAAGAAACGAACGGTGATTTCGTTCACTGCGACTAAATCATTGGTTATAGTAGAAAGATTAAAAAGGTCAAATATCAAAATATACTGGGTAATACAGCAGCGTATGAATGTAACTGTAGTGGAATCAAAGCGCTGTGTGGGAGCGTACTTCGCAGTGATCTCGGGGTTTCTGTAGTATAGCGTAATTGAATGACCGGCAGTCGTAACATTAAGCATTTTTTTGTTGAACAGCAAATTTAATTTGCAAACTTCAAGTTGCGCCGACCATCTTTTTTAAAGATATTTCTTGTTTATGTTGTATTCTAAATAGAAAGAGTCTGTCTTGAGCCATATACATGACATGGCGTAGAGTATTTCAATAAAAGTTGGTAGCAATGTTTACTACTGTGAGGAAATGTGGCTATGCAAGTTGGATTGCCTGAGGAACACTAACAGAGTTGTGTCCTGTAGTACTTTTTCTTATATATTCTTTATAGAAACTTAAAAATTCTTGTTCTCTGAAGCTGGTTGTAAGAATTTAATTTTATTCGGCACAACTAATCATCTAATGACTCTACCAGAATTGCTTAAATAAAGATAATCCATTAAAAATTGAGACCCCAGTTGAGTGGGGCTGTTTTCCTTATATAAATTTATATACATGATATAGAAACTTTAAAAACCTTCTTTGGAACCAGTGTTCAGAATTTAGTTTTATTTGGCAAAAATCAACATCAAATGGCCTCTAACCAAAATTGCTAGAAGAAAATTTATCGCTCTAGAAACGAGGCCCCCAGAGGAGTGGCTGTTTTTGTGACATAATATATAGAAACTTCAAATATTTGATTGGGCTGTCTTATGGACAGCTGTTGTTTCAAGTACATGTAACTTTATTATGTTAAACAGCAAGCCCAGAGAGTATTTTTATGAACTTTTGAAATCCTGGTATCATGGTCAAGAAACTAGGTCACTGGGTAAAATTAAAGAAAAACTGTTGGATGCTCCAGAATTGCATAGGGTCATTTTTCCAAAGTCGGACAAATAACTATAGTCGCATAACATTTATATAAGGTAATATGTCTCATTTGTGTGTACGTTTGAAATTAAAATTTAGGTTTTACTTTAAATTAGTTTGTACTTCTGTTAAAATGTGTTTTGTATTTTGTACTTCTGTTATAAGGTTTACTTTTCCACTTTTAGCTTGACTATTCGGAGAATAGTAGAGGTGTTATACTAATCCAGGCATTGGTGTCATGTCCTTGTATCTCCATAAAGAATGGATATGTGACTTTGAAACTTTTTATAACTTTCCTAGGTCATTAAACATACTCAGCAGTGTAAGTCCCATAACTCTGATATGTATTTTGACAAAGTTAAGCCCCTTCTTGGACTAAGCAGGGATTTCTATCTCCAAAACTACTGTAGATATTGGGTTAAAACTTTACATTAGTCTTCGGGGTCAATGAACAATGTCATACTTTTAGTTTCCATTAATTCTTGCTTGAATTTTGTCAAAATAATTCCCCTTTCTGTTCTTGGAAAATCCTGGTTAAAGTTTTGCATGCAATTTGCTATCTTCAAAACTAATGCAGATATTGAATTGAAACTTCACACACATAAATGGAGGTAACAGGGTCAGGTCTAATAACTCTTACTTGCATTTAAACAACAAAAAGTATATGCCACATAATGTACTTAGACAATGCACATTACAGTTTACTTTTCAGTAACTACTACATTTGTATATACCTGCCAATTTTACAGACATGTTTTAAAGGTATGGGGAGAATACTGACATTATGACAGCAAAATGGCACCAATCAAACTGCACTGAATGTTAATAATATTTTTTGGAATACGTTTCTTATTACATAAAAAATTACCTGTTTACTTCTTCATGATACTTCTTCATCTTTGCCTAGTGGAAAGGTAGTGTATGGGAATGGAGTTGCAGTGCTGAGACTATATGCCAAATAGTTATCTTTCATGGTATAACCATGTCTCCTGTTATAGTATAGCTCTGAATGAGGACACTGTTTAACAGACAAATGGGGACAATATTATTATCCTAATGAGGACTTAAGCACACATCAAGTATAATTAATACTAGTTTTTATCAATAAAAAGTCAGTTAATAGAATAGGGTGAGACAGATTGAAATATGTATAGTTGGTTTCATTTTATCACAGAGTGCAACATGCATGATACTTATGTTTAGTTTCACCAATCAAATTTTTCAGATTTCTCAATATAGCGAGCTTCTTCTTAAAAGAGCCCAGTATTTCAATAGTGATCACATCTCGGACACTATAACTTTAGAAGTATTTGTTGTAATGCTTTCAAACTTTGTACATATTCATTGTACCATTTAGTTTTCAAGGTGCATAACTAGGCTGAGGTTTAAGTAGAGATGAGCTCCCCAAGTACCTAAAGTAAATCAAAATTACTTTATAAGTATTTGCTGCATTGCTTTCTAATTTGAAAGTCTCTCAAGCTGCATTACTATGTTTAGGTTTAATTACAAATTATCTCTACATTTACACTAGCATTCATCATTCTGTAGTCAAAGTTCATTGGTGAGGTGTATGAATCGTCTTAAGTGATATTGTTTGCTACAAAAATATAGTCTTGTATGAAATCTAATATACCTAAGAATCATGCATCTACAATTTTAAGCTGATTGAAGTTTGTTTAATGCATTGTTTGATTTTGAATTCAAAAAGTTCTGTTGAATAAAATAATGAACTTGCGTTTGGTATTTGTTGCATTTTATCAGCTCACTTAAGTGAACTGTGATCACTTGCCATCTGTAATACAGTGAACGAGATGGACCTACAGGCAGTAACTTTACTTTTGAGTGAGGAAACATTTTAATATTCTGCTTATTTAGCTGTTCCCTTCTACCTTAGAATGTGGAATTTCCTAAAACTATGAACTGGAAAATTTGTCCTCAATTTCACAAAATCTGAAGTAATGATATCACTTGATCGTCTGAGGCATTGCCATCCCAAAAATATAGTACTCAAAATTTGCTAAGGGTCACCTATGGCTACTACTAATATGTCCTCGTAAAGGCCTTTAATTTCGGCGAAAGTGTACATTGGCTATGAAACAGCTATATTTTCCATTTCAAAAAATGATTATACCAGTTGACTTGGATTGTACTAGAAAATTACTTGAATGTGATTTTCCCTGCATAATGCCAAGGGCTATAACACAAGAACAACTTCCAATGAGAAGTATAAAACTCCATTATGTAGCTTGATTTCCAGTCACATTTATGTCTGACTAAGGAATATAAAAAAAATCATTTTGATGTGCGCTGTCAAGAAATTTTGATCTTTATATTGACGTCACTTTGTCGTCAGAGTATGTGATTTGAACCAAAATAATAACAGAGGTGGTCTTTGGCAAATTTTGAGTAGTATAGTATTATTTCAAATATTCCTATAATATAAGTAAGCGCCTTGAAACTCCGCATATTGGTTTACTATCATGACAATAGGAGGTCCCTGGATCTTCACATAATTGCGTATGTACAATCCAACTTTCTGGAGAGACCACTTGCATTAAGAAACCACTTTATCTCAACATGATAATTTAAGAACAAAATATGTTTTAGTTAGAAGTCTTTTATCAAGATGTTTAACTTCCCTTGAGTGGTCTCTTGATACAAGCTATACTAGAAGAAATAAAAGTTGACAGGTCGTGCTGAATCATGACATATTATTAAAGATTCAGATGTAGTTTCATTCAACACCCTTCAGCATGCATATCCTCTACCAGTCTATCGGAGGGGGACTATGCGATTGCTCGTTATATGTCGGTCTGTCTGCAGCTTTACTTCTACACCCATTGACCAATTTTCAAATAACTTTTCAGGTTGCAATGATTAACTGTGTTGTGTACTGTTTTGTCAATAAAATTAACCAAATACAACCACTGTTTATCAAAAGTTTCCGTCTTTCACGTCATTCAAGACTGCACTTATTTTAAAGATGTATTTAAATGCAAAGAAAAAAAGGCGAAAAAAGGGGTGTTAACCACGATGTTTACCTCACATTTTAGCTTCAGCCACAGAAACCTATAATGTGGATTAAAACCATCTAATTTGGTAGTCTCGTACATGTTACGACTGAACATCAAACGAGAAAAATCTTGCATGAAAGTAGCGCCATTCACCGATTGTTCGTGTTTCTCAAACTTGACTTTATTTCAGACGGAGGAAAATGGCACTATATATTAATAGGGACTACATTTGCAGCATCGATACCTACACCATTGTTGCCCCTTACAGTTGCACAAAACAGCCAGGCGGCTACCTATAAGCACTGTATAAGTATTGAGGGATATTGATATATTTGTATACACATTTTTACCAGAGCAAGACGATATGGTACACCCAGCTCATTAGCTTGAAGATCAAGGTGGCTCTTAAGGCGCAAACCTCTTTAATATGAATACTTTGTGTGTCCGGAGCATAGCTTTGTTATACATTGAGAGATTTTTAAATAATTTTACATATATATTAACCATACAATTTGATGTGTTTCGAGTTCCATAGCTTTGAAGTCAAGGCGAGCATGGGTCTTGAACCTATTGCTAAGGATTGTATAGCATTTTATGTCAAGAACATAACTTTAATGTCTATTGGTGACTAATCAATACGGCTCCTAGGTGCGCGATTCTCGTCCCGTGCTACCTACGTGTTCATACAACGGCGGCCTATGCGCCTCTTATGCAAATTGCAACCTGAAACTATGGAATCCATGAACAGTACCGTCAGTTGAAAAAAACTCGGATGTAGCGGAAGTTGTTTGCTAATATCCTACATTTCTGTGTTCATCGTAAACTTTCAGCATGAAAAGCAAAACTCGGCAAGTGTGGCAACGTGCATAAGCGTCTGGTTTTAAACATGTTTTCTATTCGTAATACTCAACAATAGAAGAATTTTAACATTCATTATTTTAAATCATTGTCCCGGACAGCTTAACTTCTGTGAGTAAGTTTTTTTGGAAGTGGTCATTTTATAATAACGAACGGCGCCTGTGTGCAATATAGTTTATAGTGTTAAAATGTCCTCACTTGCTAATGTTCACAATTGGCTGGAGATTTTCATATTGAGCTAGGCCTATTTTGACCATCAAAATGGAAAGGAGATATCATTTAACGTATTATGTTATTTTTTGGGTACCGGAGTCCTTCTATAAATGAGTGTCTTCATTATGCTACAAAATTCTGGCGTCCTCGATCTACACCATATCCCAGTATGGGTGTAGGTGTGGGTGGGTGAGTGTGTGTGTGTGTGTGCGTGTGCGTGTGTGAATTATTGTTTGTTTGTGCGTGTTTATATTGTTAATAGAAGGCCATATTGAATTAAAGATGTACAATTTAATGTTTACCATAAATATGTAACCTTCTGAAAATAAAGAATTTATTATTATTATTATTAAAACAACGGCGACAAAATCAGAATTGCAATGTTGTTAGAAGCCAGATAAACAGAGTTAATGTCCCCGACTGCCCTTTCAGGAGTTTGTTGGTCACTAATTGAAAACCATTACATCAGTGAAGAGCTATATGGCTATGGCGATGATAAAGTCAAGAAACGTGTACTTTTCACGATATATTGTACATAATTTATATATTGTGGCTAAGTAGTTAAGTAGTTCTTACATACAGTATTTTTATTTATCTAAAATGTCAATGATTTAATAAGAGTCTTGGTTTTGAACGAACGCGTCTTTGTAAAAGGTTTCTAAGCTGTTGATAGTGTTCGCAAAGAGAGAAACTGTAGCGCAGGTTAATATTTGTCATCTTCCTTATCATCTTTAAGATAATAGTTAAAGGAATATTGTGAAGAAAACATTAGTTCTGGCACGGACATATAAACCATTTATATGTCCGTGGTTCTGGTGAAAATATTCGTTGAATAAATTATGAACGTATATCAGCAAATAACCAGACAAATGACAACATCTAGCATTGAAACCACAAATCCAATATGTTTGACATGGTACATCGTTAGATAATGTCACGTTTCGACAAGTACAGAAAGTTGGCGTGTCAGAATGCACATGATATGTCTACGCATGTAGTTTGATAACCATGTTGAGGCCAATTTCCGTATTTTCGATACAGAAAAGTATACTTATCCGGGCAATAGTTATCTTCGTATGGGTTACTTGCCTAGACAACCATCCTTCTACAAACATGAGCCAACAATGAAAAAGATTAAAATATATGATAATTAAGTGTCATTCATAGGTTCAATGAAACATCCCTTGGAAGTTATATATATAGTATTCTACGTGTCATACAAACAGAGCATCTGTATAGTATAACATGTAAGCCGCCATAGCACACGAATTATTATAGTGCGTACGTGTTCCAGAGCATGTCTTTGTGGACGAACCAGTGGAAGTTGTATGCGTATGTCACGATATAGAATCACATTGTCTACTAAGGATGTTTTCACCACATTGGAACCCATGCCCAACGATTGCTGTATTGTTATATTTCATTGCAGTATTGTGTTTATTAAAAGAAAAATAATATTTCATAACTTGGTCTAAAATGATTTCCGAGGAGGCTAGTACGAACGAATACCACCCGTTGCTGCACAGATTTACAGTATTAAAAACTGTAACCTAATCTTCTATTCTTCAATATGAGTCATTTGGATACCCTCTGACATTATGCTGAAATTGTCTATGGGAATTGGTATTAAAAGTCGCATAGTTTCACTTTCTGAAGGAAGTAAATATATATACAAGACAATTTTCAATTCCAGTTTACAGACGTATATATATGTTTATGACCTCAAATCACGATTACAGAAGATTACTCATTGGTATACTGATGAGAACAAGAATGTTATTTGGCGATCTAATTAAAGTCAGCTCCCAAAGACGCACTCATGTCACGTGACGATAGTGAGGTGGTATTAAAGCCTCATTAACACCGGATCGTACGTGTTCTGGATCGTGCGATTGGTGGCAATTTGGCAGAGGTACGACCAATCGGCAATGTTTGCTACGATCTCCATTTGCTCAGGCTTCTTAAGACTGGTGGTAGTAATCGTGCGACTAGTGGTTACGCTCTGCGACCGATCGTACGATCAATAGTTGCGATTAGCACCCTACCGGACCATCAATCGTGGTGACATGCGACCGTTCGCACGATCGATCGCAACCAGAGGTCGCACGATTACCTACGATTGATCTTGCAATCGATCTTCTCTAATCGTTGGTGATCGCACGAACACGCACACCGCCGATCGTACGATGACCTACCACCAATCTTAAGAACAATCAATAGGTGGCACCACCAATCGTCAGGTGACAGGATCGGCAGCACGATCAATCGTGCGACTACTTGAACCACGATCATGCACGACTGGTGGTGCGTCCATGCGCGACTGGTGGTACGACCATGTAAGACCTGTCTGCGACCTCTTACGATTTGGAATCGCAGGTCAGAAGTTTTGAACATGACCATCGACCTTGCTGCGACTGATTTTGCTCTGGCGATCACCCACGATCTCTGCGACCAGTCGTGCGCTCTATCTACGATTTTACCACGATTCCATTTTTTTTCGATTGCATGCCCGGTGTGACTTAGCCCTAAGGCTCTGGTTTCAATCAGATTGGTGTTTTTGAAACTCACAATTTTCGTTTAACACAGGCTTCATCTGTCACAGTCTACCCTCTTACAAATACACTATATATATCTGCGATGCCCCTTGGCTAGGAGTGGACGTTTATTATAAAGTGATAACATATTATGTGTTGAAAATAATTTGATACATGCTTTAAATTATAACACTTTGTTACGAAGTCGTCAAAATATAACTAATTTTCCATAATGTTTATCAGGTCTGATTATAAACCAGAGATAAATAGTCATTTAGAATGTAACAAGCTCTTGAAAACTGTATCTTCACCTTTCAATAATTACCGTTGTTAAAAAAATAAAATATTTCCATATTGAAAGATTACCATCCAATTTGTGAATTTCATATTAAACATCCTTTAGAATTATACTTATAGTGAGATTGTATAACGTTTTCATATCTAATGTTACTAAATAGTTTTTACATGTTGATGTACCAATAAAAACCAATGCAATTGGTGATCTGTCAAGTTTTGAACTTGAATGACGTAATAGCAGCTTAGGAACTGATGTACTTTTCACCCGTTTACCTGATACCCGGTCAAACAAATTTTCATTGGACAACGCCACACGGAAATTAAAAGTCACATATTAACTGAAACGGTCAATATCGAGGACCGCCGTTTGTCAGAGTAAAATTTTCCAGTGCTTATATTTCCATATAGTGTCTTTGAATAAGCGTCTAGGAGTTATTTCCCTTAGCTCGTCAAGACGGTGTCTTCGGGTTCCGTTTTAATTGGCTTTATTAATATAAAAACAATACGTTCACTTGATTTTATTTTAATCGACGGAATTTACAAGAAACCATTAATGACTGCACAATGTTGAAATGTATATTTAGGCAGGCTACTGGATTAGTACCCAAAATGCGACCGTTATCATAACAAGTCGTCTGAAAGAATGCATTATTATGGTACATCAACATCTCCGGTCAATAGAATACAAAAAGGTTAAAATTAATGACTCAATTAATAAATTACATGATTTGAGCTCTCCTTAATTTAATGGTTTGTATGTGTCCACTTTTGGTGACGCACGAAATAACGTTATTCACCGTACTCAGACACAAACGTCAAAGTGAAACATCATTTGCCGTTAATGAATATATACCCTTGAGACAAGATTTTCAGTCATATGTTGATGAATGGTAATATACTAGTAGATATATGAATGTTTTAAAGGATCCATTGTCACAAAGAGTTCACGCTGATTGTTCGAAGAATACACTGGAGACCAAAGGCGTTAATACGACACCCAGACGATTGATTGTTGATCGTTCTGTTTCCATTGAATAAACCGCTTACTTGTCAATGTTAAAAATGACTGTTAACATTCAAAGCGACGTGTTGTCCTGTATAACACCCTGACAACATCATGACGGCACTGAATCTCCCTCCCTAGTGACATTGCCATGATTGCTTTTCTAACCTATAAACACAAACTACATCGAACCCATAGAAAACATTGTTTTGATAAAGAGGTCATCTGTCGACCATTCCTGCCTCATTCTCTGAAATTCTAACAATTGTTTCAGAAGGATAAATTTTGGAAGTCACGTTCATATTACTTTATTTAACGAAAAGCCAATACAAACCCTTGACGGTAATGTTTTTTTTACTAATTTTGTAAGAAAGTCCCATGATGATAATTTCTCATTATCATATCGACATTTTTTTAATGGATTCAGACAAATGTATTGTTAAAGTTTCCTGTTGAGTTATCTTACAAAATCTAGCACTGAGTTCTGACTGCCTGATTTTGATGGATGAAAATTGTGTAGATAGCACTTGATGCAATAATCATTTCCATCCTGAATGATACAATTATGCTTCAGTCGGTGCTAGGAAAAGTATGCGTGACTCTATCTGTTAAACCCATATACATACCGGTATGGAATAGTTATGTTATCTTCGTACATTCAATATTTTTGTTTTGCTTAAGGCAATGGTTTTATTCACCTTTATCCACCGAGTTTAAAATGAACAAGATTTAAACGCATAAAAGAAGAACACGATTTCACATTAAACGTAACTGGAATAAATATTCCCAAAATTTCTTCACGGCCATACAAGGATATAGGTCTATCAATATCATTTGCATTGATATTAAACATTCCATTAAATTGATTACTCTTTCTACTTCGATAACCGGAGTTATTATGAGCCAAATCTCTACCAGATATGATGCGCATTTAGTACGGAATTGCACAGATATTATTTATGCATTAAATTGATTTACTAATATTCTCGAAGCAACCGTTTTATAATCAAATATGTTATTACGATCGCATCATGAAAAAAAGCTCTGAAACAATATCTCTATATTCACGGTAACCATCTAAAAGAGGACGCAGAACGATTACATGATGGTGAGTTTAATAGAAGTGTCTAATAGCCAGCCATCAGTTTCAAACGATTGTGATTAATGAAGTACTCATTCTAATTCCTCATTGGTGCCAAGGGACCAAACACGTCGGTCATGGTCCTACGGTGCGAAATTGTTTATCTTTAGACTATTGTTGGTTAAACTGAGACATAATGATCTTGTCTCCGTTCAGTCAGACAATTAAATATATAAAACAAATTCATCTCGGTAATATAAATGGGTTATCAACCCATTCTTTACACAACTATAATGAACAATAACATTTTAATGAGGTAGTTATGACAAAATATTTTGGTTAATTCTTAAAAAGGAAGTACGCAAGAGTTACGTTGCCCACAGTAACGAAATTATGAACACAATTTTTAAGTCCATTTTCACTGTTTTGCACTACATTAAACCTCAATATTAAACCCACCTCAATAATAAGACCAGTTTTCAAGAGTTCCAAGGGTGGTCTTATTATCGAGGTTTTACTGTATTTTAAAACTCTGGACGTTTGATTGGATCTGTTTTCTTGATCTTACGAAAGCTTTTGATGTAGTGGATCATAAAATTGTACTTGAAAGCTCCGAATGTACCACTTCTCGAAAAACTCGTTAGCTTTGATGCGGTCTTATTTGATAAATAGAAGGCAATGTGTAAAAATCGGATCCAACAAGTCAACATTTCAAGAGGTCAAACAATTATTCTACATAGACCACAAATAACACCATCGCGACTTTATTCATTGAATTAGGGTGGCTATCATTTGAAAATAGATGTAAATTTCTCTCAGCATTAAGAAGTTCCTATAATTAGTTTTAAATGTTTCTGTATTAGACAGACAACGTATATTTACAGAAATTGAATTCCATACCTCACGAGCATAAACAGATAATGTTTGGTTACCATAATTTGATTTAAAGGAAAAGGGTACTATGTCATTGTTGGTGGTGGATCTTAATGAGTATGTAGAATTGTGGGTGAAAGAAATTATATCATGAAAGGAAGTGGGCATTTTCTTATGTGAGAATTTATGCACTATATAATTTCTGTAAATATACGTTGTCTGTCTGATACAGAAACATTTAAAAATAATTATAGGAACTTCATAATGCTTAAACAATGATATCAATAATATTTCATTATTGTATGTATGTGTCTTCTGTGAGGTGTCTGTTGTTGTTGTTGTTTTATTTTCAGATCATCTTAACTTTTGCAGTTTTTAATAGTCTCATTTACATCCTGATGTTAAAACATGATGTATTTGTACAATTTATTGTGTGTGTGTTTGTGAATGTGTTATTTGTTTGTTTGTGTGCGTGAGCGTGTGTGTTTGAATTCTTGTTTGTTTGTGCGTGTTTATATTGTTAATAGAAGGCCATATTGAAAAAAAAATTTTTTTATTGATAACCTTAAATACATAACCTTCTGAAAATAAAGAATTTATTATTATTATCATTATTATTAAAACAACGGCGACAAAATCAGAATTGCAATCCTAAACTGAGCCAGACAAACAGAGTTTATGCCCCCGACTGCCCTTTCAGAAGTTTGTTGGTCCCTAAACGAACCATTACTTCAGTGAAGAGCTATATGGCTATGGCGATGATAATGTCAAGAAACGTGTACTTTTCACGATATATTGTACATAATTTATATATTGTGGCTAAGTAGTTCTTACATACAGTATTTTTATTTATCTAAAATGTCAATGATTTAAGAAGAGTCTTGGTTTTGAACTAGACCGCGTCTTTGTAAAAGGTTTCTAAGCTGTTGATAGTGTTAGCAAAGAGAGAAACTTAAGTGCAGGTTAATGTTTGTCATCTTCCTTATAATCTTTAAGATAATAGTTAAAGGAATATTGTGAAGAAAACATTAGTTCTGGCACGGACATATAAACCATTTATATGTCCGTTGTTCTGGTGAAAATATTCGTTGAATAAATTATGAACGTATATCAGCAAATAACCAGACAAATGACAACATCTAGCATTGAAACCACAAATCCAATATGTTTGACATGGTACATCAATAGATAATGTCACGTTTCGACAAGTACAGAAAGTTGGCGTGTCAAAATGCACATGATATGTATACGCATTGTAGTTTGATAACCATGTTGAGGCCAATTTCCGTATTTTCGATACAGAAAAGTATACTTATCCGGACAATAGTTCCCTTCGTATGGGTTACTTGCCTAGACAACCATCCTTCTACAAACATGAGCCAACAATGAATAAGATTAAAATATATGAAAATTAAGTGTCACTCATAGGTTCAACGAAACACCCCTTGGAAGTTATATAGGTAGTATTCTACGTGTCATACAAACAGAGCATCTGTATAGTATAACATGTAAGCCGCCATAGCACACGAATTATTATAGTGCGTACGTGTTCCAGAGCATGTCTTTGTGGACGAACCAGTGGAAGCTGTATGCGTATGTCACTATATAGAATCACATTGTCTACTTAGGATGTTTTCACCGCAATGGAACCCATGCCCAGTCTACTAAGGATGTTTTCACCACAATGGAATCCATGCCCAGTCTACTAAGGATGTTTTCATCACAATGGAATCCATGCCCAGTATACTAAGGATGTTTTCACCACATTGGAACCCATGCCCAGTCTACTAAGGATGTTTTCACCACAATGGAACCCATGCCCAGTCTACTAAGGATGTTTTCACCACAATGGAATCCATGCCCAGTCTACTAAGGATGTTTTCACCACATTGGAACCCATGCCCAACGATTGCTGTATTGTTATATTTCATTGCAGTATTGTGTTTATTAAAAGAAAACTAATATTTCATAACTTGGTCTAAAATGATTTCCGAGGAGGCTAGTACGAACGAATACAACCCGTTGCTGCACAGATTTACAGTATTAAAAACTGTAACCTAATCTTCTATTCTTCAATATGAGTCATTTGGATACCCTCTGACATTATGCTGAAATTGTCTATGGGAATTGGTATTAAAAGTCGCATAGTTTCACTTTCTGAAGGAAGTAAATATATATACAAGACAATTTTCAATTCCAGTTTACAGACGTATATATATGTTTATGACCTCAAATCACGATTACAGAAGATTACTCATTGGTATACTGATGAGAACAAGAATGTTATTTGGCGATCTAATTAAAGTCAGCTCCCAAAGACGCACTCATGTCACGTGACGATAGTGAGGTGGTATTAAAGCCTCATTAACACCGGATCGTACGTGTTCTGGATCGTGCGATTGGTGGCAATTTGGCAGAGGTACGACCAATCGGCAATGTTTGCTACGATCTCCATTTGCTCAGGCTTCTTAAGACTGGTGGTAGGTAATCGTGCGACTAGTGGTTACGCTCTGCGACCGATCGTACGATCAATAGTTGCGATTAGCACCCTACCGGACCATCAATCGTGGTGACCTGCGACCGTTCGCACGATCGATCGCAACCAGAGGTCGCACGATTACCTACGATTGATCTTGCAATCGATCTTCTCCAATCGTTGGTGATCGCACGAACACGCACACCGCCGATCGTACGATGACCTACCACCAATCTTAAGAACAATCGATAGGTGGCACCACCAATCGTCAGGTGACAGGATCGGCAGCACGATCAATCGTGCGACTACTTGAACCACGATCATGCACGACTGGTGGTGCGTCCATGCGCGACTGGTGGTACGACCATGTAAGACCTGTCTGAGACCTCTTACGATTTGGAATCGCAGGTCAGAAGTTTTGAACATGACCATCGACCTTGCTGCGACTGATTTTGCTCTGGCGATCACCCACGACCTCTGCGACCAGTCGTGCGCTCTATCTACGATTTTACCACGATTCCAATTTGTTTCGATCGCATGCCCGGTGTGACTTAGCCCTAAGGCTCTGGTTTCAATCAGATTGGTTATTTTGAAACTCACAATTTTCGTTTAACACAGGCTTCATCTGTCACAGTCTACCCTCTTACAAATGCACTATATATATCTGCGATGCCCCTTGGCTAGGAGTGGACGTTTATTATAAAGTGATAACATATTATGTGTTGAAAATAATTTGATACATGCTTTAAATTATAACACTTTGTTACGAAGTCGTCAAAATATAACTAATTTTCCATAATGTTTATCAGGTCTGATTATAAACCAGAGATAAATAGTCATTTAGAATGTAACAAGCTCTTGAAAACTGCATCTTCACCTTTCAATAATTACCGTTGTTAAAAAAATAAAATATTTCCATATTGAAAGATTACCATCCAATTTGTGAATTTCATATTAAACATCCTTTAGAATTATACTTATAGTGAGATTGTATAACGTTTTCATATCTAATGTTACTAAATATTTTTTACATGTTGATGTACCAATAAAAACCAATGCAATTGGTGATCTGTCAAGTTTTGAACTTGAATGACGTAATAGCAGCTTAGGAACTGATGTACTTTTCACCCGTTTACCTGATACCCGGTCAAACAAATTTTCATTGGACAACGCCACACGGAAATTAAAAGTCACATATTAACTGAAACGGTCAATATCGAGGACCGCCGTTTGTCAGAGTAAAATTTTCCAGTGCTTATATTTCCATATAGTGTCTTTGAATAAGCGTCTAGGAGTTATTTCCCTTAGCTCGTCAAGACGGTGTCTTCGGGTTCCGTTTTAATTGGCTTTATTAATATAAAAACAATACGTTCACTTGATTTTATTTTAATCGACGGAATTTACAAGAAACCATTAATGACTGCACAATGTTGAAATGTATATTTAGGCAGGCTACTGGATTAGTACCCAAAATGCGACCGTTATCATAACAAGTCGTCTGAAAGAATGCATTATTATGGTACATCAACATCTCCGGTCAATAGAATACAAAAAGGTTAAAATTAATGACTCAATTAATAAATTACATGATTTGAGCTCTCCTTAATTTAATGGTTTGTATGTGTCCACTTTTGGTGACGCACGAAATAACGTTATTCACCGTACTCAGACACAAACGTCAAAGTGAAACATCATTTGCCGTTAATGAATATATACCCTTGAGACAAGATTTTCAGTCATATGTTGATGAATGGTAATATACTAGTAGATATATGAATGTTTTAAAGGATCCATTGTCACAAAGAGTTCACGCTGATTGTTCGAAGAATACACTGGAGACCAAAGGCGTTAATACGACACCCAGACGATTGATTGTTGATCGTTCTGTTTCCATTGAATAAACCGCTTACTTGTCAATGTTAAAAATGACTGTTAACATTCAAAGCGACGTGTTGTCCTGTATAACACCCTGACAACATCATGACGGCACTGAATCTCCCTCCCTAGTGACATTGCCATGATTGCTTTTCTAACCTATAAACACAAACTACATCGAACCCATAGAAAACATTGTTTTGATAAAGAGGTCATCTGTCGACCATTCCTGCCTCATTCTCTGAAATTCTAACAATTGTTTCAGAAGGATAAATTTTGGAAGTCACGTTCATATTACTTTATTTAACGAAAAGCCAATACAAACCCTTGACGGTAATGTTTTTTTTACTAATTTTGTAAGAAAGTCCCATGATGATAATTTCTCATTATCATATCGACATTTTTTTAATGGATTCAGACAAATGTATTGTTAAAGTTTCCTGTTGAGTTATCTTACAAAATCTAGCACTGAGTTCTGACTGCCTGATTTTGATGGATGAAAATTGTGTAGATAGCACTTGATGCAATAATCATTTCCATCCTGAATGATACAATTATGCTTCAGTCGGTGCTAGGAAAAGTATGCGTGACTCTATCTGTTAAACCCATATACATACCGGTATGGAATAGTTATGTTATCTTCGTACATTCAATATTTTTGTTTTGCTTAAGGCAATGGTTTTATTCACCTTTATCCACCGAGTTTAAAATGAACAAGATTTAAACGCATAAAAGAAGAACACGATTTCACATTAAACGTAACTGGAATAAATATTCCCAAAATTTCTTCACGGCCATACAAGGATATAGGTCTATCAATATCATTTGCATTGATATTAAACATTCCATTAAATTGATTACTCTTTCTACTTCGATAACCGGAGTTATTATGAGCCAAATCTCTACCAGATATGATGCGCATTTAGTACGGAATTGCACAGATATTATTTATGCATTAAATTGATTTACTAATATTCTCGAAGCAACCGTTTTATAATCAAATATGTTATTACGATCGCATCATGAAAAAAAGCTCTGAAACAATATCTCTATATTCACGGTAACCATCTAAAAGAGGACGCAGAACGATTACATGATGGTGAGTTTAATAGAAGTGTCTAATAGCCAGCCATCAGTTTCAAACGATTGTGATTAATGAAGTACTCATTCTAATTCCTCATTGGTGCCAAGGGACCAAACACGTCGGTCATGGTCCTACGGTGCGAAATTGTTTATCTTTAGACTATTGTTGGTTAAACTGAGACATAATGATCTTGTCTCCGTTCAGTCAGACAATTAAATATATAAAACAAATTCATCTCGGTAATATAAATGGGTTATCAACCCATTCTTTACACAACTATAATGAACAATAACATTTTAATGAGGTAGTTATGACAAAATATTTTGGTTAATTCTTAAAAAGGAAGTACGCAAGAGTTACGTTGCCCACAGTAACGAAATTATGAACACAATTTTTAAGTCCATTTTCACTGTTTTGCACTACATTAAACCTCAATATTAAACCCACCTCAATAATAAGACCAGTTTTCAAGAGTTCCAAGGGTGGTCTTATTATCGAGGTTTTACTGTATTTTAAAACTCTGGACGTTTGATTGGATCTGTTTTCTTGATCTTACGAAAGCTTTTGATGTAGTGGATCATAAAATTGTACTTGAAAGCTCCGAATGTACCACTTCTCGAAAAACTCGTTAGCTTTGATGCGGTCTTATTTGATAAATAGAAGGCAATGTGTAAAAATCGGATCCAACAAGTCAACATTTCAAGAGGTCAAACAATTATTCTACATAGACCACAAATAACACCATCGCGACTTTATTCATTGAATTAGGGTGGCTATCATTTGAAAATAGATGTAAATTTCTCTCAGCATTAAGAAGTTCCTATAATTAGTTTTAAATGTTTCTGTATTAGACAGACAACGTATATTTACAGAAATTGAATTCCATACCTCACGAGCATAAACAGATAATGTTTGGTTACCATAATTTGATTTAAAGGAAAAGGGTACTATGTCATTGTTGGTGGTGGATCTTAATGAGTATGTAGAATTGTGGGTGAAAGAAATTATATCATGAAAGGAAGTGGGCATTTTCTTATGTGAGAATTTATGCACTATATAATTTCTGTAAATATACGTTGTCTGTCTGATACAGAAACATTTAAAAATAATTATAGGAACTTCATAATGCTTAAACAATGATATCAATAATATTTCATTATTGTATGTATGTGTCTTCTGTGAGGTGTCTGTTGTTGTTGTTGTTTTATTTTCAGATCATCTTAACTTTTGCAGTTTTTAATAGTCTCATTTACATCCTGATGTTAAAACATGATGTATTTGTACAATTTATTGTGTGTGTGTTTGTGAATGTGTTATTTGTTTGTTTGTGTGCGTGAGCGTGTGTGTTTGAATTCTTGTTTGTTTGTGCGTGTTTATATTGTTAATAGAAGGCCATATTGAAAAAAAAATTTTTTTATTGATAACCTTAAATACATAACCTTCTGAAAATAAAGAATTTATTATTATTATCATTATTATTAAAACAACGGCGACAAAATCAGAATTGCAATCCTAAACTGAGCCAGACAAACAGAGTTTATGCCCCCGACTGCCCTTTCAGAAGTTTGTTGGTCCCTAAACGAACCATTACTTCAGTGAAGAGCTATATGGCTATGGCGATGATAATGTCAAGAAACGTGTACTTTTCACGATATATTGTACATAATTTATATATTGTGGCTAAGTAGTTCTTACATACAGTATTTTTATTTATCTAAAATGTCAATGATTTAAGAAGAGTCTTGGTTTTGAACTAGACCGCGTCTTTGTAAAAGGTTTCTAAGCTGTTGATAGTGTTAGCAAAGAGAGAAACTTAAGTGCAGGTTAATGTTTGTCATCTTCCTTATAATCTTTAAGATAATAGTTAAAGGAATATTGTGAAGAAAACATTAGTTCTGGCACGGACATATAAACCATTTATATGTCCGTTGTTCTGGTGAAAATATTCGTTGAATAAATTATGAACGTATATCAGCAAATAACCAGACAAATGACAACATCTAGCATTGAAACCACAAATCCAATATGTTTGACATGGTACATCAATAGATAATGTCACGTTTCGACAAGTACAGAAAGTTGGCGTGTCAAAATGCACATGATATGTATACGCATTGTAGTTTGATAACCATGTTGAGGCCAATTTCCGTATTTTCGATACAGAAAAGTATACTTATCCGGACAATAGTTCCCTTCGTATGGGTTACTTGCCTAGACAACCATCCTTCTACAAACATGAGCCAACAATGAATAAGATTAAAATATATGAAAATTAAGTGTCACTCATAGGTTCAACGAAACACCCCTTGGAAGTTATATAGGTAGTATTCTACGTGTCATACAAACAGAGCATCTGTATAGTATAACATGTAAGCCGCCATAGCACACGAATTATTATAGTGCGTACGTGTTCCAGAGCATGTCTTTGTGGACGAACCAGTGGAAGCTGTATGCGTATGTCACTATATAGAATCACATTGTCTACTTAGGATGTTTTCACCGCAATGGAACCCATGCCCAGTCTACTAAGGATGTTTTCACCACAATGGAATCCATGCCCAGTCTACTAAGGATGTTTTCATCACAATGGAATCCATGCCCAGTATACTAAGGATGTTTTCACCACATTGGAACCCATGCCCAGTCTACTAAGGATGTTTTCACCACAATGGAACCCATGCCCAGTCTACTAAGGATGTTTTCACCACAATGGAATCCATGCCCAGTCTACTAAGGATGTTTTCACCACATTGGAACCCATGCCCAACGATTGCTGTATTGTTATATTTCATTGCAGTATTGTGTTTATTAAAAGAAAACTAATATTTCATAACTTGGTCTAAAATGATTTCCGAGGAGGCTAGTACGAACGAATACAACCCGTTGCTGCACAGATTTACAGTATTAAAAACTGTAACCTAATCTTCTATTCTTCAATATGAGTCATTTGGATACCCTCTGACATTATGCTGAAATTGTCTATGGGAATTGGTATTAAAAGTCGCATAGTTTCACTTTCTGAAGGAAGTAAATATATATACAAGACAATTTTCAATTCCAGTTTACAGACGTATATATATGTTTATGACCTCAAATCACGATTACAGAAGATTACTCATTGGTATACTGATGAGAACAAGAATGTTATTTGGCGATCTAATTAAAGTCAGCTCCCAAAGACGCACTCATGTCACGTGACGATAGTGAGGTGGTATTAAAGCCTCATTAACACCGGATCGTACGTGTTCTGGATCGTGCGATTGGTGGCAATTTGGCAGAGGTACGACCAATCGGCAATGTTTGCTACGATCTCCATTTGCTCAGGCTTCTTAAGACTGGTGGTAGGTAATCGTGCGACTAGTGGTTACGCTCTGCGACCGATCGTACGATCAATAGTTGCGATTAGCACCCTACCGGACCATCAATCGTGGTGACCTGCGACCGTTCGCACGATCGATCGCAACCAGAGGTCGCACGATTACCTACGATTGATCTTGCAATCGATCTTCTCCAATCGTTGGTGATCGCACGAACACGCACACCGCCGATCGTACGATGACCTACCACCAATCTTAAGAACAATCGATAGGTGGCACCACCAATCGTCAGGTGACAGGATCGGCAGCACGATCAATCGTGCGACTACTTGAACCACGATCATGCACGACTGGTGGTGCGTCCATGCGCGACTGGTGGTACGACCATGTAAGACCTGTCTGAGACCTCTTACGATTTGGAATCGCAGGTCAGAAGTTTTGAACATGACCATCGACCTTGCTGCGACTGATTTTGCTCTGGCGATCACCCACGACCTCTGCGACCAGTCGTGCGCTCTATCTACGATTTTACCACGATTCCAATTTGTTTCGATCGCATGCCCGGTGTGACTTAGCCCTAAGGCTCTGGTTTCAATCAGATTGGTTATTTTGAAACTCACAATTTTCGTTTAACACAGGCTTCATCTGTCACAGTCTACCCTCTTACAAATGCACTATATATATCTGCGATGCCCCTTGGCTAGGAGTGGACGTTTATTATAAAGTGATAACATATTATGTGTTGAAAATAATTTGATACATGCTTTAAATTATAACACTTTGTTACGAAGTCGTCAAAATATAACTAATTTTCCATAATGTTTATCAGGTCTGATTATAAACCAGAGATAAATAGTCATTTAGAATGTAACAAGCTCTTGAAAACTGCATCTTCACCTTTCAATAATTACCGTTGTTAAAAAAATAAAATATTTCCATATTGAAAGATTACCATCCAATTTGTGAATTTCATATTAAACATCCTTTAGAATTATACTTATAGTGAGATTGTATAACGTTTTCATATCTAATGTTACTAAATATTTTTTACATGTTGATGTACCAATAAAAACCAATGCAATTGGTGATCTGTCAAGTTTTGAACTTGAATGACGTAATAGCAGCTTAGGAACTGATGTACTTTTCACCCGTTTACCTGATACCCGGTCAAACAAATTTTCATTGGACAACGCCACACGGAAATTAAAAGTCACATATTAACTGAAACGGTCAATATCGAGGACCGCCGTTTGTCAGAGTAAAATTTTCCAGTGCTTATATTTCCATATAGTGTCTTTGAATAAGCGTCTAGGAGTTATTTCCCTTAGCTCGTCAAGACGGTGTCTTCGGGTTCCGTTTTAATTGGCTTTATTAATATAAAAACAATACGTTCACTTGATTTTATTTTAATCGACGGAATTTACAAGAAACCATTAATGACTGCACAATGTTGAAATGTATATTTAGGCAGGCTACTGGATTAGTACCCAAAATGCGACCGTTATCATAACAAGTCGTCTGAAAGAATGCATTATTATGGTACATCAACATCTCCGGTCAATAGAATACAAAAAGGTTAAAATTAATGACTCAATTAATAAATTACATGATTTGAGCTCTCCTTAATTTAATGGTTTGTATGTGTCCACTTTTGGTGACGCACGAAATAACGTTATTCACCGTACTCAGACACAAACGTCAAAGTGAAACATCATTTGCCGTTAATGAATATATACCCTTGAGACTAGATTTTCAGTCATATGTTGATGAATGGTAATATACTAGTAGATATATGAATGTTTTAAAGGATCCATTGTCACAAAGAGTTCACGCTGATTGTTCGAAGAATACACTGGAGACCAAAAGGCGTTAATACGACACCCAGACGATTGATTGTTGATCGTTCTGTTTCCATTGAATAAACCGCTTACTTGTCAATGTTAAAAATGACTGTTAACATTCAAAGCGACGTGTTGTCCTGTATAACACCCTGACAACATCATGACGGCACTGAATCTCCCTCCCTAGTGACATTGCCATGATTGCTTTTCTAACCTATAAACACAAACTACATCGAACCCATAGAAAACATTGTTTTGATAAAGAGGTCATCTGTCGACCATTCCTGCCTCATTCTCTGAAATTCTAACAATTGTTTCAGAAGGATAAATTTTGGAAGTCACGTTCATATTACTTTATTTAACGAAAAGCCAATACAAACCCCTTGACGGTAATGTTTTTTTTACTAATTTTGTAAGAAAGTCCCATGATGATAATTTCTCATTATCATATCGACATTTTTTTAATGGATTCAGACAAATGTATTGTTAAAGTTTCCTGTTGAGTTATCTTACAAAATCTAGCACTGAGTTCTGACTGCCTGATTTTGATGGATGAAAATTGTGTAGATAGCACTTGATGCAATAATCATTTCCATCCTGAATGATACAATTATGCTTCAGTCGGTGCTAGGAAAAGTATGCGTGACTCTATCTGTTAAACCCATATACATACCGGTATGGAATAGTTATGTTATCTTCGTACATTCAATATTTTTGTTTTGCTTAAGGCAATGGTTTTATTCACCTTTATCCACCGAGTTTAAAATGAACAAGATTTAAACGCATAAAAGAAGAACACGATTTCACATTAAACGTAACTGGAATAAATATTCCCAAAATTTCTTCACGGCCATACAAGGATATAGGTCTATCAATATCATTTGCATTGATATTAAACATTCCATTAAATTGATTACTCTTTCTACTTCGATAACCGGAGTTATTATGAGCCAAATCTCTACCAGATATGATGCGCATTTAGTACGGAATTGCACAGATATTATTTATGCATTAAATTGATTTACTAATATTCTCGAAGCAACCGTTTTATAATCAAATATGTTATTACGATCGCATCATGAAAAAAAGCTCTGAAACAATATCTCTATATTCACGGTAAACCATCTAAAAGAGGACGCAGAACGATTACATGATGGTGAGTTTAATAGAAGTGTCTAATAGCCAGCCATCAGTTTCAAAACGATTGTGATTAATGAAGTACTCATTCTAATTCCTCATTGGTGCCAAGGGACCAAACACGTCGGTCATGGTCCTACGGTGCGAAATTGTTTATCTTTAGACTATTGTTGGTTAAACTGAGACATAATGATCTTGTCTCCGTTCAGTCAGACAATTAAATATATAAAACAAATTCATCTCGGTAATATAAATGGGTTATCAACCCATTCTTTACACAACTATAATGA
>JASFXZ010000197.1:0-48457 GCA_032209605.1 Mactromeris polynyma | reverse complement strand
TACACCCCTATAAAGTGCATTCAAAGTGGGAAAAATTGTGCATATGCTTTATGTAGATAGTAGGTCCATACAATCAACAGTATGAAGCTGGATTGTTTCCTCATTAATTGCATTCAAAATAGTAATTAGTAATACATTGGTATATGGAAGGTTTAGGTCAATATATGCAAAAATGAACTGCAAATAGTTACACATTACCATGCATTCATAAGTGGAAAATTGTGCATATTCTTTAGGTATAATAAGGTCTATATGATCAATAGATGAACTCTATTTTCCTCACAAATTGCATTCCAAAGCAGTGAATATAACTTATTACATATACATTTTAGTTCAATATATTCAAAAATAAACTCAAATATACCAAGGAACTGCATACAAAGTGGACAATTTTGCATATTCTTTAGTTATATTAGGTCAATATAATCAACAGGTAAACTATATTTTCCTCACTAATTGCATTCAAAGCAGTAACTATAACTTATTACATATACATTTTAGTTCAATATATTCAAAAATAAACTCAAATATACAAATGAACCTGCAATTCAAATTGGAACAGTTTTGGCATCTTCTTCAGGTACAATGATGTCAATATAATCAACAGGTAAACTCAATTTTCTCACTAATTGCATTCAAAGCAGTGAATATAGCTTATTACATATACATTTTTAGTTCAATATATTCAAAAATAGAAACTCAAATATACAAGATGAACTGCAGTAATTGCATTCAAAATAGTAATTATAATACAATGTATATGAATTTTAGGTCCAATATATGCAAAAATGAAACTCAAATATACACATACATTGCATTCAAAATGGAAAATTGTTGCATATTCGTTAGGTATATTAGGTCCATACAATCAACATGTGAACTGTATTTTCCTCAGCTAATTGCATTCAAAATAGGAAATATAACACAGGTTATATGAATTTTGAGATTAATAGTATGCAAAAAGTAAAACTAGAAATAAGTACAGACATGGAACATTGGAGTAAAGTGGACTTGAGTGTCCGAGGTTCTTAGGTGATAGTTAGGTCTATATAATCAGATTAGGTGAACTCTATTTTCCGCACTAATTGCATTCAAAACTGTCAATATTAACTTATGACAATATGATTTTAGTTCAATATATTCAAAAGACGAAGTCTATACATCCATAAATTGCATTCATATTGGAAAATTGGGCATATTCTTTAGGTATATTAGGTCCATACAATCAACAGTGGAATTGTATTTTCCTCAGTTATTGTATATTCAAATAGTAAATATAGCACAATATATAGTGAAAATTTAGGTCAACATACTGAAAAAATTGAACTCAAATGTACACAAACCTTGCATTCAAGGAAAGTGAAAATTGTGTCCATATTCTTTTAGGTATATTAGGGTCTATACAATCAACATGTGAACTCTATTTTCCTCAGTAATTGCATTCAAAATAGTACATATAACACATTATATATTGAATTTTAGTTCAATATATTCCAAAATGAACTCCAAATATACCAATAAAATGCATTGAAAGTGGGAATTAATGCATATTCTTAGTTATATTAAGTCAATATAATCAAAAAGTTGGAAACTATATTTTCCTCACTAATTGCATTCAAAACAGTAAATATAAGATGTGTTATTTATGAATTTGACTGATATGTCATGTTGTATATTTGGGGACCAGAGCATAACAATATTTCGAATGAGACACTGTAATTACAGCCTTCAAATTATTCAAGTAATCTGATCATATAGCCTAGATATCTGAAATTCTTATTAATTAATGAAATTTAAATACTAATATGATTACAGATCATTCTATACAGAATCATTAGATTACTTGAATTATGGTTTAACTATCTAATTTTGTGTCAGATTGCTTTTTTTCAAACCCATCTCATATCTTTAAAGTTAATTAATAACTCTTCTAGAAAACCTTAGCATGTTTTGAAGCTGTAAGGTTATATGGTTCTTCTTTTTGTTCACTTTTAACCTTCTGTATTGCATAGTATAAATCATAAGATGCCTTAAATGAAGGGTTGTCTAAAAATGTAACAGAATATATATTCACTGTACCTCAATGTATTCAAACTGAACTAGAGGTAGGTTCTAATATACACTTCGCCCTTGCATTACAATAATTAAGGACCTTCAATTCGGCCCCGCAAATACCGTGATACAGCCGGATAATATGGTCAAAAGTGTTTTTTTCCAACGAGTGAGGGTATTTTCTTTATTTCCAACGAGGTAGAGAACCGGTTAAGATGTTTAAAATTCGGGACGTGCTTTTTCGGAGCTCCGTCCACCATGCGCAGATACAAATGTAATTTTTTGCATATTCTTTAGGTATATTAGGTCGATATAATCAACAGGTGAGACTCTATTTGTCCTCAGCTAATTGCATTTAAAACAGTGAATATAACATATTACATTTTGAATTTTAGTTCAAATATATTCTAAAATAAACTGAAAATATACCAATGAACATGCATTCAAATTGGAATATTTTGCATCTTCTTTAGGTATATTTTAGGTCAATATAATCAACATGTGAACTGTATTTTCCTCAGTTATTGCATTCAAATAGTAAATAGAGCACATATTATATATGAAATTTAGGTCAATATAATGCTAAACTGAACTCAAAATATGACCCTTACATTGCATTTAAATTGGGAAGATATACTTTAGGTAGAGTTAGGTCTAGTATAATCAATAGGTGAACTGTATTTTCCTCAGTAATTGCATTCAAATAGTAAATATATTAAATTATGTATGAATTTTAGGTCAATATATGCAAAAATGAACTCAAATACACCCATAAAGTGCATTCAAAGTGGAAAATTGTGCATGTTCTTTAGGAGTATATTAGGTCCATACAATCAACATGTCAACAGCATTTTCCTCACTAATTGCATTCAAAATAGGAAATATAAACACATTATATATGAAGTTTGAGGTCAATATATGCAAAAATGAACTCAAATATATACATACATTGCATTTAAAGTGGAAAATTGTGCATATTCGTTAGGTATATTATGTCAATATAATCAACAGGTAAACTCTATTTTCCTCACTAATTGCATTCAAAGCAGTGAATATAACTTATTACATATACATATTAGTTCAATATATTCAATAATAAACTCAAATATACCAATGAACTGCATACAAAGTGGACAATTTTGCATATCTTTAGGTATATTAGGTCTAGATAATCAATAGGTGAACTGTATTTTCCTCAGTAATTGCATTCAAATTAGTAAATATAGCACTATTATATATGAAATTTTAGGTCAACATATGCAAAATGAACTCAAATATACACATACATTGCATTCAAAGTGGAAAATTGTCCATATTCTTTAGGTATATTAGGTCTATACAATCAACATGTGAACTCTATTTTCCTCAGTAATTGCATTCAAAATAGTACATGTAACACATTATATTTGAATTTAGTTCATATATTCCAAAATGAACTCAAATATACCAATAAATATGCATTGAAAGTGGGAATTAATGCATATTCTTTAGTTATATTAAGTCAATATAATCAAAGTTGAACTATATTTTCCTCACTAATGCATTCAAAACAGTAAATTTAAGATTGTATATTATGAATTTGACTGATATGTCATGTTGTATATTTGGGGACCAGAGCATAACCATATTTCGAATGAGACACTGTAATTACAGCCTTCAAATTATTCAAGTAATCTGATCATATAGCCCTAGATATCTGAAATTCTTATTAATTAATGAAATTTAAATACTAATATGATTACAACATTCTATACAGGAATCATTTAATACTTGAATAATGGTTAACTATCTAATTTGTGTCAGATTGCTTTTTTTCAAACCCATTCTCATATCTTTAAAGTTAATTAATAACTCTTCTAGAAAACCTTAGCATGTTTGAAGCTGTAAGGTTATATGGTTCTTCTTTTTGTTCACTTTTAACCTTCTGTATTGCATAGTATAAATCATAAGATGCTTAAATGAAGGGGTTGTCTAAAAATGTAACGAATTTATATTCACTGTACCTCAAAGTATTCAAACTGAACTAGAGGTAGGTTCTAATATACACTTCGCCTTGCATTACAATAATTAAGGACCTTCAATTCGGCCCCGCAAATACCGTGATACAGCCGGATAATATGGTCAAAAGTGTTTTTTTCCAACGAGTGAGGGTATTTTCTTTATTTCCAACGAGTGAGAACCGGTTAAATGTTTAAAATTCGGCGTGCTTTTCGGAGCTCCGTCCACCATGCGCAGATACAAATGTAATTTTTTGCATATTCTTTAGGTATATTAGGTCGATATAATCAACAGGTGAACTCTATTTTCCTCACTAATTGCATTTAAAACAGTGAATATAACATATTACATTTGAATTTTAGTTCAATATATTCTAAAATAAACTGAAATATACCAATGAACTGCATTCAAATTGGAATATTTTGCATCTTCTTTAGGTATATTAGGTCAATATAATCAACATGTGAACTGTATTTTCCTCAGTTATTGCATTCAAATAGTAAATAGAGCACATTATATATGAAATTTAGGTCAATATATGCTAAAATGAACTCAAATATACCCTTACATTGCATTTAAATTGTCCATATTCTTTAGGTATATTAGGTCTATATAATCAATAGGTGAACTGTATTTTCCTCAGTAATTGCATTCAAATAGTAAATATATTAAATTATGTATGAATTTTAGGTCAATATATGCAAAAATGAACTCAAATACACCCATAAAGTGCATTCAAAGTGGAAAATTGTGCATGTTCTTTAGGTATATTAGGTCCATACAATCAACATGTCAACAGCATTTTCCTCACTAATTGCATTCAAAATAGGAAATATAACACATTATATATGAATTTGAGGTCAATATATGCAAAAATGAACTCAAATATATACATACATTGCATTTAAAGTGGAAAATTGTGCATATTCGTTAGGTATATTATGTCAATATAATCAACAGGTAAACTCTATTTTCCTCACTAATTGCATTCAAAGCAGTGAATATAACTTATTACATATACATATTAGTTCAATATATTCAATAATAAACTCAAATATACCAATGAACTGCATACAAAGTGGACAATTTTGCATATCTTTAGGTATATAAGGTCTATATAATCAATAGGTGAACTGTATTTTCCTCAGTAATTGCATTCAAATAGTAAATATATCACATTATGTATGCATTTTAGGTCAATATATGCAAAACTGAACTCAAATATACACATACATTGCATTCAAAGTGGAAAATTGTCCATATTCTTTAGGTATATTAGGTCTATATAATCAATAGGTGATCTCTATTTTCCTCACTAATTGCATTCAAAACAGTGAATGTAACTTGTTACATATGAATTTTAGTTCAATATATTCTAAAATAAACTGAAATATACCAATGAACTGCATACAAAGTGGACAATTTTGCATACTCTTTAGGTATATTAGGTCTATATAATCAATAGGTGAACTCTATTTTCCTCACTAATTGCATTCAAAACAGTGAATATAGCTGATTACATATGAGTTTTAGTTCAATATATTCAAACATGAACTCCAATACACCCATAAAGTGCATTCAAAGTGGAAAATTGTGCATATACTTTATGTATAATAGGTCCATACAATCAACATATGAACTGTATTTTCCTCAGTAATTGCATTCAAAATAGTAATTATAATACAATGTATATGAATTTTAGGTCAATATAGGAAATATAACACATTATATATCAATTTGAGATTAATATATGCAAAAATAAACTAAAATATACACATACATTGCATTCAAAGTGGAAAATTGTCCATATTCTTTAGGTATATTAGGTCTATATAATCAATAGGTGAACTCTATTTTCCTCACTAATTGCATTCAAAACAGTCAATATAACTTATTACATATGAATTTTAGTTCAATATATTCAAAGATGAAGTCTATACATCCATAAATTGCATTCAAAGTGGAAAATTGTGCATATACTTTATGTATAATATGTCTATACAATCAACATATGAACTGTATTTTCCTCAGTAATTTCATTCAAAATAGTAATTATAATACAATGTATATGAATTTTAGGTCAATATATGCAAAAATGAACTCAAATATACACATACATTGCATTCAAAGTGGAAAATTGTGCATATTCTTTAGGTATATAAGGTCTATATGATCAATAGATGAACTCTATTTTCCTCACAAATTGCATTCAAAGCAGTGAATATAACTTATTACATATACATTTTAGTTCAATATATTCAAAAATAAACTCAAATATACCAATGAACTGCATACAAAGTGGACAATTTTGCATATTCTTTAGGTATATTAGGTCAATATAATCAACAGGTAAACTCTATTTTCCTCACTAATTGCATTCAAAGCAGTAACTATAACTTATTACATATACATTTTAGTTCAATATATTCAAAAATAAACTCAAATATACAAATAAACTGCATTCAAATTGGAACATTTTGCATCTTCTTCAGGTACATTATGTCAATATAATCAACAGGTAAACTCAATTTTCCTCACTAATTGCATTCACAGCAGTGAATATAGCTTATTACATATACATTTTAGTTCAATATATTCAAAAATAAACTCAAATATACAAATGAACTGCAGTAATTGCATTCAAAATAGTAATTATAATACAATGTATATGAATTTTAGGTCAATATATGCAAAAATGAACTCAAATATACACATACATTGCATTCAAAGTGGAAAATTGTGCATATTCTTTAGGTATATTAGGTCCATACAATCAACATGTAAACTGTATTTTCCTCACTAATTGCATTCAAAATAGGAAATATAACACATTATATATGAATTTGAGATTAATATATGCAAAAATAAACTAAAATATACACATACATTGCATTCAAAGTGGAAAATTGTCCATATTCTTTAGGTATATTAGGTCTATATAATCAATAGGTGAACTCTATTTTCCTCACTAATTGCATTCAAAACAGTCAATATAACTTATTACATATCAATTTTAGTTCAATATATTCAAAGACGAAGTCTATACATCCATAAATTGCATTCAAATTGGAAAATTGTGCATATTCTTTAGGTATATTAGGTCCATACAATCAACATGTGAATTGTATTTTCCTCAGTTATTGTATTCAAATAGTAAATATAGCACAATATATATGAAATTTAGGTCAACATATGCAAAAATGAACTCAAATATACACATACATTGCATTCAAAGTGGAAAATTGTCCATATTCTTTAGGTATATTAGGTCTATACAATCAACATGTGAACTCTATTTTCCTCAGTAATTGCATTCAAAATAGTACATATAACACATTATATTTGAATTTTAGTTCAATATATTCCAAAATGAACTCAAATATACCAATAAAATGCATTGAAAGTGGGAATTAATGCATATTCTTTAGTTATATTAAGTCAATATAATCAAAAGTTGAACTATATTTTCCTCACTAATTGCATTCAAAACAGTAAATATAAGATTGTATATTATGAATTTGACTGATATGTCATGTTGTATATTTGGGGACCAGAGCATAACAATATTTCGAATGAGACACTGTAATTACAGCCTTCAAATTATTCAAGTAATCTGATCATATAGCCTAGATATCTGAAATTCTTATTAATTAATGAAATTTAAATACTAATATGATTACAACATTCTATACAGAATCATTTAATACTTGAATTATGGTTTAACTATCTAATTTTGTGTCAGATTGCTTTTTTTCAAACCCATCTCATATCTTTAAAGTTAATTAATAACTCTTCTAGAAAACCTTAGCATGTTTGAAGCTGTAAGGTTATATGGTTCTTCTTTTTGTTCACTTTTAACCTTCTGTATTGCATAGTATAAATCATAAGATGCTTAAATGAAGGGTTGTCTAAAAATGTAACGAATTTATATTCACTGTACCTCAAAGTATTCAAACTGAACTAGAGGTAGGTTCTAATATACACTTCGCCTTGCATTACAATAATTAAGGACCTTCAATTCGGCCCCGCAAATACCGTGATACAGCCGGATAATATGGTCAAAAGTGTTTATTTCCAACGAGTGAGGGTATTTTCTTTATTTCCAACGAGTGAGAACCGGTTAAATGTTTAAAATTTGGCGTGCTTTTCGGAGCTCCGTCCACCATGCGCAGATACAAATGTAATTTTTTGCATATTCTTTAGGTATATTAGGTCGATATAATCAACAGGTGAACTCTATTTTCCTCACTAATTGCATTTAAAACAGTGAATATAACATATTACATTTGAATTTTAGTTCAATATATTCTAAAATAAACTGAAATATACCAATGAACTGCATTCAAATTGGAATATTTTGCATCTTCTTTAGGTATATTAGGTCAATATAATCAACATGTGAACTGTATTTTCCTCAGTTATTGCATTCAAATAGTAAATAGAGCACATTATATATGAAATTTAGGTCAATATATGCTAAAATGAACTCAAATATACCCATACATTGCATTTAAATTGGAAATTGTGCATATTCTTTAGGTATATTAGGTCTATATAATCAATAGGTGAACTGTATTTTCCTCAGTAATTGCATTCAAATAGTAAATATATTAAATTATGTATGAATTTTAGGTCAATATATGCAAAAATGAACTCAAATACACCCATAAAGTGCATTCAAAGTGGAAAATTGTGCATGTTCTTTAGGTATATTAGGTCCATACAATCAACATGTCAACAGCATTTTCCTCACTAATTGCATTCAAAATAGGAAATATAACACGTTATATATGAATTTGAGGTCAATATATGCAAAAATGAACTCAAATATATACATACATTGCATTTAAAGTGGAAAATTGTGCATATTCGTTAGGTATATTATGTCAATATAATCAACAGGTAAACTCTATTTTCCTCACTAATTGCATTCAAAGCAGTGAATATAACTTATTACATATACATATTAGTTCAATATATTCAATAATAAACTCAAATATACCAATGAACTGCATACAAAGTGGACAATTTTGCATATCTTTAGGTATATTAGGTCTATATAATCAATAGGTGAACTGTATTTTCCTCAGTAATTGCATTCAAATAGTAAATATATCACATTATGTATGCATTTTAGGTCAATATATGCAAAACTGAACTCAAATATACACATACATTGCATTCAAAGTGGAAAATTGTCCATATTCTTTAGGTATATTAGGTCTATATAATCAATAGGTGATCTCTATTTTCCTCACTAATTGCATTCAAAACAGTGAATATAACTTATTACATATGAATTTTAGTTCAATATATTCAAACATGAACTCTAATACACCCATAAAGTGCATTCAAAGTGGAAAATTGTGCATATACTTTATGTATAATATGTCTATACAATCAACATATGAACTGTATTTTCCTCAGTAATTGCATTCAAAATAGTAATTATAATACAATGTATATGAATTTTAGGTCAATATATGCAAAATTGAACTCAAATATACACATACATTGCATTCAAAGTGGAAAATTGTGCATATTCTTTAGGTATATAAGGTCTATATGATCAATAGATGAACTCTATTTTCCTCACAAATTGCATTCAAAGCAGTGAATATAACTTATTACATATACATTTTAGTTCAATATATTCAAAAATAAACTCAAATATACCAATGAACTGCATACAAAGTGGACAATTTTGATATTCTTTAGGCATATTAGGTCAATATAATCAACAGGTAAACTCTATTTTCCTCACTAATTGCATTCAAAGCAGTAACTATAACTTATTACATATACATTTTAGTTCAATATATTCAAAAATAAACTCAAATATACAAATGAACTGCATTCAAATTGGAACATTTTGCATCTTCTTCAGGTACATTATGTCAATATAATCAACAGGTAAACTCAATTTTCCTCACTAATTGCATTCAAAGCAGTGAATAAAGCTTATTACATATACATTTTAGTTCAATATATTCAAAAATAAACTCAAATATACAAATGAACTGCAGTAATTGCATTCAAAATAGTAATTATAATACAATGTATATGAATTTTAGGTCAATATATGCAAAAATGAACTCAAATATACACATACATTGCATTCAAAGTGGAAAATTGTGCATATTCTTTAGGTATATTAGGTCCATACAATCAACATGTGAACTGTATTTTCCTCAGTAATTGCATTCAAAAAGTAAATATAACACATTTTATATAAAGTTTAGGTCAATATATGCAAAACTGAACTCAAATATACACATACATTGCATCTAAAGTGGAAAATTTTGCATATTCTTTATGTACCTTAGGTCTATATAATTAATAGGTCAACTCTATTTTTCTCACTAATTGCATTAAAAACATTGAATATAACATATTACATATTAATTTTAGTTCAATATATTCAACCATGAACTCTAATACATCCATAAAGTGCATTCAAAGTGGAAAATTGTGCATATTCTTTAGGTACAGTACCGCCAGCGTGACAGTTCCGCGTTTTCGTGTCATTTCTCTAACGCAAAACGAAACACGAACGCTTTATCGTTAAAAACGGGAAGCGTGAAACCGTTAAGCGTGTAGCCAATGAAAATTCGTCATTTTCGCCTCTGTGGAAACGCGAAACCGTGAAAGCGTGTGACCAATCAAATTGCCGCGTTAACCGTGTGACCAATCAAATTGCCGAATTAAAATTCGTTCGGTTAAGAAATTTGGCGAAATAGAAGAACATGTTCTCCACATGTTCAACTAAATCGACTCCGATGAAAACAATCAAGTACGACATGGAATGGCGATGATTTCATCGGTAGTGACATGTGCATATGTTTGTTCGAAATAGTGGATTTTTGCTAGACTCGTGTGGAAGGAAGATGAGTTCAAAGTGGAAAAGGATGCAGGTAAAACTATTCAAGTGCAGTTCAAATTATTTAACTGATTCAAAATGATGTTGTGTTTATATGTTGCCGGCCACTAAATGACTTGAGTTTAAGAATACTAAGATGTACACTTCACGTCTACAGTACAGTACATATTCATATATCACGGGGCCATGGCATCTTTCTTTCACGTCACGGATGCCTTCCAAACCACCGAAAAGAACTCCAAAATGCATTTATTTTACAGAACAAATTTGATTACACCCTTCCGAAACGAAAGTAGCCTGTTTTAAACATTAAATTAAAACGAAAGTAGGAATTTTGTGCGAACGTAATTATAAATTTTTACAAATTGGGCATTATGACCTTATTAAACATACTTGTACATCAAACAGTTTTTTCATATGTGTATCAGTTCAGAGATTGACAAAGTCAGTTGTAAATGCATAGAGCAAAATGTATTGCAGAAGAAAGTTTGGAGTAGATTGAAATTCAGTGTAATAAAAACCACATAGGGGATAACGCCGTGACGTCACGCGCACCGGTTATACGAATGTAAACATTGCTGGTGGGCAGAAAGTCGATATCCGGTTACAGCGCCATATTGTTTATAACGCTAATTCGCTTTATCTAAATTGTTAATTCTTTAAGTTATGATTCAGTCTTTCATAGTTGCTGGTTGTACACACAAGCGGGGAAGGGTTTATGTTTACATGGCACAGAATTCCTAATGAGAATAATTAAGAGCGAAAGAAACAGCAGCTATCTGCCATTGACAGGAAAAACTGGACGTCGACTCATCAACCTATATGTAATGTCCGTCCCCTTATGTATAATATATTATTAAGTGTGAATAAAAGTCATTTTAGGAAATATTTATGTACATAGACAACTTTTATTTTGTCCAGAAAGAAAGAAAAATCAACTTCATAGTTGATCATCTAATATAATTATTTTATACTACTGCATTGAACTAAAAATGCAAAGATTTGTCATCTTTTAGATAATATAAGGATATTGTGTCTATTATAATCATCCAAAAGATTTTATAATATATGCCAAAAGTTCATGTAGTAAAAAATATTTCTTAAAATTGACAATTACAGTCTTCAAAGCAAATAGTTTAGTGTGGGGACGGAAAAAATAGGGACAGACAATAATTTACACTATTAGGATTATTTCAATAATTTCAATAAATCCTGCAACACATACGTCTACAAATTCCAGAAATTATACGTATAAGATAACATGATAAAAATCAGAAACAAAGGCAGAAACAAGGCCAGTATTGGGTTGGACAACTTATATGATGTTATGCAATAAACAATAGTGTCCCCGGCGTGCACTATCTAGATATCAATCTTATTCAGCCCCCTTATCAGCATTTCACAGTGTCTGGCCCAGTGGGAGTCCAATATGCATCCAATCAGTTTTTGCTGTCACCATCAGACACATATATACAAATAAAGTTGAGAAGTGTCAATTATTTTTATATGCTGATGGACGGAAGTTTACCAATGGGTAACGTCGTATAAAAACATTCAACTGGCTCCGTTTATGTTATGTTTTTGTTATCCCAGTGGCGAGTGTAACCAAACTCAACTCCACACGTTTATGTTTTAGACAGTTTAAAGAACAGAACTGTGAACACAAATATCAGCATACAGCTGTCACAAATGTATGTGGGCGAATCTAAAAAAAATGCGATAAATGTGATAATACCTGATGTACAAAGGCAAACGAACACATCCGATTGTTGTGTATTTGCCATCGCATATGTTACATAACTTGTGCATTGTAACTTTAATCGTGAAATCACCAATGTTCGATTTGATATTCCCGCTATGATGATGCATCTCATAAAATGACAAATCTGAACTGTTTCACATTGTTGTCTTTGTTAGATATGTGTACATGTTAACAATTACTATTGATGCATTTCACACATAACACATTATTTATGCACATACACATGTCATACAGAAAAGTCAAAGTCATACTAAATAATTATTTTCGGAAAACTCGCACACTTCAATATGTTACATTGTTAGAATGCTGGGTGCATTATCTTTCATTTGGTACCAACTTTATGGACATAAATTGATTAATACGAATTCTAATACCCACCGCCGTGTTTTTCGAACCTAAACGAATTGAAAATAATTTGTCGTAAAATGTGCTCATTTTCAAAGTCACATTCTGATGCAGAAAATTCACCGATTTTCAATTTTTTATTTTATTTTTGGAAGCCTTTGATCTGGTATCGATTTGATGCATATATGTAAAAATGAGAATTGAAATACCTACAGCCGTGTTTTTCGAACCAAAACAGTTTGAAATTTATTTCACGGAAAAATGCCCATTTTCAGAGTCTAATTTGAAAACCAAAACAACCTCTGATTTTCATTATTTTTATGTCGTGGGAAAGCTGGGAGCATTACCTTGCAATTGATACCAAATTTATTATTGTATGTCAAACATTAAAGAAATTAATGGCTACCGCCGTGTCATTCATTCCATATTAGTTGTATAGTACGGCGCCGCCGCCTTTTACCCTTTTGCCCACCAGTTAACTGCGCATGCGCGGAATCGGGTTGTTTTGTTTACAAACACGTTATCCCCTATTCCAATTGCAAAGTAGGGTACACAGGGCTCTAAAAAAAATTCAGTTACACTTGTTCCAGGCTAGTGTATATATATGTTAAAGTTTCCGGCATGGGAGGCTAGTTGTTGGAGAACATTTTTCTTGTTTCATTATTGAATATAAGAAAATTGGCAATGTTCAAAACCACAGTTATATCATCAAGTGTTTTAACTGGACAGACGCCCTGATGTGTTAGTTACCACACAATAAACAACAACATGAATAATGTAATAACTGATAAGATGTGTTAATTCCATTTTGGGTAATTTATACAGTATTGAGTCTAGGCCTTTTAAAACAGACCTGTCAAGGGCTAGTAAATTTCTTGAGCCCTGGTCCATTTTTTCCCAATCTAAAGAAAACATTCCCAATAGAAAACGAATGATTTTGAGCGAAAATAATGAATTTATAAACAAGCAGTAACTCAAGTCAAAATCATTATTGACAATTAATTAGGCCAAAAAAAATAATATCTGTGTTTAGGGTAACGATCTCAAAAATGCTAGGTAGGGTAGGGACAAAGTTTTTTTTTTTTTATTTTTTTTTTTTTTCAAAAACAATTAAAAATCGAAAAAAATATTCTGCAGGGTCGTAAAAAACTCTAGGGTCGGGATTTTTCGACAGGTAGGGTCGGGTTACCCGAAACACAGATATTTTTTTTTTAGGCCTTAATCATGTTATAAAATATCTGCTATAAATATCTGCTATATCTTATGAGACAGTAAAACTAGAAATATGAAGTTGTATTTCATTAATTGCAATTAACTGTTAAAAATACTGGATACATTTGTCCCGATTTTGGACAATTTAGTGAGATTAAAATATAATTTTACCAGGGACCTTTTTCCTATTACCCTAGGAAAAAGCCCTAAATATCTTCGTAAAATACAGTAGCAGTACAAATTGGATGTGTCATGTCTTAGTTTCCCTGGGATATGTGTGTGGAGGCATTGTTGTGTGTGTGTAGTGTTCCATTTTAACTACTTAAATTTGTTTTATCAAGCTGTACATATATCAGCTTATTTTATTGATGTGCTAGGTTCAAGAAATTGCATGGTTTGTATTTAAGTGGCGTTGACCAATCCGGAACATACATTAATCTTCTTTTTGAAATAGGAACCAGCATCCATGAATTTATGGGTTGGTCTTGGTCTCATTACGTCATCCTCAACTGTAGGATAATAATTTGTTGAAGTTTTCCAAGTTATCAATAACATATATGATTGCATTTACAATCACTATCTAACATAGAGGAGTTGGCCTATTACTACTGTTGCAGAATTGGACACCATGTATAAATGCTAATCAGATTGACTGTTTATTAAGGTATATTAATTTGCGATTGGAAAAAGTGAAACTATATTAATTTCCTCACTTTGTGAGTACTATATGAGTACTTCCACACTTATGTGTGAAATGCAAATTAAAGTAACATAATGAAGTAAAAATATATATTAAAAGTGAATGGTAAAAATAATTAATTATAACAACACATTGGACAGGCTTATTAAAAGAAATATGTCTACTTCTGTAATGTTGTATTATAATAGTTAATTATTTATTAATGCATTATAAATAAATCATGATCAAAGTCATACAGGCAACGTCTGCTGCTGTGGAAAGACTTTTTAGTATAGGTGGTAAGATCTTCAGGCCTGATAGGTGCAGACTAAAATACGACACATTTGAAAGGCTCATGATGATACGTTGCAACAGCCTGCGACTCTTAGACTATTGACAGTGAGACTAATTGGGGACTGTATTCCAAGTTTGGAATAATTATGATTACACGGGAACTCCTTTTAACCGGACATGCTCGGGACTGGACAAAATGTCTGGTTTAAAGGGGTTTCCGGACTAAAGGGGTTTTGAGAACTGGACAAGATTTGGCAAATTTATTTTCAAACGAGGTCATTTGGATCTATATTTTGTTTTGTAGTGGTAATGATTTGTATCAAAAATCCATATAACTGTTAAATCTGAATGTGAAAATCTGACTAAAAATACATTAATAAACTCCTATTTATTTCAATATCGAATAAAAAACAATTTCAATGTTGCAAATTATCAATTAGTCAAATGATTTACAATAATTGATTGGTTGGAGGTGACCCCCTGAAAGATACTAGTCCATTGTCAAATCTACAGGGGTTATAAATTAAACAAAGAACCAGTGAAAACACAGTCAATGTTCCCTTCAATTATCAAGTATCAGTAATCAGTTTGTTGTCATAGCAATTAAGACCATGACAGACAGATGCTCTAGCCAAACACTAAGTAGGTGTGAAATGTTAAAAACAATATTGACTGCCTTTATTTACTGTATAATTTAACTTACAATTCCAATTGCATTAAAAAATCATTTCTTCTGATACTCTCAGTGCTCTGTATCAAACTCTTCCGTCAAAAGTTTTGCGCAAGATGTGAAAATTAATATTGGGACTTTATTCTTTTCCGGGTTGAAGGGTCGTGATTTATAATGGAAATATCCATTTCGAGCCAAAATTCTTGACTGCTTTCCTGAATTAAGGGGTTTCTGGATTTAAGGGAAATTATATAGTAAAAAAGTTGGGACCGTACGATTTGTCCTGTTTAAAGGTGTTTCCAGAATTAAAGGGATTCTGGTTTAAAGGGGTTCCATTGTATATTTCTGTGATGAATATATTTCTGGGTTAATTTAATTTCTGTCTACTGACGATATGCATTATTAAATATATTCTACATAAATTTGAATAAGTTAACATATCGTGTTTTATTTGCGACCCATTTTAGACAGTTATATATTATACAATAATAATTTAAAACATTCTGTACTCAGTACTTACTTGAGTACTTTAAGTAGTACTCAGTACTTACTTAAGTACACACACAAAAGTGAGCACTCTGTACTTACTCGAGTACTCCCTAAGCATCCAGTACTCAGTACTTACTCTAGTACTATCCCCCAGTACTCGACCCATCCCTGTAAATGAACAATGCTAATGTATATATGACTTAAAATGTACCTTTTTATATTATTTAGAAATAAAGCATACTGTTGAATACAATTTATGTTTTAACTACAATACTTGTTTAATTATTTTATTCCAACCAATAATCTGAAAGCAGTCATTACTTTTTTACCAAAATGTCTCTTTCTCACTAGCTGGTTTTAATCAGTTGCAATTTAAATAGATAATGGACATAAAATCTTTAATATATCTGGATGCTAACAAACCATAAATATTTTTTCTAAACTAAAATAATGGAATTCCGTCAGCCGTCAAGCTTGGATCTAATAATAGCTTAGGTCTGTTATAATAACTTATTGACCGGTAGGCATGTGTTTGGACCATAATCAATCAAGACACCAATAATAGTTGACATAAAAAGTTAGATGCAGAAACATGATTAGCTTTTATTATAATAGTAAATTCTCCAAATATGGGCAATTAGAAAAATAAATCCCAGTGATATGCTGGTAATGGCTACTCACATTTGAGTCTTTATTTCAAAAGTAATTTATAGGAGTGAGAAAAGTTCTTATTCCCTCATTGTTTCATTTTTTACTGTTTAAAATTAGAAATGAGTAAGTAACATTTTTAAAACCTTAAATTTAATCTTTATGTTCATTCAAATCTTTTCACAAAAAAGATAAACATATTTTCTAACATTCAAAACATGCCACATTGATTAATGTTTATATAATGTCTTGTATAAACTATTTTAATTAATTTTAATTATGGTAGACTCTTCTCATCTTCACTGTAAATAGGAGTCAGTTGGTGACAGCACATATTGATAAGATTCAATTGGAGTCCCACTGGGCCAGACATTGTAAAACTGCTGATTAGTGGTCTGGACACATTGATATCTAGATAGTGCACACAGGGGGCAATATTGTTTATTGCATAACCTAATTTGTCCACCCCAATATTGACCCTTATTTTTGCCTCTCTTCTGATTTTTATCATCTTATATTTTAAGTATAATTTGTTTAATATTTCAAATTTTGTGTTGAAGCATTTTTGAAGATTAGAAATACAATCCTAACATTGTAATGTCTGTCCACACAATTACTTATGTTTTAAAATGATTTTTGTCAATTAAAAAATGATTTGGTTATCTTTTTGACCTGTAACATACAGACCCTTCATTATAAAATCATTTGGATGATATAATTGATTATATATCCTAATATTACCAGAAAGATGCCAATTGTGTGCATTTTTGTTACAGCTGTATAAAATATAGATCCTTATGAATAAGACACTAAACTACAAAGTTGATTTTTCTTTCTTTCAATACAAAATCTAGGCTAATTTTATATATATGATAATTATTTTCTATAGATGCTTAGAATGGCCTTTTATTATTTATTTAATAAAATTGGTTACTAGCGAGTTACCATTAATCAGTTTGTTGTTTTTATTCATGAATGTTATATACACTACATGTATGTTGGCCTTGGTTGACCAGGGTGCTGGATTACAATATAATCTTAGACTGGATTAAGCACATTGGCCGTCCCTGGGTCCCCATAACTAAACCAGCCCACTTTTATTAAATCTACTAATTGACTGGCACAATGAGACTAAGTGATGGATCAATTTTTTTGCAAAACTGATAGCAAAAAGTATCACAATTAAATATGTAGGGCCTCGTCCCGCATCTGGGTGATGGGTAGTTTTGATGCCCATGTATCTGGATGTGGAGTGTTGGCCTTCTTACACATCCAGAAATAATAAATAACTCCATACATTGCTGGAACAGAACATTTCCACTCCCCTAAATTCATGATGGGGATTTTGTCCACCTTGTAAAATTCACGAAGGGGATTTTGTCTGCCTTGTGCAAAATGAGCCAAGGGGATTTTGTCCGTAAGGGATTTTGTCCGTATACCAATCAGTTCAGCTGTATGGAAATATGTACATAATTATAGTTAATGTTATGAAGAATAGTAAACCATTTCTGTAATATTAGTCTTTAATTTTTAATATTATGTGATTTACCTAATTATCAAGTATTACGCTGGTTATGTCATTTACAAAGGTTCATTTAAAAGAACTTAGGTTTGATATCACAATGGCATACAGTAAGATATATAATTATACAGATACAGCTTTTCCAGGCCCTGCATTTGTTGGTTAGATCCTGAATTAAGGATGCTCGGTCTAGGGAATCGTCAAGTCTAATGAAAATTGACACATGCAAACTTGGTGTCATAAAATTTAATTCTGCATTCATGACAGTACATTCAAAATAATTTCATGTCATTATTTCAATTCTGTTAGTATAAATTTAACTTTCTTTATTTTTGCATAATATGTCAAAAATATTTAATGATAACATGCTCTGTCACATTTGATAGATAATAACAAATATTAACATGCCATGCAGTGTTTTTCCTGACAAACAAATCTTGTCTCATTTTTCTGAGAAATTAAAATTATTTGTGTGCGTCCAGGATGACAGAATTTCTTCAAAAGTGAAATCACCTCAGTTTGTACCTTACTGCAATTTTCCGAAAATGTACTTTCACTTTGATAATTGCATGCAGACTGTGTCAAAGATTAAGTACAATAAGCGTTGACTCAATTGAACATAAATAGTAACCAGTCTAAAATTTGACCAATTCATACTTTGAACGGTTGCACAGTTCGCAAAACAAAGTGTTATACCACTCGCTGTGCTCAAAGGAATCTGATGATGTTTATGACATTCGCTACAAGTTATGAGAGCATAGCAGTTCAAAAGATAATGACAAACGTCACAATTCAGATTCATTTGTTTCAAATAAAAGTAAATCATGATCTGTAATGTTCATTTGTGTGTTAACCCTCACAGTCACATACAGTAACTAATAAGTACGACTTGTAGTTTTCATTACAATTACGACAAATAGTAATCAGTAAGTCATTGTTTAATAACTATTATCAGTAGAACAAAGTTTTATTCAAAAAGTATTCCTGTATGACATTTAGAAATGACAGTCAAATGTGTAAACGAGGGGGTCAAAATGACCCCCAATTTTTAAGTCAGGGGAAAACACTGTCATGAACAATGAAAAATGAGTTGTTCATTGTCACTCAGTTATTGAGTTATATTGGACATTAATTATAATTAAAAAATCAATTATACTCATGCTGGTGCTAATTTTGTTCCTTTTCAATATGTAAAGCATGTTTCAAAATTTCACTCTGCAAATCAACTAGAAATAAATGAGGTATTACTGACGTCTTTTTTATTTAATATATAATTTATCAAAAAATAATTTTATATAATTTTATGGAACAATGTCATGTAGATATATTTTCATCCATTAATGACAAAATTGATTAGTAGTGTATGACAACAATCTGCTATAAGACTGGGGCCAACTGTATATACAGTATGTGGTGACACATTGGTGATCACATCTACTATGTTAATCTCATCCTGTCATAAAAGGAGACATTATATAACATTATATAACCATGGTCATAAAATCAACATAGATAATGACAATGTGCAAATCGTGTCTGAAAAAGGGTTGGTTTTTTATAATCATCCTATCAGATTAAGGGCAATATGCTGATTGAAAAATCTTAATTGTCAATGTTAATTTCATTAATCATTGATTCTTAGTGCAGAGCAGTCTCATTCGAAATTATTGAATAAATAGTTGACCAGTATAACAAAGAAAACTGATAGTGCCAACTGATTTAAGGTAAAGATTATCAACAATAATATTTTATGTTTGATAAAATATTGAAACCTGATTTCCTCAACATAATATTTAATGCTGTGATGGTGTGATTTTTATCATATTAAGAAATATATTAATTACTGAATAGTAGAACAACTATGATGTTTTGTTTAGTATAACAATTTATTATTTTAGTGATAGCCTTAATGGTTTATGTGTTAAGGGTGCCTAATGGCCAATTTTTTAAATCTGGAACCGTGCTTGTTATACAGATGACTATGGTAATTTATTTTTAGTAAAACTATTTAGTGTATCAAGGCAAAGCTTTATTCAGTCGCTGGCCAGAAGCTGTAGACTCTATATTTTTATTCCTGTTTATCGTTGACATTTCTAGTTAAAAACTCACATATTCCAGTCTTCATATAGCTTAAATATAACATTCATCAGCACTCCAGCGTTCATGCCGCCATCTTGTTTTCATGACATTCGAATGGTATTTCTGAAAGTAGTGCCTAACGTACATCCGAGGCACTTGACGTAGTTGGCCGAGGATTTCCGAATGTTGTTTAAGTATCAACCAAAATGGCGGTTTTGTCGTATAATTAACGACAAACAAAATATAAACATTTATATAGCGTATATACTGATATTTGTTTTAATATCTTTTACTTATATTTGATCTGAGTATGTGTCATATTTATAAACTTCCGTACCCGTAGCATATCCTTGGTATGATATCTACGAGTACGGGACTCCCGTACCCCAAGAATCAAATTCTAGAGGTACGGACCCGTACCCGTAGTCACTTCCTATAAATTTATGTAACCAGTAACATTTTCAACCACTAATTTTATTGGCAATAGCGCCACTAGGATTTGAACACATGTCTCCGGTCAGGTCTGTTATGCTAACCACTACACCACACACCTAATATTTTGTTGCTCTCTGTCAGTTAAAGACACTTAAAATCATGATCCTGTCTTTCTTGTATTTGGTGTCAGTTGTATTGATAAAGTCAAATGGATTGATTTTCCTGTAAAAAAGTACAACATGAAGTTAATTGCGCATTGTTATCCAAAGATTGTCTTGAAGATTTAATCAATCAAACCAGGTGGGAAAACCCACAACCCACTGCTGTTTGCCTTACATGAAGTAATACACAACATTCTTTGTTTCACAGGTCTGACAGTGTTCACAGAATGGTATAACTGGTATGGGTCAGAATGGTATATGTGACAAACAGTTGGGCATCTCAAAAATGAAAATACAAAGAAGCTGAAAGATGTATTGCCTACACGAAGAAAGGCTTGTGTAAGTAGTTTTTGGAAGTGATATTGTTTTTTACCTTGATACTGCCTTGTACATATTGTTTCATCAGACACTACTGTTTACAGTCATGCAGCTTGATATTTACAGTATCAATTGGAGAACATAAAGGTACAAAACATGTTTTGTTCTTCTCTGATGTAGCCTGCCCATTCAGCTTAGTTGGAAGAGTGCTAGACTGTTACCTGGAAGATTATTATTCATTTGTCAGGCTTGCAATGTTATACTTTACTTTGACATTTGGCTACTGTCATTGTCCTCAACTTATGATTTATGTTGTAGTTGTTGGTTGCTTCTGTAGGGCCAAATTAGTAATAGTTAATACTCAATTGCAGGTAAAATGATTAGTTCAAAGTGCAAATAACTGGAAATAGTGAAAAGAGACATTGTGTAATTTTATAGCATTTAATTAGTAAGGGAAGAGCTATGCCTCTAGATTGAGAAGAGTTGGGGCATCTGTGTCCAGTGGACGCATATTTAGTTCCTATATTTAAAAGTGTAATTTACATTGATTAGGATCACTAGAACTTCTACTGATGTTTATCCAAGTCATTAAACAGTTATGCATTTCAATCAATGTTTTAAAACTATTTTTTCCTTACAGGTTGTGAAAAATGGTGTAAGACAGATTGAAGAATGCCAACATTCAGATAGTATTTTTGTGGAAACCAAACAGCAGCATGTAAAAACGGTATAAATTAAGTACTAAGTTTATCATAGAGGTGGCTATGAGTATTCAAATATTATATGTTCTACTGAATAGCCAAATAGGTATTGGAACATTTGACAAGAAAATCAAAGGAAAAGCTAACAGAAATCAAAACTTTCTTCACATTTTATTTAATTGTATTAAGGATTGGTATATTATAGTAATGACATACAGACCTGCACAAATTGTTCAATGGTGAGGTATTGGTTGGTTGTCTGTCCTTTACAATTTGATAGTTTACACGCTAGCACCCACATGTCATAAGCAGTCCTAAACAAACGTTAATACCAATGTAAGGAAAACATAAGGAAATGGCCCACTATAGTTTGATGATTGACTGTTCACAAGTTGAATGTTATATGATAAGTTCTCTGTAATACTTAGCGCATCCTTATAGTGTGCATCAAGCATGAATATAGTGTTAGGTATAAAAGACACCAAATATATGACTGAGTCTACAATATCAAATCCAGGGGACGTGGGAGGGAGACCTGGCATAAAATTCTCGTCTTTGTTAAAACATCACTATACCATCCAAGCAACAAAGTATGGAGTAGTCATGATAGTAAATTTGTTTTATTTACAATTTTGTGAGAGAGCCATTCCTATGTCAACATGCCTGCATTTTATATTTTAGGGCACAAATGGACGCACTATCAAAGTTCGTTTTGAGGGTGGGATGGAGAAGACAAATAGAAGTGCCAAACCATTGAAACCAAACAGAGAACCTGTTTACACTAGGTCAATATCAACAGATCAAAGAGACACCTTGTTACAAGAAATAGCATACAGTGAAAGAAACATGGTGTCTGTGGCAACACAGGTTATGCCGGTGATAATTCTAAACAGTGATGAAGAGATCACAAATGTTGATAGACAGTTTAAATTAAACGAGATACTAAAAATGTGTAAGGAAATAAAAATTGAATTGCCCTCAAAACCATTGTGTACAGGAAATTCGGATACACCATTACACCAGACACATACCACTCACTGCTACACAAACAGAAAACAGTCCAACACTATTCACTTATACACAAACAGAAACCAGACACATACCAGTCACTAGCACACACACAGAATCAAGGCACATACCAGTCACTAGCACACACACAGAATCAAGGCACATACCATTCACTAACACACACACAGAATCAAGGCACATACCATTCACTAACACACACACAGAATCAAGGCACATACCATTCACTAACACACAAACAGAAACCAGACACATACCATTCACTAACACACAAACAGAAACCAGACACATACCATTCACTAACACACAAACAGAAACCAGACACATACCATTCACTAACACACAAACAGAAACCAGACACATACCACTCACTGCTGCACAAACAGAAAACTGTCCGACACTATTCACTGCTACACAAACAGAAACCAGACACATACCACTCACTGCTGCACAAACAGAAAACCGTCCGACACTATTCACTGCTACACAAACAGAAACCAGACACATACCACTCACTGCTGCACAAACAGAAAACCGTCCGACACTATTCACTGCTACACAAACAGAAAACAGTCCGACACTATTCACTTATACACAAACAGAAACCAGACACATACCAGTCACTAGCACACAAACAGAAACCAGACACATACCAGTCACTAGCACACAAACAGAAACCAGACACATACCAGTCACTAGCACACAAACAGAAACCAGACACATACCAGTCACTAGCACACAAACAGAAACCAGACACATACCAGTCACTAGCACACAAACAGAAACCAGACGCATACCAGTCACTAGCACACAAACAGAAACCAGACACATACCAGTCACTAGCACACAAACAGAAACCAGACACATACCACTCACTGCTGCACAAACAGAAAACCGTCCGACACTATTCACTGCTACACAAACAGAAAACCGTCCGACACTATTCACTGCTACACAAACAGAAAACAGTCCGACACTATTCACTTATACACAAACAGAAACCAGACACATACCAGTCACTAGCACACAAACAGAAACCAGACACATACCAGTCACTAGCACACCAACAGAAACCAGACACATACCACTCACTGCTGCACAAACAGAAAACCGTCCGACACTATTCACTGCTACACAAACAGAAAACAGTCCAACACTATTCACTTATACACAAACAGAAACCAGACACATACCAGTCACTAGCACACAAACAGAATCAATGCACATACCATTTACTAACACACAAACAGAAACCAGACACATACCATTCACTAACACACAAACAGAAACCAGACACATACCATTTACTAACACACAAACACAAACCAGACACATACCATTCACTAACACACAAACCAGACACATACCATTTACTAACACACAAACACAAACCAGACACATACCATTCACTAACACACAAACACAAACCAGACACATACCATTCACTAACACACACACAGAATCAAGGCACATACCATTTACTAACACACAAACACAAACCAGACACATACCATTCACTAACACACAAACCAGACACATACCATTTACTAACACACAAACAGAAAACTGTCCGACACTATTCACTGCTACACAAACAGAAACCAGACACATACCATTCACTAACACACAAACAGAAACCAGACACATACCACTCACTGCTGCACAAACAGAAAACAGTCCGACACTATTCACTTATACACAAACAGAAACCAGACACCACTCACTGCTACACAAACAGAAACAAGACACACACATCACCACTCACTGCTACACAAACAGAAACCAGACACATACCACTCACTGCTACACAAACAGAAACCAGACACACACCACTCACTGCTACACAAACAGAAACCAGACACTTACCACCCACTGCTACACAAACAGAATCAAGGTTCATAAATTCAATAACTCACAAACAGAAATCAGACACATACCATTCACTTACATACAAACAGAAACCAGACACATACCATACACTTATACACAAACTGAAAACATTCTAATGCCGTACACTAATACACAAACAGAAACCAGGCAGATACCATACACTAATACACTAACGTAAAACATGCACAACCATTCACTACAGGACAAACACATAACATGCAGACTCCATTCTCTATAACACCAACAGTAATCCTACAGACTCAACATATTTCAAAACCAACAAAAGATATGCAGACACCATTCAATTCAAAGTCAATAGCAAATACCCATTGCATTGTGAATTTATCCATAGGACAACTTTTGTACTGAATTCCTTCTATCATGTATTGCTTTATTGCTGCATATTTAACATACTATGGTGTGCAAATATACCCCACCTATGTTATTTTGTATATATCTATTGGTCAAGCAAATATTGTGCTATATGTTGTTCATTAGTTTGATTCTCTAAATTCAGTAAATCACATATTCATTTAAACAATAACTTTTAGTTAATCTATGCATTTGGTAGTCATAATTGGTACTGATTGGTCATGTGAGTGTGATGTCATCAGTATATAGATGTAGTCATCATGTAGATTTCTTACAAGTCTGATAGTACATTTTCTTATAGAGGCCCCGAAGGGGATTGTTAGATGTAAATATTGATTTGTTAAATGATTATTTGAGTAAATTACCATTTGCCCTTGACTTATACTGTTATTTTGTATCATGTAAATATTCCTCGAATGTTTTTTGGAAACTTTGTGTGATTTATCATGCATGTTTATTTTACTGTTTGAGGTGTTTGAACCCCATTTTGAACTCATGTTGGTTCTGTCCGTTGTTCTGTTCAAACACTGTTGAAACTATTTGAAGTTTGGGTATAAAAGTCCATGTCCATTGTTTGAAAGTCCCTCTGCAGTACATTTTCTTTAGGTCGGCTACTTCATTATAGATAAAGTTTTACATCAGAAATTATCCATTTGAATTATTATAAATAAATAGTAGCTTTAAGTAAGTTTAATTCTGTTAAAGTTAGTATTTTATTTATAACGTTTTTTGTGCATACTTAAGTTGATTTTCAGAAATGAAATAAGTTTTCAAATCTAGATTTTCTGAAATATATTTGGTAATACAGTCAAACCTGTCTGTAAAGACCACCCATTGGAACAGCAAAATGTGGTCTTTGTTTACAGGTGGTCTCTATTAACAGATTAAATATCATTACAAATGGTCTGATGGAAGATAAAATTGGTGGTCTTTTCCGACAGGTTTTACAATAGTGATCTTTGTTCGAAGGTGGTCTTTAACACAGGTTTGACTGTACTTGCAAAAACATTAAATGTTTTTACCTTTATAGATAAGCCACAGACACCTTGTCCAGTTTTATTGTGTAAATTTGCTGGTTGTTGTCTTGAGATCAATTTCCTACTTGTAAATAATAAACAGCATTGTTGTGGCATTTTTCTGAGAATAAAAATTATGAATCTTTCATAACTCTTGCTTATTTTTTCAGTTTAACTTAGTCGTAATTCCATTTTTTTTATTTGCTGCCGAGTCACATTCGACTGCCTGCCTGTATCCACAGCTGATTAAATGTTGTTGAGCAGTGAAGTATCTAACACAGCAACTCTAGCTTGTAATAATACAATGACATAGATTTGATAAATGAAGATCATTACAAACAATAGTTGTCAGTCTTGTTACTGCTACATGTGTCACAATGTGAAATTATAAATTGTCTTTGATTGAAAGAATTCTTTAATATTATAGAATACAATGATGACATTCAACATGCACATTTTAACCAAAAAGTAAAGTAGGTAGAGTACAAATATTATTTAAAATGTATTCTTTGACTCAATCCAATCGATTTTTAAGGATCGTTTTTATTTAAACGCTTTCTTTTTCTTCGACAATATATGGTGGCATATTTCTGCCACCAGTTAACTACTTCATTAACTAGATAATTATCTGGTTATCACGTTAAAGAAACTAGATATCTACTTAAATGACTAGATAATTATGTGGTTAACTAGATAAGTATCATGATAAATTTTCATACCAGATAAATATCTTAACACAAAAATTGTCTGATAGTGCCCACGGGTTTATACATGGTAATGTTAACATTATTTACTGTGTCCAACCTCAAGGAGTCTATATGACCAGTTACAGGTTTATACATGGTAGTTTTAGAATTATAAAATAAATATGAAGCTTTTTGTTGGAAAGTTATATTGTCAACCTTTGGAGAAATACCATCACCCTTGGCTGCACCTTGAGTGACAGTAATCACATAAAACAGTGCGATATTTATATATGTAGAACTCGGAACATCCAGTTTGCTATATTGGTTCCCCTAGTTTCATACAAGTCTGAACCTCAGACATAAAAGAATAAAAGATGTCAAAATATGAGCAACACTGTATATTTCTTAAGGTAATCAAATAGTAGTTCTAAATCTAATGAAACATGACAATCAGACTGCTTAATTAATTAAAGTATCATTATTTACTGTCACAGGCACGTAACATACACATTATTTACACAGAGAATTTACCAGACTTGTCCAGGATTTGCACCTGGGACCTCTCTAGCCAACAATCAAGATGGCACTGAGCGCTCTAACTACTGAGCTAACAAATTGAACAGTAAATTTCTCCATTGTAACCCCTAGCAATTACAAAAGGAAGACATTTCAAAAAGTAATAGTTATTTTACTTTGGTTTCCTAGTATGCACAAATACTGATATGAATATTGCTTAATGCAATTTCTTTGTTAAAGAGTATATGCATTTTTTTAACAGTATTTAAGTTAGAAAAAGGGATTGGATGACTTGATGCGACTTGAAAAATGTATTTTGGCCTGAATTTCAGTCTAGGTTGTTGCTACAAAAACACATGTACTAACATATGACTTTTTGGCCTTATTCAAAAGAAATGTAAAATATGTTTCCATGACTTACAAGATTTGCAAGCATTATATATTAAAGTTGAGTTTACAAAATATATTTCCATGAGGCTAAATTGCATGGTGCCACCATAAAAAACAATGCTTCAAATCATAAGTGACATAATGATTATATCTAGTTAACATTTTTAGATAAGTTGTGTGCATGTCCATAAAAAACTTATTTTACACACCTTATAAGAAATGACATTCTAACCGTTGAAAGTGCATAAAAATGAACTACCAATAAAATTGTCATATTTTGCAAGAACCACATCTTAGTAGTAAATATATTCCAAATCACTAAACTGTCCATGATGAGCTCAAGGCATTAACAAATAGAAATGGCAGTCTGATGAAAGGTGTATGAAAAAAACTTAATGATATATATGATCCTGTTACCCATTACCTCCACCTACCATACCATTACCTATACTACACTAACTCATGTTACCCCATTACCACCACCTACCATACCATTACCTACCACACTAACTCCTGTTACCCCATTATCACCACCTACCATACCATTACCTACCACACTAACTCCTGTTACCCCATTATCACCACCTACCATACCATTACCTATACCACACTAAAAACTCCTGTTATCCCGTTATCACCACCTACCATACCATTACCTATACCACACTAAAAACTCCTGTTACCCCATTATCACCACCTACCATACCATTACCTATACCACACTAAAAACTCCTGTTACCCCATTATCACCACCTACCATACCATTACCTATACCACACTAAAAACTCCTGTTACCCCATTATCACCACCTACCATACCATTACCTATACCACACTAAAAACTCCTGTTACCCCATTATCACCACCTACCATACCATTACCTATACCACACTAACTATGTTACCCCATTTTCTACAACACTTCTCCACAAACTGCACATCACTATTGCAATATATCATATACATGCAATGCCATTTGCCAGGGTAAAGATGGCAGCACCAGTACCTTGATAAAACACAGCATTGAAATGAAGTCATACACAATGTTTGATCCCTTGGTCCATAGTATACCTTACATACATTATTAGATCTGCAGCCTATGTAGTTTCAGTATCCCCATTTTGGATTATGATATTAAAATAATTATTACAAATTTACACTCCAATATCATGTTTATTAGTGTAATATCAAATTAAAAGCAGTATAATGATCAATCATTTTTAACATTGCTTTCCATGCAATGCATAGTCATGAGTTAAATTAACCTGCCAAAATTTTATGGGTGGGTTACAAATTTTTAAACTTACATTAGAAAATAACATAGCATTCTATATAAGAATTATCTCAAGGACCAATATATCACACAAGATATAATACTGCTGCTTATAAATATAAACTATCCCATTATTACCAATAGTATTTAAACAGAGGTCATACTTATCAATGTAACGCAAATAAAATATAATAATTGTGTAAGATAGATATGTAATGTCTCTTCCCACCGTTTCTGTTATATAATAAAGTCAGTTGTTGAGGTAACATATTCACTCATTCTTCACAGCTAATAGTGAACACATGTATTGATAAAACATGTTATCTATATTAAAATGTGACATTTAACTATTTGTACAACTATATTTAAAAATTTACATTAAAAATATCTTCTTGAAATAATTTGACTATACAACACTTTAACAATGCAGAAACGAACAGAATCACAAGTGTCACAAGATTCATGACATCACAACATCAATTGATGATGTCATTAGAATGTGAAAAACTCAAGTTAGAATACCTTTGCATTAATCAAATTCCAGTATTAAATGAAAAATTGTTTTGCAAAACTATTCTAACTATTAAACTTAGAATAGTTTTGAGCCAAGAAAATAGTTGTCTGAGATAGAATATATTTTTTACATTTGAGTTTTTAAAAACTATTCACAATATAATCATAATAATTTGACAGATTATGTGTTTTAAGATTTCAAGAACAAAACTGTCAAATAACCACTTTCTAAAAAAAACAAGATAGAATAGTCTTGCGCTGAGCCCTCGATATAAAGACTAAAGTTTAATGATACCCAGAATTTCAAATGATACCTTGGAAGTTACTAATCTAATAAATTTGGTAAAAACTGAATGCCATCACACAAATTCCTGCTTTCATTTTCAATAAGTTTCAGTAGCACATCAATTTGATGGTTTTAAATTACCAAATAGCTTTCAGAGAACTGCAATTAATTGTGTTATGTAGCTTTGAAAGATAATTCTATCTGTATAACCAAATCCTTTTGTTGACTTAATCACACAGAAATTAGGTGGATGTAACTTCAAATGCCTGGAAAGTTTTCAGCATTGTTTCATTATTGTTATATGAATGCGACAAGTCAAAGTCTGAAGACAACATCTAAGTTTGTACTAGTCAGACTGCAATAAGTAGGAATCAAGGGGGAAAAGTGTGTCCGATGTGAGACTCGAACCCATGGCTCCCTAAACACCAGTATGGCACTCTACCGACTGAGCTAACCACGTGACTGTCTAACCTCACACCACTACACTCCTCCCCATTCTGGTATTTGTGGCTAAAACCATGTGGGCTGTCAAACACCACTGCCATCATTGAAGTAAGTCAAGGGGAAAGTGTGCCTGATGTGAGGTCCAAACCCACCACCCCTAAATACTAGTATATCACTCTAACAACTGAGTTAACCGGACAGCCGTCTGACTCTACACCATATCATGATAAATCACACAAGAAAAACAACATAACCCACCAGGGATTGCACCCGGGTCCTCTTATATGATTTAAAGCGGACATAATATTCTACCGCATCACTTCAGAGCTAGCCAAACAGAAAAGCTATTGGAAGTGACCTAAGTCACCACATTCACGGACATATGCCGTATAAACTGTAAATGGCATTTTCTTTCCAATCATAATGCCGATGTCAAGACTGAATTAGCATGAATATTATGGTTCCTGCACTTTAATGGGAAGAAGAAGAAACATGGGAAGGCCAAATGTACTGGCCCCGATTTCACGAAAATACTTAAGTAATTGCTTAGCTAAGTTCTAAGTAGCGTGCTTAAGTTTGTTATCGTTCTTAGCTAAGAAAATTAAATTTCTCTCGTTTCACGAACATACTTAAGTAAATGCTTAGCTAAGAACGATTAGCAGACTTATCTTTTCGGTAATACTGGAAATTTCCGGTAGTAAGATCGAATACTCTCCTTTTGGAGAGTAAAAACCGTCGACGCGCGCATCTGTCAAAACTGTCAAAAGTCGTCTGATACAGAATGGAGGAAAAGAAAAGGAAAGCAAACTGGACAGAAGCTGAGCGGTTATCAGCCATAGAGCTGATAGTTCACAATGCTGACAAGCTGTTTGGGAAATTTAGGGGCGCATCCTTAGGCGCTAAGGATAAGGAAAGATGCTGGGAGAGCATAGCTAGTGAATTAAATTCGTAAGTTAACAATTTCAATTTTATCTGAATAGATATATCGATATACAAACCCTGTCGCGTAATAGTCGAATGTGACTGAATCCATTTATAATAATGTAAAAACTGCATCTACAAGTATACTGCACAGGGCCTTATTCATTAGTAGAATGTCTCGCAAAGCAGCATGATTGCAGCGGTATTTGCAAAATGATTTAGATGAAAGGGGTCCTGGAGGCAACATTTCAATCATTACTATGGGTCTATATAGCTCTATTGTATTTTCAATTTCTGTATCTTTCTTGTATTAACATTATATGGCACATGATAGAAAAATGTGCAGCCTGTTAGGGACTATAACCATGTGCCTTTCACTTACATAGCTAATCGTAATGCTCTACTGACTGAGCTACCCTGCCACCGTTTATTTCCAATTTTGAACTAGTTCATAATGTGATAGAGTTTTATTTGGTCATCCAAAGGCTGTTTTATATCATAATAAATGGTAAACAAACGTGTTAACATGGCCATGTCAGTATTTGTAAATAAATACACTAAGACTATTATGAAAACAAAGTGATTGCATAAACCTATCAATATGTCATTATTTTCATCAGTTCACATATTTGTTACATCATAATACAAGTGGGAAACATGGCATTATTTCTGTTCAGTTCATAGTGCATTTAAAATTTAATTTGGTTTTGGCACCTCTAATTCCTCCCATTAATGCTTTGTTTAGATCTGGAAAGACTTTGTGCAGGAGGTCAGTGCTGGAATTGAAGAAAATGTACTCCAACAGCAAGGGCAAAGGTATTATTCACAAATATACATATTGTTCATATTTGATTTATTTTTAACACATCCACAATTTAGATTTTCTACATTGTAAGTGGTATAATCACACACAAATTCAAAGCTCAGTTACCTTAATACTAATTCATGGTAACTACCTCATCTGACTATATAGTGTTCATGTGTGATTTTAGGATTGATGATTGTATGTCTTCCACAATTGGTTTGTTCACATTCTAGCTTTCAAAACAAATTTTATAACAATTTTACATAATTTTTTTCAAGTTTAATTGTGAGCAAGTTAACACTGTAGGTCTTGATTTATGGCCTTCATTTATAAACAAAATAAATACTTAGCCTTGTTAACAATAAACCATTTTTATTTATTCTCAAATCCTAATCAGATTTAGAGAGAATATGTTTGACCATGGCCTAAGATTCTCTCTTAAGTTATCACAAAATTATATCTTTCATTTTCCCCCTTGAATAATAAAATGTTACCTTGTATGTACTCCTCTTAACAGAGTTTTTATTTTATTTTACAATTTCAGCAAAGGACAAGCTTGATAGTATGCACAAGACTGGTGGGGGGCCAAAACCGAGCCTAATATCAAGTGAGGAGGTGATTGTCCAACACCTCATGAAACATAATAGGGCCCAGCTTGAAGGGATTACAGGTGGAATAGACAGTGAAACAAGTAATGTTTTACCTGCTTCTAATTTAAATAGTTGATTTTTAAATAGTACAACAAATATATAACATAGCTTAAGTACATGTAGAATAGTATGATGACAAATAATATACTATTTTTAAATATGAATATACTAAGTACCTTCGGTCTTAGATAATTGTTGCAATATGACAAAAATTTGATGGTTACTTACCTTCAAATTATGATGTACATGTTTGCATTCGTGTTATTTGTGCAGTTTCCTCCATTTGTGGGACCACATGAAATACATATTCCATTAAATAGGAGCCACCTGCTATGTTGTATCGATATTGGCTGCTTATGGCAGGTACTTAATTCAGAATACTATTTAGTGCTGACATAGTTACCGTTGTAATTACAGAAACTATAGTTTCTTATATAATTGTACAATCATTTAATTTGTAGCTGTTGCTGTTCATGATATTGAGGACTTCGATGTGGAAGGATTTGCTCTGCATGATGTTGTGTGTATTGATGAAAATGTTTTAAGGTATAACAACTTCTTATGTAAATAAATATAAAATATTTACAATTTAATTAAAGTGTCAAATCAACAGTGAGTTTCAGAACTGTGAAGTTGATCTTTTCATATAATTAATGCGCAGAAGTCTGATGAAATTTAATCACATGGTGTATGTTTTTCTGAATGAAAACTATTTAATATTAGTAAACTTGTACATTTATACACACCTGTTGCATTTAAGTTTATCTGTGTTACTGAATACACTAATGTCCTTGTTCCAAGAATTATCAGTGATTCTATGCATTGAAGGATGTATGAATTATCTCCTTTTTTTGTGTGCAGCAACTGCATTAAGATTTATCATCAGGTCGAAATCATAGTATTATGTCACATACAACTGTTTGAACATACATGTAATTGCAAAATATATCTACAAAACGTAATTTTTTCAGTACCTTTCTTCCAAAGGCATCAGATACTGTAGATGCTGAATCTGGAGCTACTGGCCAAGGTAATGTAATGTGTGCCAATTGTATTTATACACTGTTATCTACCTGTCATTTAGACCTCATATTAGTCAATGTATATACAAAAATAGGTATTTTTTGAAAATCTCAAATGCTCCGACTTCATATGAATTGCGATTTTTTATCTTACCAGACCTCGAATTGGTCAAGTGAGCATTTGTGATCACTTTTTGTCTGGTGTCCGTCCAGCCTATGTCCACTATTAGTTTGTTCACTTTTTAAGCATCCACCTGTCTTAACCAATCTTATTCAAACTTCATTACAAGTTATATGACTATTATGTCTTGATAAAGCTTGATTAGGCCAAAAATGTAATATGTGTGGTTCAAGGTACATGTCCCCCAAGAAGCAGGGTAGGTAGGTATCAACTTTTTTAAATATGGAAGACATGCACAGTTTTACATGGTGTTTTTTATCAATTCTAGGTGTGGAAGTAAATGACTGGCAGAGGCCAAGCACATCCAACTCTGTTAAAACTCTCAAGAACAAACGGAAGAGAGAGGAATACGAAAAAAATCTATACCAGCTAGAAACAGAAAAAATGAAAAAAGAAATTGAAAAACTTGATGCAGAGATTCAACAGATTCAAAAAAAAAGTCAACAGGACAATGAACTGTTTATTTTAAAAAAAAAATTGCTAGAAAATCAGCTTCAATCTTGCAAAAGAAGAGAGGAAATTGAGGCTGACGAATGATTCCTGTTACTATTGTTATGATTGATTTGCAAATAAATTTAAATAACTCTTGACTGTATTACTGTTAATAAATCTTATTTTCATAGGTATGCAGCAGAAAGCTAACCTTTATGTGACAAAACAACAATACATAACGTTGAACTGAAATAAGTTCTAACTGAAATAAGTTCTAACTATCGTGTCTCTGTAGCGAAGTCCTTGTTCGTTAGCATGAACATTGATGTCGGGCTGGCAGTCTTGGTCGTCAATTGTTCTTTGAAGGCAGTCTCCTCGTATCATACCGATATTGTGAAGCACAACACAAGCAACTGTTATTTCACAGGCCCTTGTTGGACGTACCCTTAGTCCATATTTCAAACAGGGGAATCTCCTCTTTATGACACCAAAAGTTTGTTCAATTATCACTCTTGTCCTGGTGAGTGCTTCATTGTACCTAGTAAATCAGATTGTGGATAAAGTCTTATTGAATAAGTATGCTTTACATTAAATTCTACAGACATTTTCAGGTCAATTTTAAGATTTATTCAACAAAATATATGTAACATTAAAAGAGTCAAATTTAAATATTTTTTGATTTTTAAATGAAAATTACATTTGTACTATACAATATATGTACAGATTTTTCATCAAAATTGTATACATACCTTTCTTGTGCTGCTGTGTTAGGGCGTAGGTATGGTGTCAAAAGAAACTGACGACATGCATAACCCGAATCCCCAAGGAGATGTCCTTCTATTTGCCCTAAAATTCATATTTTACACTAACATAAAAATGTACAAATGTACTCTACTAAGTTCGTTCTATCAAGACCATAAGGCCATACTTTAGATATTTGAATGTATCTTTTGCCTAGTGATCAACTACCAAGATTGACGCAGCATATGGGATCATTCACTACAAAAATACTTACACATGAATGAAAATTAACATTGGAACAGCATTGTGAGGATCTACTAGTATCTTTCAGTATATAACAGTATACATATATATCACCTTTCTTGCTTATACAGTTGAATTGTATCCGTAAGCAGTGAAACGAAATTAAAGAAACTTTATGTTGGAAGCTTATCTATTAGGAGCTGCCCATGTTTTTACAATTTACCACTTCAATGAATTGTACAGCAGTCCTGTTTTATGAATAAAACTTTCAAACTAAATGGTAAATATAAATTATACCGTCTTCAAACTTTCTACATAAACTCGACTCTCTGAAAACTCGACTGTCATGAACACTGCCTGGCCATTTTGCAACAACATTTGTGATAATAAATCTTGCATCACACACCATCTAGGAATGAAAACACAAAAACGTTATACTGTTCTATGTATGTTTTTATTAGGGGTTCCATGTTCATTTCATAAATATAATTTTTTTCAATAGCTGATAGTTGATAGAAGTATTGCGCTAACGTGCAACAGCAGCTGAGCTGACTTTGAGGTATATATATCGGTAGGTGATGATCAAACTCGTCGGTAAGAATCAAACTGCATTTCGCAGTAAGTACATATACTTATCAGTGTTTAAGAGGATGTGCAGTATTTACCTGAACGTTAATCGAGTGCTGACCCTTTCTGTTCACATAATCTGGTTCGTGTTCGGTAGGACCTTGAATCAGTATGTGCGTGCCATCTACGCAACCTACAACCTTGGGGAATCCTGTGTAACATATTAATTTTTGTGTAATAGTACGAAACAAAATATCAATATTTTATATTGAACTTCGACTGTACCGTTTAAAGATTATGGGTTCATTAAAACATATGTTTCATGCCAAGAAAGTTAAATGTATACTTGAACAAATATATGAATATTACACACATTATAACAGGAACCACTACATATGGTATAAATCCTAATGCGAAGTTTCATGACTGCATAGTTAGAGTCAAAATCAACAATCGCATGCCTCAGCCAGCACGTGAATATTAATTTAACATTCATCTTTATTAAACGTTCATGAGTGTGAGGATGGGTCGAATTATTTTGCATAACATTCTCTTAACATTTCATAAAAGTTATAGAGAATAATTGGTTTGTTGAAGTGGAATAAGAAAGTTTATCAGGCAAGGTGGAGGAATTTATTGTGTGATATAAACTATGAGCCGACCATGATAAACTTTCTCATTCTACGTCACTAATCTATTATTCGATTCATCATGTCACTTCGTGTGTTAGGTAAGGGGAAAATACCGTTAATGTTATATAATACCGAGTTACATCCCTTACTTGTGACGTAATTAATTTCGTGACGTATACGTATTGTTTACAAATGATGAGAAATGTCAAGTGCAACAGAAAAGTGAAAAAAGAAGTGATATTTACATTTATTTCATGACTATTTGGACATTTAAAACTGCAATAGAAAATAAGGAATTACCCCGTGTATTCAGTCTATCAGTGTCATCTACGATTGCAATGGAATTTTCTGCACGAATGGATGAAACCGGGAATGGGATTCTAATATGAAAACGATGGGCGGGGTAAGTTGCTATTGTTACTGATCAATACGTTATCGTCGTTATAAACATTTACCACACTAAAACCTTTTGAAAGACACATCATTTACACCCATTTATGGGATACGCATTGTAGTTTATACATGTATTAGAAACCAATCTCATCGATTGAATACTTTACCTGCTACATTATAAAATTCTCGTTGTGTTGATGCCAACATGTCTGGGAATTTAACGAAGTTCGGCAGTAGCTTCGCTATTGCAGATGTCGTCTTTTTCACTGCCCTACATACGGATGACACAGAAATTCCGTGAACATCACCGATAACTATATAGTGGGTCCCAGTTGCGAAAAATTGCAACGTTGCTAGCACACACAAAATGGGCGGTAGTGGCTGAGACCGAAGAGTCGGTGTTTCTAACTGATTAACTAACATGCCTGTCAGGTAAAGAATGGATTCTGGCATAAATCTGTACCGTACAAAAACTTCCTGCCTACTCAACATCTCAAGAGGGTTGAATCGGTCCCGAAACACACGTTCAACGGGGTAAAAACGACGAAGTCGACGAAGTCTGCGTTCAATGGCGGCCATATTTAAGACAGCTAATACAGCTTAAGTAAGCTCCTTAGCTGTCTTAGATTAACAAGCTTAAGTCATAAATTTAAGACTGTTACTGAGCCTGCTATTTTTCGTGAAATGCAAGGAAAATAACAGACTTAACTTAAGATTTATTCTAAGCAAATTAGTGAACTTAAGCCGTTTATCATACTTAAGTATTTTCGTGAAATCGGGGCCTGGTTTCCGTCTGTGTCATTGTATGTAGAGGCAAAAAATCGAAGAACGATACTAGAATGACGATACTGAAATAATTTACCGAAAATATATTTTAATTATCCTTGTAATCTACAGTAGTCTGTAACTTACACATCAAAAGCACTTCTAACTTCATACGTCAAACGCACTGAAAACTTAAATGCCAACAACTAAGCGTGTCTGTTTACATCAACACCGGGTCAAAGCTATCTCCGCTATATTTTACAATGTCATGCAGAAATACTTCAGTAATCACTCAATATTTATATAAATTAGTTATTTACCGTAACAATTACATGCTAGCACACTTCTGTATTGTAATATTTCTGATAAATCTTGTACTGTCAACTGCATTTCACATTTATCCGCCACGTTTGTTGTCACTTCCGGTTAGTACCGGTAAATCTCTATCCGAAGTCAGATCAAATACTTTTAATGTTTATCGTAGCATACTTGTCTGTAATTACTGAATCATATATTACTAATATGTATTTATGTTGGATTCAGTTTAAGACATACATTGTAGCTATTAATGGGGTTGGTTTAGACGTTAATCTCTAAACTCTCATTTGCATATCGTGTACTAATTTGCATACCATAACAATGTGCATACCAGCGTTCATAGTACCAACTCTTGACTTTGCCTCAGTCTCCAGAGTAGTTTAGACGTGTCTGTCTTACGTTCTCATTTTCCTCTGCATCTTGAATAATTTCTAATTCAACTGTTATCTTATTATCATCAGGTATAAATTATATTTATAAAATTAAAAAGTTCACTATTGAGAACGGTTATTTGTTTACGTTTTGGGCACAGTGCATACTTAAATATAATTCGACATTTTCGTATTTTTTTTATCTGGCGACTACCGAGACTTAGTTTGTTTCGATATTTTAAGTAGATTCTATTATTACTTAGACTTAGTTAATATTTCCTAGTTAAGGCTACAAAATAAATTACATCAAGCCGAAAGGATTTTAGTTGTTTTGATTTATAGTTTGACATTTGTTGGCCGCTACCAGGCTGTTTATTACGCTACCTCTACCGGTCCTCCTTAGTGAGATTGGTTATATTTAACTAACTATGGCAATCTTTAAAAATAGATTGCGGATGTAAGCCCGCAGGCTTACTTTTTGCACACTAGTGATATTCACACACACACACACACACACACAGGCATTACAATATTTTAATTATGTTCAGACTAAGATTGAGTTTTGAGACAAATTTTATAATGTCCGATGTAGAGGTTTCAAGCAAGAACGGTGATTTTAAAACGATCTGGTTTAAGTTTTTTATAGTAAAACAACAAAACTGCATGAACATATGATTATGTTGTAAAAAGTGGTCACGTTTGAGGCTCAAACACAATTACATACCATGTCTATACCATACATGCACTTATTCATGTCTGCTACTATACCGACTGCACTTCATTGACTTATAGAAAGTTTCAATGGTCACGAGTATGGTTGTGAAATTATTAATGCTTAAATGATTATTTATTGGTGTACATATTGTTCAAAAAAGTTTTTGACTTGAACAGTAACCACCCACATGTCTAGTTTTATAACTTTATAAAATTGTTAGAATATTTTCTGTCAGTTTTCTATTAAATGTGCATTCAAAGTGGAAAATTGTGCATATACTTTATGTATAATAGGTCCATACAATCAACATATGAACTGTATTTTCCTCAGTAATTGCATTCAAAATAGTAATTATAATACAATGTATATGAATTTTAGGTCAATATATGCAAAAATGAACTCAAATATACACATACATTGCATTCAAAGTGGAAAATTGTGCATATTCTTTATGTACCTTAGGTCTATATGATCAATAGATGAACTCTATTTTCCTCACAAATTGCATTCAAAGCAGTGAATATAACTTATTACATATACATTATAGTTCAATATACACTCAGCAAAATTTCTAATTGGTCACTTGGATTTTATTGATATTATTTAACAGTGAATGAAAATTCAACAATGCAAATACCATCACATAAATACTTTCTTTGTACAACTGTTCAGAATACATGAATCCATATTGATTCTCACGTGAATTTTAAAACAGATCAACACTAATAACCCTAAAATTAAAAGTCATTAAACGGATATATATGGTATGGTCTCTTCAATAAATATGAAGTGACCAATTAGAAATTTTGCTGAGTGTATTCAAAAATAAACTCAAATATACCAATGAACTGCATACAAAGTGGACAATTTTGCATATTCTTTAGGTATATTAGGTCAATATAATCAACAGGTAAACTCTATTTTCCTCACTAATTGCATTCAAAGCAGTAAATATAACTTATTACATATACATTTTAGTTCAATATATTCAAAAATAAACTCAATATACAAATGAACTGCATTCAATTTGGGACATTTTGCATCTTCTTCAGGTACATTATGTCAATATAATCAACAGGTAAACTCAATTTTCCTCACTAATTGCATTCAAAGCAGTGAATATAGCTTATTACATATACATTTTAGTTTAATATATATTTAAAAATAAACTCAAATATACAAATAATCAACAGGTAAACTCTATTTTCCTCACTAATTGCATTCAAAGCAGTGAATATAACTTATTACATATACATATTAGTTCAATATATTCAATAATAAACTCAAATATACCAATGAACTGCATACAAAGTGGACAATTTTGCATATCTTTAGGTATATTAGGTCTATATAATCAATAGGTGAACTGTATTTTCCTCAGTAATTGCATTCAAATAGTAAATATATCACATTATGTATGCATTTTAGGTCAATATATGCAAAACTGAACTCAAATATACACATACATTGCATTCAAAGTGGAAAATTGTCCATATTCTTTAGGTATATTAGGTCTATATAATCAATAGGTGATCTCTATTTTCCTCACTAATTGCATTCAAAACAGTGAATATAACTTATTACATATGAATTTTAGTTCAATATATTCAAACATGAACTCTAATACACCCATAAAGTGCATTCAAAGTGGAAAATTGTGCATATACTTTATGTATAATATGTCTATACAATCAACATATGAACTGTATTTTCCTCAGTAATTGCATTCAAAATAGTAATTATAATACAATGTATATGAATTTTAGGTCAATATATGCAAAAATGAACTCAAATATACACATACATTGCATTCAAAGTGGAAAATTGTGCATATTCTTTAGGTATATAAGGTTAATGGTAACATTAAAATCATTTCAGCTCACCTCAGCACAATCTGCTAAAGAAAAACTTTTGTGATCGTCGAGTATTCGTCGTTGTTATCCACATCTTGCTTCCAATATATCTCCTCTGAAACCACTCGGCAAACGTTGACTTAATCCGTTCTTCTCAATGCCACGACTTCCTCATACGATTCCAGATAGCTTCTGATATAGCTATTCTACTTTCTAACTGTATACGAGTAAGTTCTATCCAAATCATTCAAAATATTGTTTCAATGATTAATAAAGATTGTGTAGGCATGTTACATAAAGTAAGCTGGACCTTGTGCACGTGGCTTGCACGTCGCAGAGCAGGCACTGGGTCAAGCCAGGAAGGGGACTTGACTATACAAGCTTGTGACTGCCGTGGCCCAGACCAACGACGAGGGTTGTGTCCCTAAAAAGGCTCGTTCTCTAGGAACAATACCGCCACCTTACCTGATTGTGTTGAAGCCTGGGCGAAGAATCTAGTTGATGTTCAACTATCGAAGACATGAAAACCCTAGTTCGAAGCCCAAGTATGCCAGCGAGGAATGGACAAGAAGATGTGACATATGGTTCTAGCCGGCGCTTATGATAAATAAACTTACTAAAGAAGAAGTTGTTTAGAGCAAATGTACTCAATTCAGCTATATATGGCCAACATGACCCTCTTGTTAAATAAAGTGAGTGTATTTGAACAAGATAATATAACCGGATATTATCAATGTATTCAGGTGTGACTAAAATACAAAACAGCGATAAATATTTAAAATAATAACTTCAGCCATTTACGACATTTTTAAACTGTGTACATTCAATAGGTTTTAGAAGAGACATTGACAAATAGGCTTTGAGTGAACACTTATGAATTTGTTGAGACATCAGTTTACGCTATCTACATATAGGTCCGTGGTTTATGTATAAATCATACCGTGCATGAGCGCATGCGTAGGCGAAGCCTTAATATAGAAATGTATGTAAATGCATATAAAGTACTTGAAATGTTAACAGCAAACGGAAATTTGTCGACTTCATTATTTGGTGAAACTCATAAATTATAGTGACGACTTCGGTGCAATTTTCGGTATCGTAAGGCGGCTGGGTGTAACAAGCACTACAATGAGTGCTATAGTTGCATTCATCGCAAAACAACTCGCATCGGGACTATTATCTGGCATTGGGAAATTAATCGGTGTGAAGATATTTGACTCTGTCTTTGGCACAAGTGTACCATCTTATTTTACCGAGGTCTACAAGGAAATTGAACGAATACTGCGACAGGAAATACACCAAAACACAATAGATGAGATTGACGGTCAAATTAATGGCCTTGTGGACTGGATTAAAAATGTTTATAATCCTAGGAAAGATGAAGGTGTGCCGATTAGTGAGCTGTACGAGTTAATGCTTCCGAAACAAGGTGACGTGTCAATCCACATGATTGCTGTTTTACAGAATAAAGCATTCGCGGAAGCAGCCCTGTCTGTATTCGTCATAGGAGCAAGCATTCATTTGGTAATTCTTCAGGAATTAGCTTTTGTTGACCCGGATGTCGACGACCCAGCAAAATCCTCGTTTGTCATCTCAATAAAGAATTACGCCTCTGAGTATACTGACCATGCTGAGAAAACATACCAAACAATACACAGCGGGAGAATAAATGATATAACGAGTTTTACGGAAGAAACGCGACAATATCCGCCCTTTCCGGGTCAACCGCCTGGTTTGCATTTACTCTTCATGACTGAATGGAAAGATAAGTTTATTGGTAAGACATTCAGTGAAGCTACAGAATTACTGAACGGCGAGTGGATGAATGGAACTCCTGAAGATCTTCGGTCAAGAACATCAACCCAAAGGGACGACTATATCCAACAGGTAACGGAAGAGCTTAAGAAGAATTTGAATTCACCCCTTGTGGTCAGTGCAGAATGGAGAAAATTAGTCGACCAGCCGTTACCAAATACTCCTTAGAAACCGAGCGCAATGTTTTTTGTTAACATTTACTTTAAGAGAGCTGAAATACCAACGTCATATCTGACGGAGTTTTGTTAAAAAAATACATTCTCAAAAACAGTGAAGAATGTCTGCAACTGTTAGTTCCAGGTGTGCTTAGAAAAGAAGTATTGATATCAAGCCATAATGCAAATATAAGTGGACATTTAGGTATAGACAAAACTTATTCTAAATTAAAAATGCAGTGTTACTGGTACAATATGACGTAAAGTAATAAGCGTCACATACGAACTTGTGAAAAATGCAGTAAACGCAAGCGACTTGCAAAAACTCCGCGTTTCGTCACTTACGGAATATTTTTCCTATGGACAACTTATATACAGATATTATGTTATTTGGTTTTGTTAATTCATGTGGATTAATTCAGATAATTAATGTGCTATTACGCCCCAGGATATAAAAAATGATATTATTCACAAATTTGGATTACCGTTTGTTCTAAGTAAATATCCCTTTATAATTTGGATTTACGTGTTATTCTGTGCGTGGATGTAAAGAGAAATCTCATTCACAAATTTAGATTACATTGTTGTGAATAAATATTGCTTCATTTTCATTGAATGAACATCATTTATAAGCTAAATTTGATATACATTGTATACAGTTTGGTATATTGACAATTAAACTTATCTCAGGTCATTTAAAGCCAAAAGAATACTGCAGTTGTATTAGTTTAAGTAATGTTTTAATTCTGATCTTCCAGTACAACTAATAATTTCAATAGAATGGCAAGTTGTCTTATGCTGGTACATTAATTGACCTTTAGTGTGTATAGATATAATAATTCTTCATAACAAGAATGTAGAAACTACTTACCGTTTTTGTTGGTGAGGTTAAGTGAAATTTCAGAGTCGATTTCGTGTAAATTAAGAAAGGCTGAACTGCTTGTTTATTTGATGAGTATTTGAATGCAGGTTTAAATTTAATTTAGTGATTGAAGATTTTATTACTAATAACGATGGTTGAAAATGGTTTAAACTCAATGAATTATGTTTTAATGAATCAAACTTGTAACTGAGAAAATTGTTTTAAGTTATTTATTGTTTTAAAATATAAATGTTGTATGTGGCTGTTCGATGCCTCTTGCTTACCTTAACAGTGAACCCTACTGGGTATATTTTTGTAATAAAATGGATAATACAGGGACGGGTAGAGACGTCCAAAATTTAAATGTAGAACCCTGTTAAGAGGCGCAAATCTAGGATCTAAGAGAGATTGAACAGCTTTTTGCATGCCGAAAATGACACTATGGTTATGAAGATACATCGATACTTGTTTAATCCGAAAGGGGAGCTAAATCCACTTTGTAAATGAACGACCATAATTAGGACCTTCAATTCGGCCCCGCAAATACCGTGATACAGCCGGATAATATGGTCAAAAGTGTTTATTTCCAACGAGTGAGGGTATTTTCTTTATTTCCAACGAGTGAGAACCGGTTAAATGTTTAAAATTTGGCGTGCTTTTCGGAGCTCCGTCCACCATGCGCAGATACAAATGTAATTTTTTGCATATTCTTTAGGTATATTAGGTCGAAATAATCAACAGGTGAACTCTATTTTCCTCACTAATTGCATTTAAAACAGTGAATATAACATATTACATTTGAATTTTAGTTCAATATATTCTAAAATAAACTGAAATATACCAATGAACTGCATTCAAACTGGAATATTTTGCATCTTCTTTATGTATATTAGGTCAATATAATCAACATGTGAACTGTATTTTCCTCAGTTATTGCATTCAAATAGTAAATAGAGCACATTATATATGAAATTTAGGTCAATATATGCTAAAATGAACTCAAATATACCCATACATTGCATTTAAATTGGAAATTGTGCATATTCTTTAGGTATATTAGGTCTATATAATCAATAGGTGAACTGTATTTTCCCTGTAATTGCATTCAAATAGTAAATATAACACATTTTATATAAAGTTTAGGTCAATATATGCAAAAATGAACTCAAATATACACATACATTGCATTCAAAGTGGAAAATTGTCCATATTCTTTAGGTATATTAGGTCTATACAATCAACATGTGAACTCTATTTTCCTCAGTAATTGCATTCAAAATAGTACATTTTACACATTATATTTGAATTTTAGTTCAATATATTCCAAAATGAACTCGAATATACCAATAAAATGCATTGAAAGTGGGAATTAATGCATATTCTTTAGTTATATTAAGTCAATATAATCAAAAGTTGAACTATATTTTCCTCACTAATTGCATTCAAAACAGTAAATATAAGATAGATATATGAATTAGACTGATATGTCATGTTGTATATTTGGGGACCAGAGCATAACAATATTTCGAATGAGACACTGTAATTACAGCCTTCAAATTATTCAAGTAATCTGATCATATAGCCTAGATATCTGAAATTCTTATTAATTAATGAAATTTAAAAACTAATATGATTACAACATTCTATACAGAATCATTTAATACTTGAATTATGGTGTAACTATCTAATTTTGTGTCAGATTGCTTTTTTTCAAACCCATCTCATATCTTTAAAGTTAATTAATAACTCTTCTAGAAAACCTTAGCATGTTTGAAGCTGTTAGGTTATATGGTTCTTCTTTTTGTTCACTTTTAACCTTCTGTATTGCATAGTATAAATCATAAGATGCTTAAATGAAGGGTTGTCTAAAAATGTAACGAATTTATATTCACTGTACCTCAAAGTACTCAAACTGAACTAGAGGTAGGTTCTAATATACACTTCGCCTTGCATTACAATAATTAAGGACCTTCAATTCGGCCCCGCAAATACCGTGATACAGCCGGATAATATGGTCAAAAGTGTTTTTTTCCAACGAGTGAGGGTATTTTCTTTATTTCCAACGAGTGAGAACCGGTTAAATGTTTAAAATTCGGCGTGCTTTTCGGAGCTCCGTCCACCATGCGCAGATACAAATGTAATTTTTTGCATATTCTTTAGGTATATTAGGTCGATATAATCAACAGGTGAACTCTATTTTCCTCACTAATTGCATTTAAAACAGTGAATATAACATATTACATTTGAATTTTAGTTCAATATATTCTAAAATAAACTGAAATATACCAATGAACTGCATTCAAATTGGAATATTTTGCATCTTCTTTAGGTATATTAGGTCAATATAATCAACATGTGAACTGTATTTTCCTCAGTTATTGCATTCAAATAGTAAATAGAGCACATTATATATGAAATTTAGGTCAATATATGCTAAAATGAACTCAAATATACCCTTACATTGCATTTAAATTGTCCATATTCTTTAGGTATATTAGGTCTATATAATCAATAGGTGAACTGTATTTTCCTCAGTAATTGCATTCAAATAGTAAATATATTAAATTATGTATGAATTTTAGGTCAATATATGCAAAAATGAACTCAAATACACCCATAAAGTGCATTCAAAGTGGAAAATTGTGCATGTTCTTTAGGTATATTAGGTCCATACAATCAACATGTCAACAGCATTTTCCTCACTAATTGCATTCAAAATAGGAAATATAACACATTATATATGAATTTGAGGTCAATATATGCAAAAATGAACTCAAATATATACATACATTGCATTTAAAGTGGAAAATTGTGCATATTCGTTAGGTACATTATGTCAATATAATCAACAGGTAAACTCTATTTTCCTCACTAATTGCATTCAAAGCAGTGAATATAACTTATTACATATACATATTAGTTCAATATATTCAATAATAAACTCAAATATACCAATGAACTGCATACAAAGTGGACAATTTTGCATATCTTTAGGTATATTAGGTCTATATAATCAATAGGTGAACTGTATTTTCCTCAGTAATTGCATTCAAATAGTAAATATATCACATTATGTATGCATTTTAGGTCAATATATGCAAAACTGAACTCAAATATACACATACATTGCATTCAAAGTGGAAAATTGTCCATATTCTTTAGGTATATTAGGTCTATATAATCAACAGGTGAATTGTATTTTCCTCACTAATTGCATTCAAACAATGAATATAGCTTATTACATATGAATTTTAGTTCAATATATTCAAACATGAACTCTAATACACCCATAAAGTGCATTCAAAGTGGAAAATTGTGCATATACTTTATGTATAATAGGTCCATACAATCAACATATGAACTGTATTTTCCTCAGTAATTGCATTCAAAATAGTAATTATAATACAATGTATATGAATTTTAGGTCAATATATGCAAAAATGAACTCAAATATACACATACATTGCATTCAAAGTGGAAAATTGTGCATATTCTTTAGGTATATAAGGTCTATATGATCAATAGATGAACTCTATTTTCCTCACAAATTGCATTCAAAGCAGTGAATATAACTTATTACATATACATTTTAGATCAATATATTCAAAAATAAACTCAAATATACCAATGAACTGCATACAAAGTGGACAATTTTGCATATTCTTTAGGTATATTAGGTCAATATAATCAACCGGTAAACTCTATTTTCCTCACTAATTGCATTCAAAGCAGTAACTATAACTTATTACATATACATTTTAGTTCAATATATTCAAAAATAAACTCAAATATACAAATGAACTGCATTCAAATTGGAACATTTTGCATCTTCTTCAGGTACATTATGTCAATATAATCAACAGGTAAACTCAATTTTCCTCACTAATTGCATTCAAAGCAGTGAATATAGCTTATTACATATACATTTTGGTTCAATATATTCAAAAATAAACTCAAATATACCAATGAACTGCATACAAAGTGGACAATTTTGCATATCTTTAGGTATATAAGGTCTATATAATCAATAGGTGAACTGTATTACCCTCAGTAATTGCATTCAAATAGTAAATATATCACATTATGTATGAATTTTAGGTCAATATATGTAAAAATGAACTCAAATATACACATACATTGCATTTAAAGTGGAAAATTGTGCATATTCATTAGGTATATTAGGTCTATATAATCTATAGGTGAACTGTATTTTCCTCTGTAATTGCATTCAAATAGTAAATATATCACATTATGTATGAATTTTTGGTCAATTTATGCAAAAAATAAACTCAAATATACACATACATTGCATTCAAAGTGGAAAATTGTCCATATTCTTTTTGTATATTAGGTCTATATAA